>JAJJWW010018613.1:0-79330 GCA_023531295.1 Papaver armeniacum | reverse complement strand
AGAAAGTGGACCAAGAAGGAAACATAAAGTTTAGGTTTCACTACTTTTTCCTGTTTATTTGTATATGGGATTGTATATTACCATATTACCCTCTCTTTTTTCATTTTGCAACTTTGCTTGCACTGGGGTGGATCGGGTGGATGACCAAAATAGATGAGCCATCTAATTTGATGCGTTTGATGGTTTTTAATGCAACTGTTGGTCAGGCATGAAGGTGCAACTGCAATGTTTTACCATAGGGGGAAAATATTTGTAGCCCATTTGTTTTATTTTTATATCCAAAACCCACCATTAAAATACTTGATATCTATAGCCCATAATTATCTATTTCCAATATTAGATTACATGAATATCCTTTACCTAAATCAGGAGAATAATCTAGATTTTTTTAAAGAAAAATTTATTATTTACAAATGTGAAAAAATCATCCTAAAGTTAAACAGAATCCCCAAATTCCGCCATCAAAATATTTTCAGTCAAATACTTTCCACCTATCTTTGGTCTAACATTCAACATTGCTTATCACGCATTTAATGCGGTTTTCATGTAAGTAATTGCAACTGTGATGAGTTATGTAGCATCATCATATCAAGGAAAATACCATTTATCACTGAGTTTAACATCAAAGTCCTTGTTAAAATAAGCCATATATATTTTGTTAAGGTTCACCTGTTCAACTTTAGTTACTTGAAGATTTTATCCATGATCATTAAGTTGTACCATCATCATTTAAGTATGGGTGTTGTGTTGTAATTCATGTAGCTTAAATTGAAAAAATTTAACCATCACTGCCATTGTTGTGAAAATATAGAGTTCTCACATATAAAGAAAGATTGAGTTTTCACATATCATTATTGTGATAGATTAGTGTGATGTGAAATCTGATGTGTTCCTTCTTCATTATTCTGAAAGGTGTAATTATTACCTATGATAATTTTGAATATTGTACTTATCACATATTGATGTGAAATCTGATGTGCTACACATATATACAATCTTCATGACGGGCTTCTGAAAGAGAGAGGATCCAAAGTTGGGTTTCTCAGAAATTTCCACTTTTACCATATACACAATATCATGCTTCGGAAATTCAACATTTTTTCTTAATGCAAATCGATACACATCTGAGCAGAACTTTAAACAAGCTGTGGCCAAAAGTTTCATCAAACTTCTACCCACCAGATTTTCATTTTCTTATTGATTATGATGTTTGCTGCATCACGTGAGTATAGTTACACTCACACCTCCCAAAAATTTGTCCCTGCTGTGGTGTAAAGACGGTCGGGGAGACTTATCAAATCCGAGCCACTATGCGCAATACGAAACCTACACAAGCAATGACATACAAATGCGGAAATAACACAACTACGCAATATAGAAGCAATCATACAACACCGCCAATTACGTGGAAAAACCCCTCCAAGGTGAAGGGTAAAAAACCACGGGCAAATCTTCCACTATAACAACAATGGGTTACACACAATTCTCCCAATTTGGGGATAACAACAACTTCAAGGTGCATATAGCACTTGGATACCTATTTGCCTAATTACACTCACCCCCAAGGATGGATCAACAATTCATTCACCAATAAGATGAGATTCACTATCAATTTGACAATCACAAGAGTAAGATTACTTACTACTAGAGTTTGAGCAAACCCTAGATTTTCCCCCCTTTGAAGAGATGTGGAAATTGATCAATCAATCTTCACCACAACAACCAATAGATCCTTAGCTAAGAACCCTTTCTTCTTCTCTTCAAGATAACTTCAATCTCACCAAAAATGGTGGCTTAAACTTCCTCTCTAGCTCACTCTCTCTACTGCCTCTTTTCTTTTTCTTTCTCACGACCAAAGAAAAATGAAGATAAACTAGTCTCCTGATGCCTTTTGGTTCTTTTAACCAAACAAGGCATGTGCTGCTTAGCTGCCCCCACTGGATAAGGGGACACCTAGACTATTGAGCCATAAGGCAGTGACCATGCCCAACAATCTCCCCCTCACGACTTATGGCGAGGTACCCGTCACACCAAACCCCTGCCGCGAAAATACACATGCTTGTACTTTGGTAAATACTTTGTCATCATATCGTAACCGTTGTCAGCTGTATGGATCTTCTCAATATACAAGACCTTCTAAATCGAAAACTTCTTGTATCCACTGATACCTAATATTGATGTGCTTGGACCTCGAGTGAAAACTCGAATTCTTGCTGAGATGGATGGCACTCTGGATGTTACAGTAAACGATGAACCTTTGTTGCTTCACACCGAGTTCTCTAACAAACCTCTTCATCCATATCATCTCCTTGCAACTCTCCGTAGCTGCAATGTACTCTGCCTCTGTAGTAGATAATGCCACAAATTTTTGTAACTTGGATTGCCAAGACACGCCTCCCCTGCATAGGCAAATAAGTAACCCGATGTCGACTTGAGATTGTCTTGAGCACCTGCCAAATCTGAATCTGTGTAACCAACTAACTATGGCTTGTCACCTTCATAACACAAACACATATTAGAAGTACCCCTTAGATACCGTAGTATCCATTTCACTGCTTCCCAATGCTCCGGACCAGGATTTGATAGAAATCTGCTTACCACTCCAACTGCATAAGCTATATCCGGCCTTGTACACACCATTGCATACATCAAACTACCAACTGCAGATGCATAAGGAATATTCTCCATCTTCCGTTTCTCAACATCATTCACAGGACATTGATCACGAGTTAACTTAAAATGGTTTGCAAGTGGACAACTTACCTCGCTCGACCTTGTCCATGTTAAATCTTTACAACACCTTCTCAATGTAGCTTTCTTGTGATAACCACAGCTTCCTTGCTTTCCTATCACACGAGTGATTTCCATGCCAAGAATACGTTTTCTTTGCACCGAAGTCTTTCATAGCAAAAGACTTGCTCAAATCGACCTCAACTTTGTCAATTTTCTTCTTATCTTTGCCAACAATAAGCATGTCATCAACATATAGCAAAAGAATAAGAAAATCACCATCAACAAATTTTTGAATGAATACACAATGATCTCAAGCTGTTATCTTGTACCCATGTTCCTTCATGAACGATTCAAACTTCTTGTACCATCTTCTAGGAGATTGCTTCAAACCATATAGACTCTTCTTTAGCTTGCACACCATGTGCTCTTTGCCTTTGACTTCAAAACCCTCGGGTTGTGCCATATACACATCTTCCTCCAACTCACCGTGAAGAAATCTTTGTCTTGACATCTAGTTATTCTATCTCAAGATCCAAACTAGCGGCTATTGCCAAGACAACCCGAATAGAAGGAAATCTCACCACCGGTGAGAAAATCTCACAAAGTCAACACCCTTTCTCGCTCATAACCCTTCACAACTAAGCGTGCTTTGTACCTTGTTTGTGAGTTACCATCTTCAGTCTTGATTCTATACACCCACTTGTTCTTCAGAATTTTCTGGTTTTCTGGCTTGTCAACCAAATCAAAAGTGTCATTCTCATCTAAAGAACCAACCTCTTCTTTCATGGATTTTAACCACTTCTGACTTTCAGGAACACTAAGAGCTTCTTCATAAGACTCGGGTTCACCTGCATCTGTGAGCATCACATACTCATGTGGTGTATATTTTGTTGAAGGTAATGCGGTCCTCGCCGGATCTTCTCAACTCAACTCACGGTTGTTGTTGCAATTCGTGCTCAACATTACCCACTGGAACATCTTCATGATTGTGTTCTTCTTCTTCATTACCATTACCATCAACATCATCATCATGTTGTTCAAGAGTAGGAACAACTGGATTTGGATCCAAGGTCATATCATCTTGAAGCTTTGGCATCTCAATCTTCTCAAAGTCTTCAATAGTCTGGTCTTCAAGGAATACTACATCCCTACTTCTAATAACCTTCTTGTCAACTGGATCCCAAAATCTGTAACCAAACTTCTTTGTCCCATAGCCTAGAAACACACACTGCTTTGCTTTGTCATCAAGCTTTGATCTATGATCTTTTGGGATATGAACAAAAGCCCTGCAACCAAACACTCTCAAGTGATCATAAGTAGGCTCTTTGTCTCTGCATACCTTTTCTGCTACTTCTCCATCTAACGGTCTTGAAGGAGATCGATTGATCAAATACACAGCAGTATTCATTGCTTCACCCCCCTGAAATGCTTCGCAACTTGGAATGAGATAACATGCACCGATTCTCTCAAGAATAGTGCGGTTCATCCTCTCTCGCAACACCATTATGTTGTGGAGTCTTGGTCGATTGTTCATGACGTATACCCATGATCTTGCAATACACTTTAAGTGGTCCAATGTATTCTCCCATGTTGTCAGAACGAAGGCACTTCAAGGATCTACATGTTTCTCTTTCCACCATGATGTGAAACATCTTGAACACAGGAACAACATCGTCTTTGGTCTTGATTACATATGACCAAACCTTCCTTGAAGCATCATCTTTGAAAGTAACAAAGTAAAAGGCACCACCAAGTGTTTTGACCCTTAAAGGTCCACATACGTCGGAATGAACAAGATCAATAATACGTAATTACGCTTGGTTAAAGTTTTATGAAAGGAAACTCTAGTTTGTTTACCAACCAAACAATGAGTACACTTACCCAATTGCATACCTTTGGCCTTTGGCAAGACTTGTCTTTTGGTGAGGATTTGAATTCTCTTCTCACTAAGATGACCAAGTCATCTATGCCACAGCTCGGAGGTTGAATCTTTGTCAACATCATTCAACTCACCTTTAAACACCTTCACCTGTGTTTTGTACAATGTGCCACAATTCTTGCCTCTTCCAATAACCATGTAGCCCTTGCTTAGCTTCCATTTTTGATCACCCAAGTGATTAATGTAACCTTCATCATCTAACACTCCAGGTGACATTAGATTCAAATGAAGATCTGGTACATGTCGCACATTTCTGAGAACCAATGTGCAGCCAACACTGGTCTCAAATTTCACATCACCCATTCCTACAATTTTAGCTACACCACTGTTTCCCATTCTGACTGACCCATAGTCACCAGCCTTGTAGGAGGTAAATACATCTTCATAAGGAGTAGCATGATAAGATGCACCAAATCAACTATCCACTGGTGAATCGAATCTGCAGAACTCACACAAACATCATTACAATCTGAGAATAAAATGATATCACCATCTCGTTGCAACAAATTGCAACATCATTGTCTTGTTTATCATTTCCTTTCCCTTCTTGTGTTCTTACTTCTACTTCCGCATTCATTTGAATAATGACCTCTCATACGACAGTTCCAACATTCAATGTCCTTTCTGGACTTTGATTTACCCCTTGACTTGCTACGACCAACTTGTCTTCTGTCTTTTCTTCTACCTCGATTTTCTATAACAAGAGCTTCTGAATGAGATGACTCTAATGACCTTCTTCTAACTTCTTCATTCAGCAAACTGTTTGTAGCAACATTCATGTTTAACTTCCTATCTGGAGCATAATAACTGAGATAATTACTCAATGGCTCCCAACTGTCTGGTAAAGTATTTAGTAACAAGTAAGCTTGAATCTCTTCAGGAATTATCAACTCCATAGATGTAAGCTGATTCATAATACCCTTCATTTCATTTAAATGTTGCGCCATTGAACTCCCTTCTTTGTAGCACAGATTTCCAAGCCTTTTGAATAGAAGAGCTTTTGCACAAGGAGACTGCTGATCATATATCTGCTCTAACTTGGTCCACAAAGAATATGCTAGTGTCTCACTAGCCACATGATGAAAAATACCATCATCAATCCATTGACGAATGAAACCAACTGCTTTACGATTAGTAACTTTCCAATCTTCTTCACTTGTCTTCTCAGGCCTCACTCCCTTACTCTCTATTGGACCATAGAGATCTTTACAATATAACCAGTATTCCATCTTCGCCTTTCATATTACAAAGTTCTCACCGGTCACCATTCTATTGCTAGTACTAGCTTCTGCGTCATTGCACATGATTAGCTCAACCCAAAAGCTCTGATACCACTTGTCGGGGGCGACTTACCAAATCCGAGCCGTTATGCGAAATACGAAACCTACACAAGCAATGACATACAAATACGGAAATAACACAACTACGCAATATAGAAGCAATCACACAACACCGGCAATTACGTGGAAAAACCCCTCCAAGGTGAAGGGTAAAAACCACGGAAAATCTCCCACTATAACAACAATGGGTTACACACAATTCTCCCAATTTGGGGATAACAACAACTTCAAGGTGCATATAGCACTTGGATACCTATTTGCCTAATTACACTCACCCCTAAGGATGGATCAACAATTCATTCACCAATAAGATGAGATTCACTATCAATTTGACAATAGCAAGAGTAAGATTACTTACTACTAGAGTTTGAGCAAACCCTAGATTTTCCCCCCTTTGAAGAGATGTGGAAATTGATCAATCAATCTTCACCACAACAACCAATAGATCCTTAGCTAAGAACCCTTTCTTATTCTCTTCAAGATAACTTCAATCTCACCAAAAATGGTGGCTTAAACTTTCCTCTCTAGGCTCACTCTCTCTAATGCCTCTTTTCTTTTTTCTTTCTCACGACCAAAGAAAAATGAAGATAAACTAATCTCCTGATGCCTTTTGGTTATTTTAACCAAACAAGGCATGTGCTACTTAGCTCCCCCCACTGGATAATGGGACACCTAGACTATTGAGCCATAAGGTAGTGACCAGGCCCAACAAAGACTGTTGCAGAGATGGCATTCGCTCAAGAACCGAGCCAAGCCCCAACAATGAGTCCTGCAGATATGGCTGAAGAAGCAAGCCAAGCCCAAACAACTCTACTCCTGCTGCATATGTGGCTGATGTTAAGTCTGGACCGTCTAGGTAATGGTGGTGCTAATTACACTGGATTTATCTTACCCGCACAACAACACCTTCGTTGAAGCCATTGTAAAGTCAAGTAGAAGTCGTTTGCGTATACATGCATTTTTATGTGGTTGTGTTTGTCAAGGAACTTAAATTTTGTTCTTGAGAACTGGCAATAGCTCATTGGTATTAGCTATAGTTAATGTCTTTAATGTGGTTGATAGTTACAAGGTAATCCCTTTTATACTACTCCCTCTTATACAAGGCTGGTTTCTATAAATAAACTAGTGTCTTGCCCGTGCGTTGCACGGGGTTAAGTAAATTGAATTACTATTTGTGCTGAAAATGTAGAGACGGGTCACTTCTATTGTTCCAAGTTTAAAAATATAGATCGCGGAGTATTAGCAGCTCAGATATTTGTAGCCGTGACTGAAGCAAATGGGGCGCCTCTCTGCGGTGCTTAATTATATAATTTGAGCTGAAAATATAGAGAATGGCAGAGAATATGGAAAAATTGGCACCGGTAAAGCTTTTGATTTGATGTCTTCTTGAAGGAGGTTATCAGATATAAATATCGTTCAATCATGTATTGTTCTGAATCTTTATACTGGTATTGTTTGATTTGATTAATCTTTTTACTAATCCAGATACCCCATCCATAAACATCAAATCCACATACCGGTCCTGATTAGGTGACATCAAAATATTCCAACGGCCATTTTGGATGGCTTTCTAGTCGTCTTTCCTGCACTGACGCAACCCAAGTGAAGCATTCCTGAAAATGCAACCACATTGTGACATACATTTACAGCTCTTCTCAACGAAGAAAATAACACAAAGAATAGTACATAAATTGTACTACTTACTTACAGATGGAAACATACTGTAACTTTGTTATGAAGTATTTCAGTTATGATAAATGGTGGTGTAGGAGACTCACACTGAGATCTTACGCTTTGATCAACTCATGGAAGCATCAAAATAAGGACATTGAGTCAACTACCTCGGTTCTTTTATAATCACCACTGGAAAAAAATAAATATAAACTTTCTATATGTTTAATCAAAAACAAAGACATACCACATAAAATAAATGAAAAAAAAAGTGATATGAAGAGAAAATCGTGAGTAGAAATGTATCCGCAGGAGTAAGGCGTTTTTGAGCCACGACACACCACAAATTTGAACATGACCAAGGATTTACAGATAAGAAAAATAAGTCATTCAAAAATAACTTTGCATTCAGGGGATACTAATATCTACATGGAAGAAAAAACATGCAACCACTTGTTATTCTCGTCTTAGGTATTCCACCACAAATCTTTACAAACACAGTAAACTGCAGATCCCACTATCATTAACCTACATGGATGCAAAATTCAATAAATCCAAATAGAAATACAAATTTGGAGGTACACCATCACTTCCAATAGCAATGGCTGTTCAAATCTTCAAAATTTCTCCCAATCTTAAAGAACCACCATTCTTATCTCTGACGAAGATAAGAGGAACCATCCTTGAATATGCCAAGATTGGAATATGCTTTGTTAACCACCATAGATTACGATTAGCAGGTAGCATTACAACCTACATAGTAACGTATTTTCTTACTCAAAGTATGCATGCGACTAAATCTTGAGAACATTTTAAGAATGCAACTCGAGGTAAGTAATGCATTTTTACCTGAAGCCGAACCGGGATCCTTTTCTTCTTTTAACAACCTTCCCGAGCAGGCTATGGAAAAATACTTTCGGATAGAACCACCAAGAAAGAAAAACAAAGAAGACATAATAGATTCAAAAATCATGGAATCACCAAAATTGGAAAAAAACCTAATAAAAAATAATCACGTTGCGGTCTAATTGAAGAGAATCGAAAACTCGTGGAAGCATCAAAATTAAGGACATCGAATTTATTACCTCGGTTCTTTTATGATCACCACTGCAAAAACTAAATATAAAAATATCAATCATATATGTTCAATCAAAAAAACATATGCCACATAAAATAGAAAAAAAATGATATTAAGAGAAAATCGTGAGTAGAAAAATAGAGTAATCGTAAGAGAACCCGAATGACGTTTTAGTCTCTTGTTAGTGATGGTGTACAGCAGGCTCTATATTTCGACGATTTTTTCACCATTTCCCCCCTAGAGATTTAGGGAAGAGACTTAGGGCTTCTAATGGAGATAACGGAAGAAGAGAAAAATTCAGATTATGTTCGTAGGGTTTCTCAGAGATTTAGGTTATGTTCAGTACGTGTAGAGTGAGTAATCTTCACCACTGGTGTTTGGTGTGCACGTAGAATATGCAAATAGTTTGAAAACCCTCGATTTCTATTGGTTGGGGGCCAGAAGCTTTAGAATTCAAGCATTTGGCCTAACTTTCAATGTGAGGCCAGCAATTTGTACTCAAATTATATATACAATGTTCCAAAAAATAGGATGGTTTCCTAATTGAGAAAGTCAAATGTTATTTTAGTTTTCTAGGACCACTTTTCTCTTAACTTCTTTTGATGACAAGTGTCATAGGGACCATTTCACTTTACTTCTTTTGCTGACAAGTGTCATGGGGACCATTTCACTTCACTTATTTTATTGACAAGTGTCATGAGGACCACTTTCAATGATTAGTTCTCTTAATTTCCTTAATTTTCTCTAAAAACAAAACTAGCCTATTAAAAAAGAACGGAGGGAGTAATTAAAAATTCAGATTCTGCGTGCATTATCTAAAATTTTCATTGGTTCGAATTTCCTTGAAAATTTCCCACCAATTTTTCCCTCCACTAAATCTCATTGGTGTGCAAATATTTTAGAATTTTCCAAATTTCCAAAGTTGTTCATCTCTTCTCCATATTCTACTGATTTTCCCTTTGTTTCCCATGAACATGAATTCTTCTTTAGAAAATTCTCAAGCCAACCCTTCTCCTTCTCTTGAGCTTGAAACAACAACACATGTTGTAAAAACAATTCGTACATCACAATGGTTAGAAGGTTGTTATTCAAGTGTTAAACATAGATGACGAAACACAAGAAGACAATTGATTCAATACAGTTATCATGATTTTTGTACTAATTTGGAGCTATAACCGTTGTCCTTTTTTGTTAACCGGGTGACATGTATTTATGGATTATGTTATTGTGGAGTGTGTTTTTTGAGTCTCTGTACGATATGTAGGATGCTAAGTTTTAGGTGATTATTTGAATTTGGGTATACACTTTGTTAATGTTTCTTTATGTTAATTGATGATAATGTGAGTGAGGCAGATTAGGCGATTATTGAATTTGGATATATGATTGTTAACGTGCTTTTATCTTGATGTTGAGTGTCACTGTGGGTTATTTTGATTTCTCATTTCATTGCACTTCTCATTTCTTTGTTCCAATTCAAAGGAAATTAACTCTTTCCCCTGTTAGACTGATTTGAACAAGACCTAAGCTAGCAATTTACCGGTTTGAGCCGCTGTGGGTGCCATTGTGGTTTCTTGTCTTATTTAATGTGACATTACGTTGCAGTTTGTTTAGCTCGTAATTTTAATCTTGAATGTGGTTTCAAATGAAAAGATGCTGGGAGATTTTATTTTCCCAGGTTATAGCGTGGACATGCCAATGCTTAGAAGCATACCTTTATATCATTTGTTTGGCCGCTATTCACACCTTTATATTGGTCAACTTCAAACATTGCATGAAGTCTAAGAAAAGCATGGTTCTCTTAGATGCATGAAGATTTGGAAATGGTGGGATCTGCTTGAAGCGACAATACTAAGCTTAGGCAGGCTGTTGGAAATATGGGCACCCATGTGTGTGTGCATGCCCAAAATCCATCTTGGGTGGTTATATAAAGTCATGTGCTTGACTTTGTCAAAAGATAAATCCTTCTCCAACTAACCAAGCCATGGTGAAACATGTGTTTTGTTTCTTGCCACCATGTGTTTGCATGATGCTAACAAGTGTTTAATCACTTACTCCATATGTTTATCTCCATGCTAACAAGTGTTAGAACTTGCTACAAGTGTTTAGTTCTTCCTTGACACTTGCCAAGAGAGGATACTTGTAGTTTGAGTATAAATAGGCTTCTAGTTTCATTTGTTGAAACATAATAGAAAATAAGAAGTAGAAAATACTACAACTCCATAGTAGTAAGTTTAGCAAGAGATAAACCAAGTATGGAGATTAAGCTAGAGAGTTCTATGTGAGCATTCAAGTTAGCTAGTATTCAAACATTAGTTGTAGAATCACCAAAATCCCTTAGTGTCTTTTGGAGAAGAAGTTGAAGTTCTATACGGTATTTAGTTTGTGGAAATATAGTTTGTGCTCGTTTTTGTGGCACCTACTCACCGCCGAGTTTGAAGGTTCAAGAACGTGAAACGCAAGTGATCCACCGGTTCTAATTCATCCGCATTTGGAGCGATTACAAGGTATGAATTAATAACCCGCTTCCGCATTTGATTTGTTCAACTTACATATATATATATATCAGTTATATATGACTTACATTGGTATCAGAGCCTTTTATGCGTTTTCGTTATTTTTTTTTTGAACGAACCATGGACTAAACGGCCACCTCCTAAAAGGACTATGACCTAAAATTAATTATGTGGAGACATCACCTTTGTGGTTTAATGTGTTCCACTTTACTGGCCCGACACCGACCATCCAATGGACCAAGGACTGAACGACCTCTGCTCGAAAGGACTACGACCTAAAATAAATTTTGTGGAACAATCACCTTTGTGGTTGATTTAATTAATTTCATATAAATATAACATACATGATATTAATATTTTTTTAATATGATTAATTTGTTGAATCATGTTGTTTAATTTAATATCATTAGTTTAATCATAAGTGTCTTGCTCAACAAAAATACTTAGTGTATGTGTTTGCGAAAAATATATATTGCTTTGTGTATTTTCTAATTTTAGAAAAATCTAAAAGTGGATTTTTCGGTACTTCTGAAACGGGACATATTTTTATTTTATTTTTCATTAGTTGAAAAATAATTTACTTGCTTTATTTTCATTAGTTGAAAATAATTTCAATAATATATGTTTCCGAAACAGTGCATATTTTTGCTTTATTTTCATTAGTTGAAAATAATTCGTGAGCGAGGTACTTTGAAAATAAGTAGCAAGAAACTCCTGATTTCGCGTCCGTTTTCCACATGATGTACCTTTTTTTTATATGTAGCTTATTTATCTCTGTTGATAGATAACTAATCATCATATGTTGGTTGATTTTAAGTGGTTTTATTGGCTTAAGTTATGTGCTTTACCAATATCTATTAGTCCAAATTAATTGATAGAGGTTATATTAAAATGCATATTTGGGTGATGATTATGAGCCTAGCGAAATTTTCGATCTCGGATTTGTGTGTAGATATGATTTTATCAATTAGATTTTGAGACAATATAGTGAGTGTACACATAATAATAATGTCCAACTTTGTGCAACAAACGTGTAGAAATGGCTAGCAACAATGTGATTGCTGATCTCAATAAGGGTGACAAACTTGATGGGAAGAACTATGATGTGTGGCATAGAAAAATTCGATACTTGTTGGATGAAGGAGGAAAAATGGAACTCCTAACAAATGAAATGGTCCGACCCGCAGAGGGTCATACTGCCCAACACCGTCGTGATCTTGAAGCCTACGAAACTTGGGTTAAGAAAGATCGTAGTGCACGCCACACTATGTTGAGTAGCATGCACAATGATCTTATTGGAGAATATGAGGAGTTTCCTACTGCCAAGCAAATGTGGGACCAAATAAAATTTGACTTTGGTGGTACGTCCACCACTAGACTTCGCAGCCTTAGTGCTGAAATTTGAGGTCTCACCGAAAGGATCCCAAGCATTCAATGACAGAACATCTAAGAAGGATGTCGTCAATGATTCGTGAGTTGAAATCTCTTGGGAATGTTCTAAGTGATGAACAACAAGTTTTAGCTGTGATAAGACCATTGCCTGATTCTTGGGTGCATATGAAGCAAATTCTTACTCATAATGAAAGCATCAAGAATTTCTCTGACATCTCTCGACACGTTGAGCTTGAAGTTGAACGCCAAGAGGCGACACGTGTGGCTACCTTGTATGCTCAAGGTGAGCGCAAACCACAAGGTAAGCGCAAGAAAAATAGCCAAAGGGATGCGAAAAAGGCAGAAAAACCAGCTAAGCGCCGTCGTGGCAAGCGTGCTGGTAAAAGAGACAAATCTAAGATGAAATGCTATAACTGTGGAAACAAAGGACATTTTGGCCGTGAGTGCACTGAGCCGAAAAAGGTACTTTGTTCATTTAACTCTGTTTACACATTTGTGTGTTCACATGTAATGGTTGCTCACTCTCTCCCTGAATGGATTGTAGATACGGGAGCAACAAAACATGTAGCTCGAGATCGAGCGGGGTTCGTAGATTATCGACGTATTTCACGTGGTACATATAGAGTTTATATGGGCAATGGCACATGTGAGGATGCTATGGGAATCGGCACATATCAGCTCTCTATGCGCTCTGGACGCATTTTAACACTTCACGATGTGTTATACGTACCAGGAATTCATCATAATCTACTTTCAGTTATTTCTCTTCTTAGTTTAGGGTACTCTTTTAAAATAGAAGACGGTAGGTTGGACATCTTCTTTTATGGTACTTTGTTTGGACATGGTTATTTATGTAATAACTTCTTTAAATTAGACTTGTTTAATTCTATTTCTTCTGAGACTTTAGTGTCTGATGCTAGTAGTAGTAGTGTTATTGACTGTGTGACTTGGCATGCTAGACTAGGACATATCGGGCAAGATAGGATGACTCGGTTAGCTAGATAAGGCCATCTTGGCTCACTCGCTAAAGTTTCCTTACCCGTATGTGAACCTTGTCTAGAAGGAAAAGCTTGTAGAAAACCTTTTGGTAAGGCCAAACGTGCTGCTCAACCTCTTGAGCTGGTACATTCTGATATATGTGGACCTATGAATGTTAAAGCTAGACATGGTTATTCTTATTTTCTCACATTTATTGATGATTATACGCGATTTGGTTATGTATATTTGATTTCTCACCGCTACGAAGCCTTGGATTGTTTCAAGCGCTTTGTTGCGAAGTTGAGAATCAAACTGGAAGAGTTTGAAGACTCTCCGTCTTGACCGTGGACGCGAATATTTATCCGATATGTTCGGGAATTTTGTGAGAGTAAGGGAATAACTAGACAACTTACTATTCCATATACTCCGCAACAAAATGGTGTTGCGAGAGAAGGAATATGACACTATTAGATATGGTTAGATCAATGATGGCGCAAGCCAACCTCCCAATATCTTTCCTGGGGATGCTATTATGATTGACCGGCCTACATTTTGAACCGTGTCCCAACTAAATCGGTTCCTTCTACGCCATATGAACTTTGGAAAGGCGAAAAACCTAATTTAGGTAATTTGCGCCCATGGGGTTCAATGGTTATGTTCACAACGCTTCTCATGTGTATGGAAAGCTAGGTCCTAGAGCACAAAGCTTGTCTTTATAAGATATTCCGATTGCTCAAAAGGATATGTGATGTATGGTGAACATCCAAGTGGAGGGATGACCGAGATAGAGTCCAGAGATATTGTTTTCATTGAAAATGATTTTCCTCGAATCAGTGACATTAACAAAAACTTGGAACTATTTGAAATAGAAGAGAGTGAAGATATCTTACCATCTTCGAGCGAAGGTAGAGAATTAGTTTCTCAACCAATAATCGCTGAAGATAGTTGGTAGGCCTCGAAAGATGTTTATATTTGAGCCTATGGGTAATACCGCAAGTGCACGGCGTCTATCGGAGACGCGGCAAGTACGGGTCGATCCCACAAGGACTAGGGGTGCTCTACGTGTTTTCTAAGGCTTCTTCAACTGAGATTCAAAGGTGAGAGTAACAAGGGGAGTTTTTATTAAATCTTTGACTGATGTTGAAATGAAGTGAACTTAAGCTAAGGTATTTTGGCTCTAAACTAAGGTAACACGGTGACAATGGGTAAGTGCAGTGGTTATGAATCCACCTCTACTTCTATGCTAAGGTCAAACATACCTGTTCATATCTCATACCTCCTTCGAAGGCCTCGAGTGTGGAGGAATCCTTTAGCTAAGCTGTCCTCATTCACTCCTAGTATAACTTGTCTTTTCACAGTTACAAGTTATCACAAGCTCATTCGGGTTGTAGGCTAACTAATTACTCCTAAGTGATTCAAATGATATCACTAATGCATTCCTAGTATAATTTGTCTTATCACAGTACAAATTATCACAAATGTAATTGATCCAAACAGTGAAATCACTCATCTCCATTAAGCACAATAAGACACAAAATTAGACATATGAACTCAACATAAGAGCAGGAGTATCATCAAACACCCTGAAGTTAAATTAAAACATAACAAGATAAAAATTGAACACAAATAAACTAAGGTGACAGCTAAGCTAATCCAGGCGTGTCTAAAATCATCATCTCACTCTTCTATTTATACATACCAAGCAAACCCTAAAACAAGAAACCCTAATAATTCAAAAATCGAAATTAATTGAAAAGTAAACTAAACCCATGCTCGATTTTTGCCTCTCCTCTTGTCTCATCATGCTCGAAACTCCATGCGGTTACTTGGGTGGAAACCCTAGCCCTAGATGTCTCGATTTAGTTTCTAGGGTTGGTAGAAACTAAAAAGGAGAGATCTAGTCCCTGGTTGTTGGTGGTGATGGTGCGGGCAAGATGGTGTGGTTGTTGTTGTCGGTGTATGGAGGTGGTGGTTTTGCGGCGGCGACTGGTATGGTCGGGCGGAGAGGATGGTAAGGTTGCGGAGGTAGGGGAGAAGAAAAAAACGATGGAGAGAAAATGGGTAGTCGACTAGGGGTATAGGGTAGGGTCATCTCACCGCGAGGCATGAACAATGGATGATGAGAACGCCGCACCGAGCGTTGGATGAAGTTAATGGAGATCCGATCTCGAGGATGGTTGGCGGTCTCGGTGTGATCTGGTGTTGCACGGATCATCGAGAGATAGATGTAAGCGATGGAGCGACCGTTGGATGTAGCCGGGCGAGATCTCGGCGGCTCGAAGTGAGCGGGGATCCGGATCCGGGTCGTGGGTAGCTCTAGCCCATGTCTTCCTTGTTGGTTTGCAACCGATTGCGCGGGCTTTGGCTATCTGCTCCATAGATGCTCGACTCTAATTCTTCGCTCTTTGGGCTCCTCGATTCTCCGAGCTTTATTTATTACCTAAAAACACAAAATTAATTAATACAAATATTTATTCTTGAAAACAAAGAAAACACGAGAATGGGATAATATCTCGATTTCTACGCAAAAAGATGAGTAAAATGCCAATAAAAAGGTGTATAAATATGCACTATTTGGCACTCATCAAATACCCCCAAACCTGAATTTTACTTGTCCTCAAGTGAAACAGAAAATAAGAAATCCTAACTATACCCCTGTCATGAGTCTCTCGAATGCATTTAGCGTATGCACTAAGCCTTTAAACCCCTAGGTGTCCCTAGTGGACGAGTTGTAGTCTCGTGAGGGTTTACCAAAGGTGTACCCACAAAACCTTCTCCAACTTCGAGTGTAAAAGAGTCTCAAGCCTCCAAGAAGCTATGAGGACATAGAGTTTCGCATGCTAGTAATGAGTTAGAACTATCGAAGAACGCATTCTCATCCTTAAGTCTTTGAGCGAGAAGTAACCATACCATATGAAAGAATTCGGATTCGATTGTGATCATAAGCCTCGACTTCGCCTCACTAATAAGGTTTTATGATAATTGCACTCAAAAGATCGCTTTTTAGTCTCTCATGTGTGCAGGCGAGGAAATAAGAGAGAAATCCTGCACACGTTGTAGGTAAGAAGGGTAACCTTCCGAAATAAAATCTGGAGACTCCACAGAAGTGTGGACAAAAAGAATCTTTTTCTGATGATCTCTAAGAAGGGAAATCAATCATTAATAAGGGGTGGGAGTACTCACTTACCTTCTCACCCGATCGGCAATTAATATCACTCTCTCATAAGAACCATAGAAACGTCTTCAATCTTCGGTCTTCGGTCTTCAATTGTTGATGACGAACTTCTAAACTTCACAAAACTTGACAATTTTTAACTTTTCTACTCAAATTCCTTGTTGTTTGGATTTTTCTTTTTAAACTCTTCTTTACCATGGTGGTAGCAAAAATAAGAAAATAAACTACAATATTTTTTTTTTGATTTTTGATTTTTTTTTTTTTTTTTTTTTTTTTTTTTTTTATAATAAGTGAAAATAAAAATACAAATAATGAAACAACTAACTCCATGGACAAAGGACTTTATCACTCAATTTTTCCACAACTTGTATTGTCTTGATTTTATAAATTTTATTAATTCTCATCCTATTTTCTTTTCTTTTTCTTTGTTGCACATAAACCTTGGACTATATCAATTTTTCTTTCAATATTCGATTCTCGCTCAGGTTCTTTGACGATGATGTGTTTCTATGGGTCTTCTTGATTGAGAGAGAGAATGATGCTAACTACAAATCGGTATTTAGAAGGAGTTTTCATCTTTTAGACGTCACCCTCATGATTGACAAAAACTAGCACTCAAGAGATCAAAAGTAGTCTTGAAATTGGTGCGAAGTTGGGTAGCTCACCATTCCTACCCTAATTTACGTAAGGTGACACACACTCTAACAAACTTTTCTAGAAAGTTGCAAAAAATTGAAGGTTGGTGCCTCACTTGATGTAAATTGGGTAGTCTCCACTATGGGTGATCACAATTCTACTACCGAATATCTAAACAACACCTAATTCGCCCCTAAGATGGTTAAATCCAACTTTAACGCTCTAATCAACTAAGAAACCCGATTGTGTTCTCCGTACTTCCAAGTTTCGTTATTTCGGTCGAATCTCTATGTAAACATAGCTAGAAGCATGCTAGTGACTCTAAAATCTCTAAAAGTTGGAGGTTTTTACAAAAAGAGTTTTTGATTTTTTTTTTTTTTTTTTTTTTTTTGAAAATAAAGGTAAAATAAAAGACTAAAAACTCTAAATGCAAAATAAAAACTAAAAACTCTAAATGCAAATGCACCCCCAAACCTAAATCAAACATTGTCCTCAATGTGTCAACAGATAGGAAAAATTTAAACAGTCACATACCGAGAGAACTATGCTTGATAAGAGAAAAAGGGAAGAGATTACCTGGATGTCGGCAGGAGCAAGGTTGAGCTTCATTCGTCAAGGCAAAATCCAACATTCTCAGTGGTGATTATACCGGATTAGCACAAAAAAAATGCACAAGAAGACTCAACCGATTCAAGAAAAGAAAAATTTAACAAGTCCTACTGGATTATATACAAAAATTCACCATAAACTAACAATCTAAAGAGTTGAGGATCAACCCAATAGAAAATATATACAAACATCAACAGCCTTACACAAATATAACAAGAGAGTGCAAGTAAGACTGCAGATGTGAAGGAGTTTCCCCCAAACCTAAATTTGTGAACGGGTGTGTTTGTGAGAACAAAATCTTGCAATTTTAAAGGTACATCATGCAAAAGGTCTAACTCAAAATGAGTTTTGCTAATTACAAAGTGGACATACATATTCCAACTGTGGCTCCTTAAGAGTGTTATACTTTGATGCAAAATAGTCCAAGAGGATTTGGGAAGCACAAAGTTCTAGGCCTAGATTAGGCATTTTCAGAAAAGTTGGTTTTGCAATTTTGTTACAAACTACACCTAGGTTTGGTGGAGGAGTATCAATTTGTGACTTAGGAGAGAGGTTAGGTACATCTAAGTTGTTTTCATTTTTAAAATCATTTGTACCATCACACACTTTCCCAAAGTCAAAAGAGGGTAAATCATGTTCACTTTCACAGGACAATTCCACAGGATCCATATCAACATCACATGCATGAATATCAGAAGAAGCATCATTCATAGGGTTCACAGAAGAGACAATTAATGTCTCTGAACCTAAAGATTCTACTACATTTTCAAAATATACATGCTCTTCATATTCATCATCATCATAGCACAAATGCATTTCCCTAACATTCATTTCATCTCGAAGTTCCTCCCTTTCCTCATTTAGTGCATCACGTATTTGACTCAATTTGAGTTCTAAGCTCGCAAACCTTTGGTCAGTTGACTTTTGATATTGCTCAAGGTTTTGCTCAAGGTTTTGACTAAATTCAAGAAGTTCATTATGTTGTTCAATGAAAGGAGAGTTTTCACTAGTGGGTATGCATTCCTCATATGGATATTCATTGTATGGTTGTGCATGAGGTTCACTAGAGAAGGGAAATTCAGACATGTTGCTATATGGATGGTCATGCATTGCATTCATTTCAAGCCTAGCATTTTGCTCCATGAGTGTATCCATTATTGATTGCAAACTAGGAGTTAGGGGAGTATAAAATTGTTCATCTCCCCATTGTGGTGAATGATGCATGTGTGCAGGTTGATTATGGTCCCAATAATCACTTCTAGACACTTCGTACATTGGATTATCATGGTTTTCCCTAGACTGTCTAAAAGCATGCAAAATATAACAGTACTCAGCAGGGTGGTCTAAGCCACCACATAAGGTGCAAGCATGCATTTCATATTGCCTAGGGGAATTAGATTTGACAGATCGCTCATGTGATTGCCTTTCTAAGGCAGATGGTCGAGCCTCTAATTGATCTAAAAATGATGACTGGGTATAAGAAAAGTGTTCATTTTCAACCTGTGGTGGATGATGTATGTGATCATAATGATTAGGGTATGTGAGATCAGGGCCTTGAGAAGGCCCATAAAATTCCCTAAAGTCACTATGGTATGTGGGGTGTTCATCCTGTGAAAGGTGCCCGTAAGCAAGCTCTCTAAGGGATTTATTTGTTCCATCCCCAGATGCAGACCAAAATCCTGACATGGTCTAGCTCTCAAATTGAACTCACAATCTAATTTGGTTTTGGTGGGATTGGTTTGGTTTATTGGGTTTCATTTGGTTTCAATGGGATTCATTTGGTTTTGTTGGGTTTTGGTTTGTTGTGGGCTAGTTGTTTGGCTTTTGAGGGAAGCTTTGGTTTATGTGGGAAGCTCGGTTGTTGCAAAGTGTGTAGCCCGTAATTGGCTTGAGTGTGAGCAGCCCTGGATTAGGTTGAGTTGGGCCCAACTTGGTTTAGAGCCCGTGTTGTGTGATTGTGAGCGACCTAGGTTAATACACGGCCCATCGATGTGGGCTCGGGTTAGCTTAATCCCAAAGAGTTCAATTGAGCCCAAACAGAAAGGCTCAAGTTTGTGCACCGGCTGAAACCGATCTCGGTTCTGTGGCACAAGATAACTGAGTCTTTGCAACTCAGTTTAGCCTATGCTGGCAGGTGCACAAGTACACAGGCTAGTCACAGGTTGACAGCCTAGGTTGGCTTGCCTCACAGAACTGAGCACACACAGATTACACAAATTGGCTCATTGGCAATTTACATGACATACTTATCGTGTCACGACAAGAAAACATTCACAAGCAGAAAGGTCACGGGGTCACACCGCAATTAGGCAAAAATCCCGGAGATTGAGCTATACCTAGCTAGGCACTAGTTTATCATGCAAAGATGGCTTAGCATTCACAGGGTTTCCACTCAGGGTTTTCGCAATACCACACAACACTCAGGGTTTGCATACAAGCACAGGAATTACACTATGCACTTACTAACCTCAAGTTTGCACTTTTTTGTTCTTTAGGTTAGCTTAGCGGTTTGCAAAGACAAAGAAGACAACTACACGCCTAGGGTTCTCCTTGGTTTCTACAAGCACAGGCAAGCACACCGGATAAACAAGATCTCAAGTTTGCACTTTTTTTTGTTCTTTAGGTTAGCTTAGCGGCTTTAGCGGCCCGACAAGACAACTAACGGCACTGGGTTCTCCCTTTGGTTTCCTTAGCAAGACAAATAGACAAGCACGGCCAAAGACAGCGGCCGATCTGTTGCTCAACAAACAAATTTAGTACCCCGTGAATGCACAACAACCACTCGTTCCAAGAAATGAGACACAGGATAATAATGTTGACACGAGTGGAAAGTGGGTTGGACCGACACAGAGTTAAAAGTGACAAGTGACACTAAGCTACATTTCTGAGGCTTATAGCTCAGTCAAAAAGCCAAGATGCAGAAAGAACAAAATTTACAGCTGAGTTATGCTACTAGTTATGATAACTACAAGTACAAGTTATACTAAGCTAACCAAGAACAAAAGGAAAATTATGATGCAAATAAAAAAAGATTCAGCTAAGTTACACTTAAGACAGAGCTAAGAGAAATAGTACAGATAGAATATGTACAAGGAATAGATTGAAACTCAGTAAAGCAAGCACAAAAATCAGCAAGGCACGCGCCAAGTCCCCGGCAACGGCGCCAAAAACTTGGTAGGCCTCGAAAGATGTTTATATTTGAGCCTACGGGTAATACCGCAAGTGCACGGCGTCTATCGGAGACGCGGCAAGTCGGGGCCGATCCCACAAGGACTAGGGGTGCTCTACGTGTTTTCTAAGGCTTCTTCAATCGAGATTCAAAGGTGACAGAGTAACAAAGGGGGAGTTTTTGCCGAAACTACCGATGTTGAAATGAAGTGAACTTAAGCTAAGGTATTTTGGCTCTAAACTAAGGTAACACAGTGACAATGGGTAAGTGCCAGGGTTATGAATCCACCTCTACTTCTATGCTAAGGTCAAACATACCCTGTTCATATCTCATACCTCCTTCTGAAGGCCTCAGGTGGAGGAATCCTTTAGCTAACTGTCCTCATTCACTCCTAGTATAACTTGTCTTTTCACAGTACAAGTTATCACAAGCTCATTCGGGTTGTAGGCTAACTAATTACTCCTAAGTGATTCAAATGATATCACTAATGCATTCCTAGTATAATTTGTCTTATCACAGTACAAATTATCACAAATGTAATTGATCCAAACAAAGATGAAATCACTCATCTCCATTAAGCACAATGAGACACAAAATTAGACATATGAACTCAACATAAGAGCAGGAGTATCATCAAACACCCTGAAGTTAAATTAAAACATAACAAGATAAAATTGAACACAAATAAACTAAGGTGACAGCTCTGGCTAATCCAGGCGTGTCTAAAATCATCATCTCACTCTTCTATTTATACATACCAAGCAAACCCTAAAACAAAGAAACCCTAATAATTAAAAATAAAAATTAAATGAAAAGTAAACTAAACCCATACTCTGATTTTTTCCTCTCCTCTTGTCTCATCATGCTCAGAACTCCATGCGGTTACTTGGGTGGAAACCCTAGCCCTAGATGTCTCTGATTTAGTTTCTAGGGTTGGTAGAAACTAAAAAGGAGAGATCTAGTCCCGGGTTGTTGGTCGGTGATGGTGCGGGCGAGAGATGGTGTGGTTGTTGTTGTCGGTGTATGGAGGTGGTGGTTTTGCGGCGACCGGTATGGTCGGGGCGAGAGGATGGTAAGGTTGCGAGAGGTAGGGGAGAAGAAAGAAAACGATGGAGAGAAAATGGGTAGTCGACTAGGGGTATAGGGTAGGTCATCTCGCCGCGAGGCATGAACAATGGGGATGATGAGAACGCCGCACCGAGCGTTGGATGAAGTTAATGGAGATCGGACAATCGAGGATGGTTGGCGGTCTCGGTGTGATCTCGGTGTTGCACGGATCATCGAGAGATAGATGTGACGATGGAGCGCCACCGTTGGATGTAGCCAGGGCGAGATCTCGACGGCTCTCGAGTGAGCGGGCTCGGATCCGGGTCGTGGGTAGCTCTAGCCCATGTCTTCCTTGTTGGTTTGCAACTGATTGCCTTGCGAGCTTTGGCTATCTGCTCCATAGATGCTCGACTCTAATTCTTCGCTCTTTGGGCTCCTCGATTCTCCGAGCTTTATTTATTACCTAAAAACACAAAATTAATTAATACAAATATTTATTCTTGAAAACAAAGAAAACACGAATGCTGATAATATCTCGGTTTCAACGCGCAAAGATGAGTAAAATGCCAATAAAAAGGTGTATAAATATGCACTATTTGGCACTCATCAATAGTGGGAATGGTCTACATCCTAGTGGGAGTGAACAGCTAGAGACACAAGTTTTTGAACCACGTAGAAGTGAGCATGGAAAAGTACCCCGTCGTCATTTTGAGATTGAAGGGGGAATATTGATGTATGCTGCGAGTATTGAAGATGATCCTACTTCTTTTAGAGAAGCCATCTCTTCAGTTGATTGCAATAAATGGCTTTTTGCAATGCAAGAGGAAATTAAATCAATGGATAAGAATGACGTTTTGGAGTTGGTTGATCTTCCGCACAGGCGAAAGGCCATTGGAAACAAATGGGTCTTTAAAATTAAACGCAAGGCGGATGGTTCAATCGAAAAATACAAAGCTCGTCTAGTGGCAAAAGGATATACTCAACAAGAGGGTATTGACTATGAGGAAACCTTCTCTCATGTGGTAAGGTTTGCCTCACCGCCCCGTGCTTGCTATTGTTGCATATTTGGATTTAGAATTGTTCCGTATGGATGTTAAAACGCATTCATTAATGGGGAACTAGACGAAGAGATTTACATGTCTCAACCAACGGGTTTTGAGGTCAAAGGACAAGAGCGCAAAGTTTGTCGTCTCAAACGTTCCATTTATGGCCTTAAACAATCGTCTAGAAAATGGTATATGCGTTTCCATCAATCTATCACCTCTGTTGGATATGAAATGATTGAGGAAGACCATTGTGTGTACATTAAACGATCCCAGGAAAGCATTCTTATCCTAGCATTATATGTCGATGACATTCTATTAGCAGTAATGATCTAGAAGGAATTGTCGCCACTAAGAAGTGGTTGTCCTCAATTTTTAAATGACGGACATGGGTGAAGCTAATTATGTATTAGGTGTTAAGATCACGCGAGACCGCTCAAGAAAGACTCTTAGTTTGTCTCAAGAGACTTACATAAAGAAGATACTTGAGCGCTTTCGAATGCATGATTGTAAACCCATTGACACTCCTATGGACAAAGCATGTGTCCTAAGTAACGATCAATGCCCTAAGAATGAGGAAGAAAAGAAATACATGTCCAATGTACCATATGCATCTGCATGGTTGGGAGTCTTATGTACGCTATGTTGTGTACTAGACCTGACATCAGTTTTGAGTAGGGATGGTAAGTCGTTACCAAAGTAACCCTGGACCAGATCATTGGAAAGCGATTAAAAGGATATTTCGTTATCTTAAAGGGACTGCTAATCTCCTCTTTGTTACCATGGTGAAGATATTAGACTCGGAGGATTTAGCGATGCCGATTGGAGCAATGATAGAGATGAGTTTAAATCCACTTCATGATACGTTTTTAAACTTGGAGGTGGTGCAATCACTTGGTGTAGTCAGAAATAAAAGTGTATTGCTCTGTCTACAATGGAAGCAGAGTATGTTGCACTTGCGGCAGCCGTCCAAGAAGCTGTCTGGTTGAGGAGATTTCTTAAGAGACTTGGTGTCTCGAACACGCAAAAGAAGCGGTGTTGCTTCACAGTGATAGCACATCAGCTCTAGCATATGTGAAAGATCCCAAATACCATGGAAAAACCAAACACATTGGTAGGAGATTCCACTTTATACGCGATATGGTTGCACGAAGAAAGGTTATTCTTAGACATATCTCCACAAATAGAATGTTGGCTGACCCTTTGACTAAGCCCATTCCGAAAATTGCTTTTCAATCTCACGTAGAGAACATGGGATTAAACAGGATGTGATATGTAGAACATGTGATAATGACACTATTATTATAAGTATTAATGCTTTCTTATATGAATATGTTTTGTAGAAATCATATACTTTTGATGTGTACACGGATATTTAAGTTGTCGGCGAGGCAAGAATCGCCTACTCACCATAATTGATTCGCCTTGGCGCTTAGTATAGCGAGCAAGATGAGACAAAAGAAAAGAAAATTTTCGGAAAATATGTTTTTCGAAAACCATGTGCTTTTGTAGCAGGCTTTTCTATAAAAGTATAAGTCGCCTTAATATGTCTAAGATGAGATTTCATAGAGAGATCGATCATTAAATGTGGCCACCATTTAATGAAGCATGTTATAAAGCAAGATGTGATTTTTTGAACAGTTACTATGTGAATGACTGTTGGAACAGAAAATCAAGTTAGGCGCCTAAATAGCGACTAGACTAAGATCTGTATGACGTATGCTTTTTATGCTTTGGACATGCCCATTTGAGTGGGAGAAACGTCATAACACACACTTTGTGATGTATGTGCTAAGTCGACCGATTGTGAGAGCGATGAATGATTCCCTGCTTCATTGCTGTGTGAGCCACTGGATTAATATCCAATTCATTTACCCCTTTGACTTGAGTTTATGTCATGAAGAGGATACTTAATGATGCTACTTTAGCATGTTTTCTAATACGATGCAACTTCCGTATGATGATACATGTCTAGGAAAGTAATGAGTTGAATTGGAACGATATGAATTTCTTGGAAGAAAATTTGATGATACACCATGAATTGTGACTCATAGCTGGCCAGCGTTTTTCGTCTGTCGAAAATCATGAGTACAATTGATAAAATGTACATGGGTGCAATACTGCTTGCTAGATGGATTAAGAGTACTGTGTCAGGTGTAGTCAAATTATCTGAGGTAAAGAGATACAAACATTCTTT
The DNA here is from genome assembly GCA_023531295.1 of Papaver armeniacum. Classification (NCBI taxonomy): domain Eukaryota; kingdom Viridiplantae; phylum Streptophyta; class Magnoliopsida; order Ranunculales; family Papaveraceae; genus Papaver; species Papaver armeniacum. The sequence continues at coordinate 53,810 of JAJJWW010018613.1, read as the reverse complement.
GTGAAGGGTTGATGTCTCCATGCTTGACTCGTAATGAGGTTCTAGTATGGAGATCCCAAAATGAAGGTATCTCGGCGGTCGCACAAACTATTTACTAATATGAACATTTTTCTCTTAGGACTTTGATTGGGAAGCTTGCTGACGTTACACACACTTGTGAGTGGGAGATGTTGGAAACATGGGCACCCATGTGTGTGTGCATGCCCAAAATCCATCTTGGGTGGTTATATAAAGTCATGTGCTTGACTTTGTCAAAAGATAAATCCTTCTCCAACTAACCAAGCCGTGGTGAAACATGTGTTTTGTTTCTTGCCACCATGTGTTTGCATGATGCTAACAAGTGTTTAATCACTTACTCCATATGTTTATCTCCATGCTAACAAGTGTTAGAACTTGCTACAAGTGTTTAGTTCTTCCTTGACACTTGCCAAGAGAGGATACTTGAAGTTTGAGTATAAATAGGCTTCTAGTTTCATTTGTTGAAACATAATAGAAAATAAGAAGTAGAAAATACTACAACTCCATAGTAGTAAGTTTAGCAAGAGATAAACCAAGTATGGAGATTAAGCTAGAGAGTTCTATGTGAGCATTCAAGTTAGCTAGTATTCAAACATTAGTTGTAGAATCACCAAAATCCCTTAGTGTCTTTTGGAGAAGAAGTTGAAGTTCTATACGGTATTTAGTTTGTGGAAATATAGTTTGTGCTAGTTTTTGTGGCACCTACTCACCGCCGAGTTTGAAGGTTCAAGAACGTGAAACGCAAGTGATCCACCGGTTCTAATTCATCCGCATTTGGAGCGATTACAAGGTATGAATTAATAACCCGCTTCCGCATTTGATTTGTTCAACTTACATATATATCAGTTACATATGACTTACGCAGGCTAACAGCAAGCTTGATGGTGCGTTAAAGGTTAAATCCGGAGTTCCAGCTTTTGGCCGCAACAAACTTCAACAGATCAAGCTCGTTGATGGGCCCGTATAGGCATACTAAGCTTCGACCAAGGATGTCCTCCAAGTGCAAACTTGTCAGAGTGAAACCACCTCTACCGACGATATTTGTCTTCATTTCACCACATGACAAGTGTGTGTGCGCGCTGTATTGCATGGTATGCTTATCTTTGTCTCTTTATCCATTGCTGAGAGCTGACACGGATATATAACATGACACGTAGTAGTTAATTACTTGAACGTGTCTTGCATGAAGACACCCACGCTAGCTTAGCCATCTTATACCATACTTTTATATAAGCCATTAATTAATAGTTGAACGTTACCCAACCAGTAACGCGTGACATGCAACAGTGAAGAAAATGATAAGAATATCATCCCCATTTTGGTTTGCTCTCTTAATTTGGTCATTCCTTGCAATTAATCTTTGTATTTCTTTTAATGTTATATCGGCTTTGAAGATTTCCAAGGATGTATCATCATCTGATCATGATAGGAGATTTCATTTGGTTACAAAAGAAGAAAGAGGCACAATAGCGGAGACTGAGGATGGAGTAATTTCATCTGTTCGAATCAGTGATGGTTTTAACCGTACTTATCACCTTCAGTTTATTACCTTGGAACCAAACTCTCTCTTTCTCCCTGTACTTTTGCATGCAGATATGGTGTTCTATGTACACTCAGGTGCATCTCTCTAGATCTCTCAGAGTCAAAAAAGACTCTTCCAGCTTCTTGAAAACATAACGAGATTGCGAGAATCTCTTTATTTATGTTGATTTTCTGTTAATAGGTTTTCTCTTGTTTATTTCATTTGGTCTTTAGGGAGTGGGAGTATGAGATGGATTGATGAAGAAAACAAGCAAAATCATATAGATGTCGAAAAAGGTGATATATACAGGTTTCCTTCGGGGTCAGTCTTCTACATGAGAAGCAACTTAGAATCAACAAGGGAAAAGCTAAGGATTTACTCCATCTTCACTGATTCAAACATTGAAAATCCTCAGGTACGTATGACCCCCTCCCTCTCTCTCTCTCTCTCTGCCCCATGATGGCTCTAGGTTGATTATTCTTATTTGACGCAGAGCTTGTATATTGGAGCATACTCAACTTTAAATGATCTAGTCCGTGGGTTCGAAAACAAAGTCCTGCAAACAGCTTTTAATGTAAGAGGTTCAGACTCATTATCATACTTATTGGTGTCATTTATAGTGTAACATCTGATATGATTGAATTGGTTTCATTGAGAAGGTTCCTGAAGAAGTTCTGGACGAGATTACAAAGGCCAGTAAGCCTCCAGCAATTGTTCATTTAACAACCACCACCAAAGACAAACATTCAGAAGATGAGCTTGATTGGAGACTAGGAATTATTGAAAGTTTAGTCAAAAGAGGTAGCAGTAGTAGTAGTTCATCAGGAGATGATTACTCTAACGGGAAAAAGAAGAAGAAAACCAAAACTGTCAATCTTTTTAAAAGGAAACCAGATTTTTCAAATTGCAATGGATGGAGTATTGCTCTGACCAACAAAGATGTCAGTGCACTAAAAGATTCTGACGTGGGTATTTTCATGGTGAATCTTACTAAGGTCAGTTCTCCTCCATTTGCTTAGCTCTCTCTCTCTCTCTCTCTCCCCACACTGATCATCACTTCTGTTTTGTTGGCAGGGTTCAATGATGGGTCCACACTGGAATCCAAGAGCTAGTGAGATGGCAATAGTTACACATGGACAAGGTATGATAACTGTGGTCTGTCCTAGTAATGCAAATGAATTGGGGTGCAAAACCATGAGGTTTAAGGTTAAGGAAGGAGATGTTTTTACTGTTCCAAGATTCCATCCAATGGCACAGATGGCATACAACAATGATTCATTGGTTTTCATGGGATTCAATACAAATGCAAGGCAAAACCATCCACAATTCTTATCTGGAAAAAGCTCAGTTTTCCGAACTCTGAATAAAGATATATTGGCCATGTCTTTCAATGTTCCGAATACAACGATGGAGCAGTTGTTGGGTTCTCAGGTCGAGTCGATTATACTAGAGTGTGTCTCATGCGCTGAGGAAGAGGAGGACCGGATGAGGGAGGAACAACAGAGGGAAAGACGCAAGGAAGAAGCAAGGGAGAGAGAAAAAGAGGAAGCAAAGAGACAAGAGGAAGAGGAGAAGGCTAGGGAGAGGGAGAGGCAAGAAGAAGAGGAAAGGAGAAGGGAAAAAGAGGAAGCTAGACGAAGACAAGAAGAAGCGAGGAGGGAGGAAGAAGAAGCTAAGAGACAAGAGGAGGAGAGGCAGGCAGAGGAGGTAAGAAGAAAGGAAGAACAACAGAGAAAACAAGAAGAGGAAGCTAAAAGAAGAAGCGAGGAGGGAGGAAGAAGAAGCTAAGAGACAAGAGGAGGAGAGGCAGGAGAAGGAGAGGCAGGCAGAGGAGGTAAGAAGAAAGGAAGAACAACAGAGAAAACAAGAAGAGGAAGCTAAAAGAAGACAAGAAGAAGCGAGGAGGGAGGAAGAAGAAGCCAAGAGGGAAGAGGAAAAGAGGCAAGAAAGGGAGAGGAAGCAAAGAGAAGAACAGGAAAGACAAGAAAAGGAGGCTCAGCAACAAGAAGAGGAAGCTCAAAGAAGGCGAGAAGCAGAAGAAGCGCAAAGAAGACAACAAGAAGAGGAAGCCAGAAGAGCAGAGGAGGCTCAAAGACGGCAAGAAGAGGAGGCCAGAAGAGAAGAGGCTGCGGCTCGAAGACGGCAAAAAGAAGAGGCCAGGAGAGCAGAGGAGGAGGAGGCTCAAAGGCAGGAAAGGCAAGAAGGAGCAGAAAGTAGAAGAAAAGAGGAAGAGAGACGACAAACGGAAAGAGAAGAAGAGGAGGCCAGAAGAGCTGAAGTGGAGAGACAGCAAAAGGAAAGAGAGATAGAAGAGGCAAAAAGAGCTGAGGAAGAGAGACAACCAAGGGAGAGAGAAAGAGAAGAGGCTAGACAAGAGGAAGAAGAGAGGAGAGGTGGCGGTGGAGAAGAGACAAGAAGGGTTCTAAATCTACGAATATAGGCCGAGGTTCGTTAAATGTGGCCTTCAGGCCCTTCACACACAAATGAGATCAGTGTACTTCACCACCTGCTGATTATGGCCAAATCTGATGGATGTTCTATTATTTGGTATCAACTAGAGTAGACGGCAGTACTTGTGTTAATAGTCCTCGATGTAAGTTTTTGTTCAGTGTATGATCCTTTAAAGACGAATAAAGATTGATCCCCAACCAGTTGTAAAATCCAGAGTACTCCATAGGATAGATGTTCTCGAACTTGTATCATGGCAAGGGCTGGAGAGAAGTTAGTGCTATACCTAATGTGCAATTTGGAGAAGGGTGGTCTCTACATGTTGGGTTTAAGAACTATGGTCGAAATCTATTTAAAAATATCTTTCACCAAAATGCACTTGTGATGGCCAAGGAAAAGAACAATGCACTTGTGATGGCCAAGGAAAAGAACACTGAACACCAGGTTAAATTGTAACGGGGACAAGGGTACTGGGACATAAGATTCCCCTATCCAGAGAAAACACTACAAACTTGTACCATCAAGACTAAGAACAGAAACAATTAACAAACAAATAAATAAATGAGGTTTGAACTTTTCATACATTTGTTGTTGTTGTAGAGTTGGTGATATAGGAGACAACAACAGTGACATCGTCAAGCTTGCCACCATAATATTGAAATCCCGCTTCTCGTGCAGCTTTAGAAAATGGTGATGTTCGTTTTTCGTCAAGCGCTCTCTGCCTTGCTAGTGCTGCAATCTTCTCTGCAGCTCCTTGAGGCTCCAACCCAGCCCTAACAGCCTGAACAATAATTTCTGTGATTTCACTGTTGAACAAGTTATCGAATAGTCCGTCTGTTCCAGCAACAATGACATCCCCGGGTGCAACAGGTACCGTCAATACCTGGTTCATTGATCCAAAAAATAGAGTATTAGAGAAAATATACTATAAAGTTGAAAAACTAATCTCTATTTACTCTCTCATGGTCTTTGAAGACTCGGTATGTTTCATGTTTATCCACCATTTAAGTAAAAACTAGTCACCATGATCTAATACCTGACCACTGCTTGGAAGATCACCATTTCTTCCACACTCTAGTTGATAAGGGAAATTGAAACCATGCTGTTGCACAGGGGAACGGTAGACCATGGACCCATCTCTTACAACTATAAAACCACTGTCACCTAAATTGATGGCTTGGATACCCTGCGGTAAGAAGATTTAGAACTGTATTATGTTAAGTGCTACAGATAAGCAACACAAGATAGAATAAGTCAATACATATCGGGTAAATTATTAAAACTAGACAAGTTGTGGATCAAGTCATTCCACGTCAAGAATTAGAAATGAGAAGACTAGAATAAATTCAAGGTGAAGGCTGATGATTGAAATTTATAATTAGACAATGGTTGATGCACCTTCAGTAACTTAGGATAAAAATTAAAAACAAATTAGTCTGCTGCACATCACAATTTAAAGAGCAAAAAGCTACTAAAAGTTGAAGGACATCTCAAATGGGCTCAAACAGGGAATCTGAGAGGATAACAGGCACCACCTCAAAAGACTTATCGCTTCCTTGACCTCTCTTAATGGAAGTTGGTTAGAACGCATGGCACCGACAGAAAGATACCAACTCAAAGAAATCTGGCTGGATTGTACCATGCAGTGAGAAAAAAACATATAATGTAGCCGAAGTTTAAAGAGTCGCACGACTTAAAGAGTGATGTGTAGCACTCATACCATCAAGTATGTTACAGAACTAACTACTAAGTCTGTGATATCCAGTGTCATAAATCAGTTTATGTTGCATGTGAAGAGTCCTGACTTAATTTTGATTTTTCTTTCCTAGCTAGATGCATAGCATGACATTTTTTTACGGGTCAGGCAGAAATTGGGACGCATAGATATTTGCTCAATCATGCTGAACTTGTCCTGAACGACCCAAAAGAAAAAATATCTGATTGAAAAAATAAATAACAAATGGAAACCTCATCTGTCAATGCTATAATGCACGCTGTTGATGATCCTTGAGCTTTTGTGCTTGAATGGGCTTTCTCTAAAACCCTTGCTGGGTCAATCGAACCTTTAGGTTCGTTCACAATTGCAATTACTGAGTTAGACATGAGCTCTTGGGCATACAGTCCTGCATTAATACCAACTTCGGCCCAGCCACCAACACCATCTGCTACCCCAGTAGCTTGCTCGTCAATGCATATAAAATGTGCATCCTCGCCTCCGGTATCTACTTTATCAGGGTGGGGTAAGTAACATGATCCTGAAACCAACTTCAAGGTCTTGTCACCCAAACTCTTCCTGCAGTCAACAGAGAGCAAAACAAACTCAATTTCAATTGGATGCTAAATTAATGTTCCTAATGAACATTTCAAACTACAATTTTTAATAAATCCACTGCCACATCAAACTCAAGCAATCAAAGGTTCCAAGAATGTTTATAAATGGTAAAGGTGGGAGGTGCATACTGGTCAGATGAAACAGTGGGAGTTACAAGCTGTTGATCACATCCTGAACCGTGAACAGATGAATCAGGAGAAGCACCAACCGATACAAATGCAGACGATGAGGTATGTAAACGTCTGCATCCTAGTCCTATTAACGGGTTGTAGTCGCAACTCTTTCTCATTGCATCAAACATGAAATACCCACAATGCAAATTATCATTCGACGGTTTTCTATTCTTCAAGCTCATGCTTGCTCTACTACCACTGTAGAGACTTCTTTTATTAAAGGAAAAACAAACTTGTTTTGCCGAGTTTGATACATGACCATTCTTCAAAGTAAAGCCATCTAAGCAGCAATCACTCAACAAAGCTTTGGAACCACTAGCAGCAGCAGCCATTGGTACCTCCTGGAAGGGTGAGTTAGATAGCAATCGATCAATGTTATATTTGCCTAACTGATTAGATGATCCAGAAGTAGAAAATGAACGAGAAACAAAAGAGTCCCTCCACTCATGAACTATGACAGAACCTGATTTTGTAATTGAAGAAGTTGAACTAGACCTTAGAAACGACTGAACATCACCTAGTTGACCCGGATTAAACGATCCCAACTTGAGAGCAGGATTCAATCGAGATAAATAAGATGACATTGAGGTTGGATATAAACACTAGTTTGGTTGAGTTTGTATAACCCAAAATTTAGTAAAACCCTACAACTAAAAATTTCAATCCTAATAACTCAAAACTATAGTGGTTATAAGAATTTGAAACAAGGGTATCAATTTTGTGCACCTTCTTGATATATTTGTTGTTTATCAGCTTGCTGAAACCCTAATTTTGAAGCCAGTGATAGCCTGATTACAGAGGTATCTCGAATTTGTCTGTACCAGTGCAAGTTCCCGCGAGCTTCACAGAACGATCTGAGATTTGCTAATTTGCGCCTGAGGTTTATCGCAAGCCCTCCGGGGCCCCTAGTACTGTCGAAGAGCATCATCTCCAATAGAGGGTTATGGTTTTATTTTTATATGACACGTAAGATTTTAGACTCCATTTTAATTAAAATCAGGAGGGGTGCCATACTAAATAAAGTGGTCTTGAAGAAAGTGTTAACCGCACCTTCGGATGCACCTCCACGTCATCATTTCTCTTTTAATAATTAATCCTAAGGAATAAAAATCTGTAACTGTTGGAGATAATTTTTTCGGAATAAGGTCCTAAATTTGCTCTCTAGATAGACCCCATAAATCAAAGGACTAAATAATAAATTCACGTAGGTTTTTTTGCACCTTCTGGTGTGGTCCTAAGAGCGGTGTGGCTACGATGTGGTCCTAACTTGAAAAACAGTTTTATTAGAACACGTAATTGGGGGATATATAATTTAATTGGGGGATATAAAAAAAAGACAAAAATGGGTTTTAAATAGTACATTGGAGGTACCCCATATCCATATATTTTTGGTAATTCCTAATCTACCCTCAAATCATATTTGGTGATTAATTATAATTAGTTAAGTTAATATATTAATGTGACAATAATTAATATAAATCATTATCATTTGGGTGAAATTAGATGGAAAACTTGTGAGGTAAAAGATTTTGGTTGAGATAAGCGACCAAAGTGAACAAAGATCTCTCTAGTCTTCGTGTCATCAAAGAACAAATATTTTAGTTTGAATCTTCAGCTAATGATAATTTGCGTTCGCCATGGTTATACCTGAAACAACACCCTGCCGGCATGGTCTTCATGGTTCTCCCCATGACGACAATACCCCATCCGGCATGGTCTTCATAGTTCTCTCCATGCAGACACACGTATCCCCCAAATTGGCCAGAATTTTCGTTTTATTTTTTTAAGTTCTTTCGGCATTGATTTCAATTTGTCGAGCATACCGACACTAGCATACCGGCGTTGTAATAAAAGTGTCTGAGTATGCCGACACTGAAAATGTTCAAAAGAAAGTGGTTGGATAATTCTTTGAAGAAATTAAGAGGAACTATAGATATTGTTTACCGGATAGATGTGTGTTGTTTTTTTAGTCTATGCCGGTAATTTTTGTTATTGAATTCTTTTTTCCTGGCTAGATTTTTGCTACTCCCGGCATTGTGGTCAAATAGTCGAGTATGCCGGCATTGTTTATCGGTATTGTTTTTATTTTCAAATCAATGCCTAAATATATAGGATCTTTAGTCATGAAGGAGACATACCAATCCCAATAACCGTGACTATCGCTGGTGGAGGAGAGATCGCACTACACAAATCATGTTCATGCTTTGCTCACGTGATTCATCATGAACCTACTTCACACAACTACATTATTATCCCTTCTCAACAAAGACCTCATCAACTTCCTTCAAATGGAGCCATTATATCTCTTGCTGCCATATATGACCATATCACATACACAAAGAAGATGGTCAAGTATAGAGAATGTCCCAAGAACCATACACAAAGAGCTTACCCGACAACGATACACAGTTTCCTTGTATTTTCCCTCAGAAAAAAGACGGCACCAATGTTACTCCTAGACTCCCTGAATAAGAGTTTTCTTCATTATCCTTTTGTTGCATCATGTACCTGTGCTAATAACACAACAATTCTCTCAAGGACCACTGTTTCTAGATTGCAAAGTAAGCGCCTCAGCTCCTCCATAGTAAAGTGTTCAGATTGAAGTTGCCATGGAAATTTCCATAGGAAAGAGATTGAAGGTGAAGCTACTTCCTGAGATTTCTATCGGCCTTCATATCTCAGCAGCAAAATGGGAAAGTCATCACAAAGTTTTGGGATCAGAAGCTTTAGGGTACGCTACGGGTTAAAGGGATCAATCCTAAAATTATTACCTAAATGTTTATCCTTTTTCTTTTTTAAACTTCCTATTTTTTCTCAAAAAGTAGAACAGTTAAAGGGATTCGGAGGGCAGATTTTTTAGTTAAACTAGTTTGTCACCCGTGCTATGCACGGGTTTGTTTCTTGTTTATCAAATATTGGATCAATCCTAAAATTATTTCATCAAACATAACAAAATATTATTAAAAGAATAATAAAAACTGCATAATCCCGTGCAAACAAATAATACGTTTCAATAAATCGATAACAAATCAATGCAATAGAGAAATAAAAATTAAAGTCAAGGGATTCTAACATAATATCTTCAAAACCTATAATACTTATTTCAGCTTCATTAATTAATTAAAAGTCGTGTCGTTTGATTCTTTTTCCAAGTTTTTGGTATATTTTAAATCACTGATATTTTTTTTTCCTTTCTTTCTTTTTTTATGTATACTCTTTCATCTTTTAGTCCACTCAATTATTATACGCCTTTACTTTATCAGCAGAAGCGCCATCGAGATCGCGGATGTGGTTTTATGTTGTTGTAGAAAGTGGTAGTAAAAGATGTCGTTCACTCAGACTTGTGAAGATTCAATTTTAGATTCAAACTCAATAGAAAACTTACGAAGTTGTTATCAAGATTATAAAAAGCACCGAAACTCAGGATTCCACTATTGACCAATTAAGTGATTCAATCTAATCAATATTCATGCAATTCTTTGCGTTTGAAGTGATTCTAATTTATTGCCTCTAGTAGATTTTCGAAGTAACAATTGTATACATCAAGCATGAAACATCAAAAGTCTTAAACTAAGCATGTTACATCAAAACGAATCACAATCATTCAATAAAAATCAATTTTCCAATATTAGTTCCATGCAAATAATCATAAAAGAAATTGCAAAAATTAATTAAAATAGAAATATACCACTCTTCATGGAACAATGGCTTCCTCCGTCGCCTCGGCTAAGGGGTTAGCTCCTCATATTATTCACGTGCTCAAAATAGGTATTCATAGCTCAAAAAGTGTGAAAAATAAGAGAAAACTAATAAAAGCAACGAGTTTGTAACGAGATATATTTGTTCTGAACTCAGCATTCTAAATTGCCGCAGAGTCAATTGCAGAACCCAATATAATTGTTGGAAAAATTGTTACAAAGTCTTTGAATTTGAAAGAATAGGTGACGGATTCTGCGACTTTCCTTAAGTGTTGTTTTCTGGTTCTTCTTCAACCTCTCGCCTGTATCTCTGAAACTTGAGGTTTTTTGTGCTCTACAGCTTTCCTTAGGTCCCCAAACTATCGACACCCCTTCTATGAACCTCAACACTCGTATATATATACACCATGCACAGAGATCAAAATATCTCGAGAAATCTCTTATTTCCTTTTTTTCCCAAGACACGGAATTTTCTCGTTTTACCGGCATGTTCTCACGCGCTATTTGTCTCAAGAGATGTGTAGAATTGATATGTACGTATCTTCTGAGAATATTGACTTCTCTTTCACACGTTATTGCCACATACAACTCCAAACCCGTAATACTCTTCTTTCTCTCGCTTTTGAAGAAATAAATATAGAAACTTGCTTTTCTTACGAATCGACCCAATTAGCTTCCCTTTGTTTACACTCCATGTTTGTGATATATTCGAATCTAGGAGAAGAATCTCTCTCTTTTCACCTGTAACTTCCAAGCATAAGACCCAAAAAAATCCCGTGATACTTGTATACCCTGTTTTGCTTAGAGCCGATGATCAAGCCCAAGTTTTCCTAGTCCAACACGAATACCAAGCCTGTTCATCTTATTACAGTCCAATCCAACTGAAATTTGTGATTAAATCTCTTTTAAAGTCGCCCGAAAATCAAACCCTAAAATCTGTGCTTGGCTAAACAAGTTCCTTAAATTTTAGATTTCAAATGAAGAGGATGAAGTCCCCCTAACAACTGGTAATCGCAAGTTCCCGCCAAATTTTAGATTTCAAATGAAGATGACACAGCAAGATTTTGTTAACGAGGAAATCGCAAATGCAGAAAAACCCCGATACCTTGTCCAGAATTGAATACTCTCATGATTAAGCCGCTGTATAAAATCAAGCCAACTTCGTATAGTTGAGACCAAGCAGCTAAACCTATAGTTCACCTAGTTAAAATGCCTCGTATTCCCACGTCTCCAACTTATAAATAAGTCACGTACTTGGAACGATTCGTTTGATTCGTATTCCAAACATAGGAACAACAAATCTGTTTGGTAATAACTCTTTTCAACCAAGTGGTGTGAGTTCGACAAAAGGCTCTTCCGTTTATCCCAATAAACTCCTTTATCAGGTCCTTAGATCTATCTACTAAAAATTACCGAAGTAATCGTCTAGATTTTGCAATAAATACTTTGAATCACAAAGAAAAGTATTGATGCTGATCTACTCAACTAATCAATCGAATCTACCACAAGGATAAACTGATTACAGTTGGATCATCTTTAACCGAACAAGTATTGTGCACACCAAAGATTATAAACCCAAATCAGAAATCTTCAAAGTCTTCTTAGATCTTCAATAAACACTCGCACACAAATCAACTTGAATCTCTTGTGATCAATCACGCATGCAGGGCGGAGTCAGCCCACAATGGATTATCACAAGACGTCTTTAGATCTACAAACTTGTCTAAAGATCCCGTCGAAACTCGATCTAGTTTGAGTGAATCTTACATCAGTAGAGAAGATTTTCAAGCATAAACAAACTAGGTGCAATCAAAGTTCAACAACCGCTAGTCAATCAAATCAATCGAAAACTAATAATAAACCGCAATTATCTAATTTCCAACCAACGGTACTAATAGAGATTCTCAATCCCAAAGAAGTCTTTAAACTGTGTGGCCATAAGAGATTTCTTCTAATGAGGTTACTTTCCTCTCCGAATAGGCGGCTCCACCAGTAACAACACAAATAGGTAGTTTTTACTGGCTCTGAAGATTAGTTTGCTAGAAATACGAACTATGGTATTTATAGACCAAGGAAGTTTGGACACCAAGGAATTTCCAAAACCAAAAATATTCTCAAGATATGCAATATATTCCAAATTCGGTTTCCATAATTCCTGGAAATGCTTTGTCCAAACATTGACCGAAAATCTCTTAGAAAATCTCCAATTAGTAAATGAACATTACCAATTTTCATTTTTCAAAAATAAAATTAAAAACCTTAATAAAAGATTCTCAACTTATTTTTCGATCCGGGATTTTACTTTAGCTATTAAGGAATATATTTGAACAATAAAAGATAAGCGTTACATCACATGTTCAAAGTATGTGGACATCTTTACTTTGTAAGTCCTCTTTCATACTTACAATCTTGAAACCGATTTGCCACACTTCCAAAACGAGTTTAGAATTGGTTCATCATCTTTCAAGAACTATGTGATTGATTAAGAATACTCAATCACAAATCATGGGTTTCACGTGTTCTACCAAACAAGTTTTGGTTCTACCTCCATGTGAGTATCAGGCATAGTCACACTAGCTTTCCAAAATTAGGTTGACTAGGTACTAGGATCAGTTCCTCACATACTTATGGTAACTACTTGTATTTTCGCACATGTTCATAGGATCTGTTCCCTTTCACTAAAAAAACTTGTGGCACATGTTCATAAGATCGGCCCCATCTAATCAAAACGTGTTGCACCTCTTACAAGGATCGATTCCCTCTTTGACGGTTCACCTCTTCAGGATCTGGTTCCCCTTTGCCTAGAGTTGGTCATACCAATAACACTAAATCGATCATACCATCTCAAGTGATTACTTAAGATCGTTTTTACTAATAAAAGCCATACCAATACAAAAGTCAGGTTTTGTGAATAGTTTTACCAAGAACATAAACAAGTCATGAGTGGTTATACTAATCACACATATTGGTAGTTCAAAAGATATGCAATGAATAACAATACCATTAATCCTAGCGATTTCCTTTCGATTCACGAAACAAGTTCATGAATTTACTTCTTTAAACTAATGTAAAACATTATTTCCTAGGGATGAAATATTCACCTCATACCCATCATAATCACAATAAAGATTCAAACGATTATGTTGATGTCTTATATACGAAGTTCAAAAGATAAGCGTTATACTTTGTATTGTATTCCTTAATACTACGTCTAACTAGAGTGTAATCATTCATGCTTCGCAGTTATGTTTTCCATACGCACGACTTGAAAGATACGTTAGGGAATGAAATAAATCAAGCCAAATATCACTAACCTCGCTTGGAAGGATGATGTTGTCGGTGTGAGCTCCTTACTTGGTTCACTTCTTGGAAGTCTCAGAATAATTGTAATGTCTCATATCCTAATACTTTCAAGCTAACCTATACAGGTCACTCTAGTACATAATCAAACGACTCTTTAAATAAGTTTTGGTTCACTAAAATATGACAACCAAACTTGACATACCAACGCTTGGTGGGTTCAACCGAGATATGCTCTAACAAAAAGAAATTCAAAAATCAGGTCTTTCTTCCGTGAGCCGGCGACTATGTTACTTTGAAGTAGTAGAGGTTAATGGGTTCTTCATCTGATGCTGCTGCTACAATGGACGTTGAAGGAGGTATGTAAGATGAGCTTGATAACATGTGTCTTAGTGACATTCTTGCTTCCAGACAACTCGATTACCAATACCGTATGCTCAATAATGAATTAAGGAGATTAACTCATGAATTAAGGAGATTAACTCATGACATAAAGATGTGTAAAGGAGGATATCAAAATTAACAATACTTGGTTGTTTAATATGTCGTTGAGATCTTGGATTTGCCCCCATGACGAGGATCAAGATGGTGCCAGTGTTTCAGCATCACGTTTATATAAGGATGCACAAGAACCTGCCAAGTCCATGTACTGACTCGAACCGAAAACCGACCGGAACCGGTGTAGACAAGATATGACCAGGATCAATATGAGAACCTGGATAGACTAGGTACATGGAACAGTTTTGGGAGGTAATTTATTTGTACTCTAGACTGTATATCTCTGGGATATCACGCCTTAGATATTTTGATTAGTTTTTTAATCATGGTCGTCCATCCTAGGTATTTGAGGCATATTATCTATCGATTCATCCTTTCTTCTTCATTTTTCTTCTTCTATAAAGCCATGGGTGTTTACTGGAGAGGAGATGGCCGTTCACTAAAGACTGAAGAGGAGAAATTGTTATTGAATGAGACTGAGGTCGTGTTTGTTCTCCGTTGGAAGATGGAGATTCAATGAAGATGATCTAAGGATCTCGTAATTAACGGGTTGGTGACAAATCAAGATGAAGTCAGATTACAGATGATTCGAGAAATCAGAGAAGAAGAATTTAAGTTAGGGTTTTGAATTTGGTGTTGTTGGAGCGAGAATAGAAGATAGGGTTTATTTGTTGCTCCAATGGAAGGAATTACAGGCTTGATTGATATGTGATTGTCGGATTTATGGATTTGAATCGATCTCTCTTCGCCTCCACAACAAAAAAAACCCAAAGAGAATAACAACTTCTTCATCCCTAATCTGCAATCATGGGTATATCTCAGCGTCAATCTCTATTTTGTTCCTCTCAATCCTAGAGAGACAACTCACAAAAGGATGCAATAATAGAAAACTAAAATAAACGCTTGTTGTTGTTCTTCTTCTTCTCTATTATGTTGATTTTAAGTTTTTTGTTGGTGAGAATCGTATCTCTGAGGATCTTTCTGTGTATTTACTGCTTGTTTAAGTGATTTATGCGTGTTTTTGTTTGAGTTTTTTTCTTCTTCTTGTGGATGGTGAATGTTTTTTTTTTCTTCTTCTCTATTATCTTTATATGGATGTGAATCTGATGCCAAGTTGCGGCCAATGATTGATTTACTGCCATGGGTTTGAGTTAATTTTCATAATGGCAACAAGATGAATGTTGAGATTGATTTATACAGGGAACAAGAACCGATGATAGTGATTTCTACAGATGCAATATGAGACAGGGAGGGAAGATTAGTTATGGGCAAAACCCTAGACTTGTTGTATTTCGACTGATTTTTCCAGGACAGTGTCTAGATACAAGTACATGTAATGGCCTCAAAGTGGGTACCGGGCCAACACTGTGCACGGGGACCGCCCAATGTAAAACCAGGCCAGACTCTAACCATGTGCAGCCTTAGTTGTCTATCATTATAAAAACATCCACTTGTTAGACTATATATCTTTCGATCTGTTCCCGAACTTGTTAATCCAACTCGAATTAAAACTTGGTGATCTTTGAACTGACTATGACTCACGTGTAAAGGCTATGGAGGTTGACGAAAACCAACAAAAGACTACAATGATATTGGAAATAACATCGAAATAACATAATAATTAACCTCTCATGAAATGACATCGATCAATGGAATTTTCTAGGGATAAAACTCGATCAACGCTAAGTGATTTTCTAAATTATTTCTTATCAAGTTATCATAAATTATTTTATTTTTTTAAGAAATCAAAATATAATAATTCTATTAAAAGAAAAATCTAATAAATCCTAAGAGCTTCTTAATGGTGGTCAGGTGTGCTTTCCTAGGTGGTAACACAAGCATGACATCCTTTACACCATTTTTTTCCTTAAATTTAGGGGGAAAATAGCTCATCTCCAATGGTGTTGTTTGTAATTTTTATCGATTAAATGCATTTATTATTTTAGAAACTTTTATATTTTATTAGAGTTAAAAGGGTTATTTAATATATTGGAATTAATTTTAGTAAACAAAAGCTTCCAAGGATAGTTTGACATTGTCAAGGTGAATGTCTAAAACTTGACATTCACCTTGACAATGTCTAACAAAATTTAGCCATGTCATCTTCACATTGATTAAGAAATTTGGGTTGGAGAAGGATTTTAGGGAAAATGGATGTCTATCCTACATGGACTTGGACATTCATCTTCACATACATTCCATTGGAGAAGCTCTAATGGAGTCATGTTTAAAAAAGTAAGAGAGAAAAATTAGGAATTTTTTTAAAACTAATTATTGATTACCGTTTTTAATTAAAGGAGACTTTGAATAATGCTAGGTGTCACCTTAAAAGAGGGGTTCCATACTTTTGACATTGAGTACGCAGCCCGTAACATACTAGCCGGACCGGAAATTAAAGTAGGTTGAGGGTGAAAAAAGAATTGATAAAATAAATTACATCTGGAAGGGTTTTTTAGGCATCTAGAAAACACACTTTATAATCTTCACAAAGTTTTCAGACCAACAGTAAATAATCTGGTCCAAAAATATCGAGTAATTGTTTTGGTGGTGCTGGACTACACAGTAACCGGTTCTTCCAATAGTGGGTTAACTAGTAATTCCTAGTTCCAAATACGTGGTTTGGAAAACATGGGCACAAGTTAAGGCCCGCGGGCCTGAAGAACCAAGCCGGGTCTCTGGGAAATGGAAACTTACCCCGACTTGGTGCCAAATTTGGAAATCGAAAGCAATTAGGAAACACAGAGTTCGTTCGTAGCCTATATAAGGATGATCTTGTAAAATTTTGTAGAAGCCATCCTCTCTGATTTCTCTGAATTAGGGTTGATTTGAGGGTTTTATATTTTCAATTTTAGAACCCCTGGTTTTGAGATCTAAGAGAGAAAACCCCTGTAAAATGGCGAACCCTGGAGTAACTAATGGGCAGCAGTTCGGTATTACAGGGCCGATTTCAGTTGCAGGGCCATCTGAAACTGATGTCGCCATGACTGAAGAACTCGAGAAATTTTTGTCAGGTGTTGGATTATATGAAGGTCCTGCAGAGTCTGTGTCCAGGGAAGAAGTGCTCGGTAGACTTGACGAGATCGTGAAGACGTGGGTGAAGAAGGTGACTAGAAACAAGGGTTACAATGATCAGATGGTCCAAGAAGCTAACGCCAAGGTATATACATTTGGTTCTTATCGGAGTGCATGGCCCTGGTGCAGATATCGATACGCTATGTGTTGGTCCTAAGCATGTAACAAGAGAAGAAGATTTTTTTGTGGAACTGTGTGGGATGCTTGCTGAGATGCCTGAAGTCTCAGAGCTGCATCCTGTGCCTGATGCTCATGTACCTGTGATGAAGTTCAAATTTTGTGGCGTGTCCATAGATCTTCTATACGCGAGACTGTCGCTTCCCGTAATTCCTGAAGACCTGGATATTTCACAAGAAGCAATATTACAGAATGTAGATGACCAGACAGTTCGCAGTCTTAATGGATGTAGAGTTACTGACAAATTGCTGCATCTGGTTCCAAACATTCAGAGTTTTCGCACAACCTTGCGATGCATGAGGTTCTGGGCAAAGTGTCGTGGAGTTTATTCTAATGTTGCAGGGTTTCTGGTGGTATAAACTGGGCATTTCTTGTTGCGCGATATGCCAACTCTATCCTAATGCATTGCCCAGTGTGTTGGTCTCTCGGTTCTTTAAGATTTATAGGCAGTGGCAATGGCCAAATCCAGTATTGTTGTGTGCTATTGAGGAAGGATCTCTTCCTGTCTGGGATCCTAGAAGAAATCACAGAGATAGGCTACACCATATGCCAATTATTACTCCTGCTTACCCATGCATGAATTCTAGCTACAACGTATCTTCTAGTACTCTGCGTATTATGACTGACGAGTTCCAGAGGGGACACGAAATTTGCGAGGCAATGGAGTTAAATAAGGCTGACTGGAATAATCTTTTTGAACAGTACCCTTTCTTTGATGCATATAAGAATTATCTACAAATTGAAATCAGCGCAGAAAATGATGATGACCTACGGAATTGGAAAGGCTGGGTAGAGTCTCGGCTACGCCAGCTTACGCTGAAGATTGAGAGGGACACTTTCGGAATGCTTCAATGTCATCCGCATCCTGCTGATTTTTCTGACAAATCCAAGCGATGCCATTGCTGTTACTTCATGGGCCTGCAACGCAATCAAGGGGTTCCTGTACATGAAGGTGGAGAATTTGATATAAGGGCAACTGTTGCAGAATTCAAGGACTCTGTCGGTATGTACAATTTGTGGAAGCCTGGAATGGTGATTTATGTGTCTCATATAAGGCGAGAAACATTCCTGCCTTTGTATTTCCGGGGTGGACTCCGCCTTCACATTCAGTATCAAACAAGAGGGTCAGTAATTCAATAAAGGCAGAGAAATCCTCTGAAAGCAATGTAGAAGTTGGTGCAGTGGAACAAGGAAGTAAGAGGAGACGGGTTGATGATGATGAGAGCGTTAAAAATATTCAATCTTTGCCTTCCACTGGTACTGCTTCTAATGGTAGAATAGTTGAGGATTCTGGAGATTGTTGTGTGTCATTTACAACACCAGGTGACAGTAATATTTCTACCACTATTACTACTACTTCCACTGGTATGTCAGTTAGAATGTGGTTGATGCACTAATATTCCCAGACGGAGCCGTAAAGACGGAGCAAGTTGAATATGTTTCGAGGTAGCTTCATTAATTGAACATAGTGGACCTACAGAAAACGTTTTTCCCGCTAGCAGAACTTCATCTTCAGACACTGCTTTGTTCTGCTATAAAGAGGCAGAGCAATGTGCAGCTGATTGTATTTCTGGACCATCTATTAGTTGTGAAGTTTCTTCAGAACATAATGAGCTTGAAGATGCAAGTGGGTCGATACAAGACAGAGACTTTGGGAGCAACACTATGGAAGGAAGTTTAGTGGAGTCCTTGACAGTGAAGCAGAAAGCTGTATTAGCAACACATGGAGCTAGCTCGTCATCACCTATTGGACGTTTTCAAAATGGGGGATTAGAAGAACTTGAGCCTGCTGATCTGACATGGTCATTCTGCAACCCTGCTCCTAATCCAGCTACCACCCAGAAGAAGCCGCTTATCCGGTTGAACTTGACTTTTATGGTTAAAGCTACTGGCGAAGGCACCTAAATTTCTCCATCTGCAGGCGAAGGAATTAGCTTCCAGAAATGCTGATGCCTTTTATTTTTATGTACTTCCTCGGCAAATAGCTAGTGGCACAGGGAAAAAATTTGTGGAATAGTTGTTGTATAAAACTTACAAAAGAATAACAAGAGTAAAGAATTAATAATAATGAAGTTTCTATTGATGGGTTTAAATTTTATTTTGCATTTTTTTCTTTGTTTTGATAATAACCAACTACAACTAGTACAGGATTCCACTACACCTAGTAATATAACACAAAGAAAACGTACTCAGACTCATCATACGATTTACTCGCTATCCCAATTTTCATCTGTAATCCAACCACCACAGTCACTTTCCCAATTTTCATCCGCACTCCAATCTAAGAGAGAAGTGCTGATAATAGGAGGGGGAGAGGATAACCAACTTCGAGAAATTGATTTGGACTTAGCATAGCTAGCTAGAGTGTGAGCAACCAAGTTGGCACTTTCCTTGATGAATCTGAACTCGATGGAAGGAATGCTGCTCGCTAGCTCTCTGATCCTCAGAATATCGGGTCTAATGCGCCCAGGCACAAGGTGACCAGCAATATTTAAAATTTCACTGATATTCTGAGCATCACCCTCAATAACAACATTATCCAGCTCATTCTTGACAGCAAATTCAAGTCCATCAAGATAAGCTCTGGCTTCAGCTTCGACAGGGCTATACCCCAAAATAACTCGTAAACACCTCTGAACTCAGCCAAATGATCTCTGGAATGACCTCCCATAAGCAGACGTCTCGTTCAAGGAGAAAGCAACACCCACATTTATTTTTGTAACACTTTCACTCACAGGCTTCCAATGTTCTCCCGACTACTAGTGATGTTGATTTTGTAGTTACAATCTGACACATTCAAATAACTATCCAACTGATTTGCTCGCTGTACATCCAAATGCGTATCCTGCCACGGCCTCCAGCCTTCAGTCCCTAGACCTTGTTTGGTTGCTGCACAACATTCAAATGCGATCCAACCTATTTGGATGTTCCTGCAGCACATCCAAACCTTTACTACTGCTAGCAATATCCACAGCCACAGGCAATTCATTTTCCACTAGCTTTTGCAGACTTGATAGCTTCGAAACTAGATGAGAACCTACAAATACTGTCTGCTCTTGTTCTTGACTTCCTTCAGTTTCGCCTAACCCATCTTCACTTCATTCATGAACTCAGTCCTCTCATTCCTTCCAAGCATAATTTCTTCATTCACTTTTGTTCTAGTGCATTGACTCGATTACTTAGTCCCTCCAACTTATTGTTCATTAAAAGAACAGAATCAATGAACTTCTCCAGAAGCGTATTCAATTCAGTACTCTTCTCAGCCAACCTTGGCAATACTACCACTGCTACCACTACCATCATCCGACGAAATGCAAATCCTCCTCTTCATTTTACCTGCTACTCTTTTTCTTAGGTGTGATTTTCCTCTGTGGACGATCTCTCAATATCCCTATTTACAGTGAAAGTGCAGATTCTAGATGTCAATTATAGATTTAATAGCCGTTAATCCAAATGTCCATGAAATTCATAAGCAGGATCATACACAACAACAACAATCAGATATCTGAATCCCTAACTTTACAAAAATAAAACAAAAAAAAAATAGAAAAATGGAATTTCTAGGGTTTATAAAATGAACTTACTTGTTTGCTTTCTTTTTCAGCATCAATCGAACTCACCAAGTTAAGAAATCAACAGGAATGTGAGAAACCCCATCATTGGAGATGAAATCGAAGCGAAATCTCTAGAAATTCCTCTCTGTCTCTCCCGGACTAGTAAACGGGAAAGAAAAAGCACCCACTCTTATTATTCCCCCGCTGAAATCACTGCGAGTGTGAAACAAGAAGAGAAGTGTGGAATATGGACCTTGAAGACGGCCCGGTCCATATTTTTGTTGTGCTTTGTAGACGACATTGTTCTAATAATGAATACTAAGTGCATGAATACAAATTTCATGAAATTTCCAACTCTAGTCACGTAAAGAGATGCACAGGGGTTCGCCAATCGATTTCTTTTAACAACACCAAATTTATTAACGTATGTAATAAATTTTAGAAAAAAATCTTAAAATAAAATTTAATATCCTTTGTTTATACTCATTACATAGATAATTTAAAGAGCTTTCCAAATATATCAATTTTGCAAAAAGTACGGTCGAACCTGTGTATTTTTAAAGATATCTAAGTTTTTTTTTCTTAATTTTTTTAATCGATCTATTTTTTAAAACAATTATTTTAATCATTCCTAATCAGAATATACAAATATTAATTCTAAAAGCTTTTTATCTTTACTTGGTAATGCCCAAAAGATTTCAGTATGCCTATCATTTCCTTATTATTCCCCGCTGAAAAGCGAGTTCACCAAAAGAAGGCTTCACCAAAAAGGGGTCTTTTCTTTATTATAGTAAGATAAGATGATTTACATCCCTTCTAAACAGACCGTGTTTTTGGACAACGTTAAAACCCCTAGACTCCGTGTTTTTTTTGGTGTATCACGGTAGGCCCCGCGGAGGACAAATAAGGGAGCCCGTGCGGTATTTTTTTTCTCGGTTTTTTTCGCGGTTCATTAAGATTTTCGGTATGATTTAACACATTTGATTGAAAAAATTTTAATACTCAAATTGTAGTATCTCTTTTTCAAAATCAGGGTAATACCAAAATTTTAAGAAATTTCTAAATCAATTGTAACTTAAGAATTTTATGAATCAATTATGACATGTGCTCAACAAGCATAAAATTATACCGGATCAAATCAAGAAAAGGCAAATCTCCAACAATCTATTCTATTATTAGCATTTATTTATTCATTGATTTACATACTTAAAACTTCAATTTTTAAAAATTAAAATCTCTGATTTAACTAGAATCAATTTATGTAGATTTATCGTATCAACCGATTCTGGGTTTTGTTCTTCGTCCATTAAAAGCATGTAGAGAAATCGGTTTATAGGATGATTAACACCGATGGATTGAGAGTAGAAATCAGAATATGAACAGACATCACCAGAATATGTTTATAAGTTCATTAGCATAAACCGATTCCGGGTAGATTTTTTTTTTTGTTTGAAATATGCGCTCCTATATAATCGGTTTTTTATTTACGTCGTTCGTATAATAGTTTTGGAAATTGTCTGTTCAGATTCCCATCCAACAATCAGTTTTATATACGTGTCGTATAAAACGATTGTGAGACCTTCATTTTTTGGTGTGTTTTTGTGGTTAACATCGGATTATATATATATATATATATGTTGTCTTATGGACCGATTATTGAAAAAAAAAAATTTAATGGACTTCAGACACTTAGCCTTTTATTTTCGAGAGCTCCAACAGGAGAATGTCGACAAGACACAATGGGCCTTGGTACCTGAAGCCTCTACAAGTTCGGCTTTGGCCGTGAGACCCGCCTGGAGCGGGCCCTAACACTGGCCGACATGCTTGCATTGGAAGAGGGATGCCATTGCAGCTCATCAGGTTCGTAAGGAGAATGAGGGTGCGATTGCATCTCAGAGAGCACACGACAGACATTTAAATAGTCTGTCAAGAAACGGATGAGTCAAGTCGCAGCAGAAAAGTCACAGTGTATGTGGTGATGTTGCTTCTCCTGATGCTACTGCTCCATAATTTTGATGGTCTCTTTTATATATTATAAGTTTAAGTTTTAAGTTTTTAAGATTTATTCCGGTTTAAGTTTGAGATTTTAAGTTTTTAACACATTTTTGGATGATTATGGTTTTTTTTTTTTTTTTTTTTTGATGATTATGGTTTGAATTTAAATGAACATAAGTTTTAATTATAATTGTATGTATAAAGGGTCAATGGCAAAAAAAAGTTTATGCATGCTTCAAACTCTGTTTTGAAAATACAAAAAAGCATTCGGGCTATACGACTACACCTATAAACCGATTGTTGAGGCTCGAGCATGGAATCGGTTTATGTGACTGTCAGTATAATCCGATTCTTGATGCCTCATAAGCGTGAAGTTTTTGTATTTTTTTTAGCCATAATCGGATCACATGTGAAAACTATATAAACCGATTACTGTGAGTAAAAAGTTCAATTTTTATTTGTTGATTTTCATCCACAATCGGTTTATATTTCCAAACAGAAAGACTGATTTTATTGGGCATAAAAACATAATCTGTTTTCTAGGACATTCAAGAATATCGATTGTGCTTAATTATTTCACTTTATTTCTTCGAAAAACTCGCCGTCGGGGTCTCTCTATATAAACAAACCTCATCCCCGAAACCAATTTGTCGCAAACTTGCTCATTATATTCGCTTATACTCCATATACTTCACAAGTACTCATTTTATACCTCCACATTCAAGAAATGGCATCGTTTGACTCCACCGAAGATTTGGCAATCACCAAAGCATGGTACACCGAAAGTCAAGTTCTAGATCACTCATCGTACGAGACCTTTTGGGCAAAGATATATAACAAATTTAGGCAAGATTATGGGAACCTGAAGAGAAGATAGTCTTCAACAAATCCATGACAGGCACCAAGTAATACTTGCGATAATTTCTTTTATAGCTATCCAACAACAAGTTTTGAATACTAGCCACTTTAGCTTGTCCCTTCAAAAATTTATAAGTATTTTTATGGTTTATTCTACACAACCAACTTTTGTCAATTTTTAACTAACAAAGTAAGTTTGTGTCGTGTTTATGTAGCACGAAGCCGTAAAAGCGCGCTGCTTGAAAGTTATCACTTCATGGTATCCAAAATACCGGAGTGCGCTTTGGACTTTATGGTGGGTGAATCGGACTCGGATTCCTCGGACGAAGATTGATAATTTTAGGAGATTTTGTGTAGTGGGTAGATATCTATGTAAACCCTCAAGTGACTATAACTCGTCCATTAGGATTACCTAGGGGTTCAAAGACTTGATGCACGTCCTAAGTGCATCCGTGATTCGTACAAAAAGGAGTAGATTTGAAATGAATGAATTTTTTTTTTTACGAAAACCAAACTATCGGTTTATTATATATGATACCAAAAAAGACCGATTATAGGAATCGGATTTTATCTATGAATAGTCTAATCGATTCTTGATACCCTTCTGTTTATGGGTAAAATCGTTTCCGCTGATTTTGGTAAATTCGGTAGGTGAGTTAGAAACTATTTAAACCCTAAACAAATGTGCTGCACGTGAGCACTTTCTAGATTCTAGAGATCAATATTTACAAGTCCTACTAAACCAAGAAATGGCGTTCCGGACTTGCTTGACAAAGTGGAGGAGAAGGGCTGATTTGGGGAGGGAAGCAAGGAAAGGTGTTGAGACCGAGAATAATTCAGAGTAGTGTCTCGAATTGTATCGAGAAAGTGAAAGCTTGAAAGCTTGCAAGAGATGAAATCTTTTTGGAGAGCTTGCAAAGTTGCCTTTTCCGAGAGTGTTGTGTTTTTCTCCCGACCGAGACTTGTTGTCCGGTGGAAATAGGTAAGACCTATTAATACAAGTCGAGATTGAAACGTACCCCGGCCTCATGAAGGCGAGTAAAGGGTGAAATAATGGGAGGAGGTGGTAACCGCAAGGTGTTTATGGGTGAAAACGTTTTCACCATTATTTCCTCATTTATTTAACTGCTTTATTCCTATTCACGCTTTCTTAATGTGAGCGTAGTGTACGCCGTAAGTCTGTGACCATAAACCAAAACCCCGGAAAGCATCCCCCGGTTTGTGTTGGTGTCTCGAGTGTTGGTTGCACCTTGAGTGCAAGTGGCGCCGAGGGGCGCGTGTGGCATGTGCCAATGGCATGTGCGGAATGCCTTTGTTGCGGGTTGCACCTCGAGCGCAAGTGGCAATGCCAGAGTCACTTTAGTGGCGTATGTGGCATGTGTGGAATGCCTTGGTGGTAGGTTCTACATTGAGTGTAAGTGGCAATGCATAGAGCTGCTAGTGGTGTGTGTGGCATGTGCGAATGGCATGTGCGGAATGCCTGGCGTTAGGTTGCACGGTTTGCAATTTAGGCTACCAACAGGTTTTGGCATGTGCCAATGGCGCGTACGGCCAAGTTGGCCTAGGTTGCATGGCTTGCAAGTTGAGCTACCAGCGTGCGTGTTTGGCATGTGCCAATGGCATGCGTGGCGGTCTTGATCATGGCCTGTAAGAAAAGCTACCACGGCGGGCGTATTGGCATGTGGAAATGGCATGCTCGGCCATTAGGGCTCTGACGGCAAGAAAAGCTACCAGCGAGCGTGTTGGCATGTGTCAATGGCATGCTCGGCCATTGGGCCACACCCTGGTGAGAAAAGCTACCACCCGAGCGTGTGTTGGCATGTGCCAATGGCATGCTCGGCCATTAGGGCCACGGCCTGGTAAGAAAAGTTACCAGCGAGCGTGTTGGCATGTGCCAATGGCATGTGCCAATGGCATGCTCGGCCATTAGGGCCACGCCTTGGTGAGAAAAGCTACCAGCGAGCGTGTTGGCATGTGCCAATGGCATGCTCGGCCATTAGGGCCACGCCTTGGTGAGAAAAAGCTACCGGCGAGCGTGTTGGCATGTGCCAATGGCATGCTCGTCCATTAGGGCCACGCCTTGGTGAGAAAAGCTACCAGCGAGCGTGTTGGCATGTGCCAATGGCGTGCTCGGCCTATTAGGGCCACGCCTTGGTAAGAAAAGCTACCAGCGAGCATGTTGGCATGTGCCAATGGAATGCTCGGCCATTAGGGCCACGCCTTGGTGAGAAAAATCTACCAGCGAGCGTGTTGGCATGTGCCAATGGCATGCTCGGCCATTAGGGCCACGCCTTGGTGAGAAAATCTACTAGCGAGCGTGTTGGCATGTGCCAATGGCATGCTCAGCCTATTAGGGCCACGCCTTGGTGAGAAAAGCTACCAGTGAGCGTGTTGGCATGTGCCAGGGCATGCGTGGCCAATTTTTCCTAGGTTGCACGGTTTGCAAGCCTAGGTGCGGGCGCTACTTTGGCATGGCGCGGCTAGGGCCAAGGTAAGGGTGTTTGGCTTGGCGTGGCGTAACTAGCGTAGCTAGGGCCAAGGCAGCGTATGTTTGGCATGGCGCGGCTAGCTTGGGATAGGTGTGTCTGGCATGATTTTCCATTGGAACGGAGGTGCGGCTAGCATGGTTGGCATGCTTTGGCGTGTTTGGTGTCTACAAGAAAATCGGTCATCAACGACGAACGTCAACGTCGGGAAATATACACTTTTCGTCGCCAATTCCTTTTGGCGACGAATAATTATTGTCGGTAAATGTGCGTCGCAGAAAGGTTATGGCGACGCAAATTTTGCTTTCGTCGCCAAATGTTTATCAGTGACAGAATAATGTTTCTTGGCTGAATACATAATTCACCGACCAAAATATGTATTACCGCAAATATATATTCATTAGCGACAAGAAATTCTTGTCTCCCAAAAAATATATTTTTTGCGACCTAATCTTGTTTTGTCGGAATACGTCTTTATTCGGCAACCCAGTGTTCTTATCGGGTAGCCGTATATAAGTTATCAGTATAATAACGAGGATTAATTGTAATAGGAAAATTCCATAAATCAAACTCATATCGGCTTAAAAGATTATTCATACAAACATGCAAGCATTCCACCAAGATAAGAAAAAGAAAGAAATGTGTGCTCCAATTAACAAAGTTTTGTTATACCTAATCTAAACTGTATAGAGAACAAAAAAAAAATTACAGAGAATAGAACGAAATTTTATAAGCTGCGATTAATGGACACTTAGTGTCTTGCATACGCCTCCAATCCTGACCAATGAATGTTGTTTAGCTCTAACATATTCAAACAACGTTTCTGGTAAAACTAGACAATTTGAACCTTTAGTCGAAGCTGTTGGAATATTTTCAACTGCGCAATCCAAGGGGGGTCCTGGAGGCGTAGCCAGAATTTTCGAATCCAACAGACGTCATTGATGTCTGATGATGAAGAGACTCATCGTTTCGTGAAGAGAAACCTGTTGGTGAAAAGATGTCTATTCCCAACGGATCGAAACCTCTATAAATAGCATCTCCCAAAACTCGTTTAAAACATATCGAAAAAACCTTTTCTCTGCTTTTCTCTCTTCTAAAGCATCAATGTAAATTTTGTTTACATGTGTTCTTCATTGGATCAAGGGGTACAAACCTTGAATTCAATTTCCGTTGTAGGGCTTTTCATTGTATCTTGAAGGCATTATTTCACATACCAGAATGTAATCGCCAATTTATTGGGAGGGTGGAAATAATTGTCTAAAAGAAATCTTATGAGCGTTGAAAGTTTGGAGTACAACAATCTTTTCCTGTGTTATTTCATCTTCTATTGCAACCCAGTTTTTCCAACAGAAGCTTAGCACAAGGGTCTTGTGCAAGTAATTGGAACATCTCCAACCTGCAAATGCATATCACACCCAAAGTCTTACTCAACGGTACTCCACTTAGAAAGAAAATATGTTCGTAAAATAGTTAGAAGATGCTACGCGTTAAGAGTATATCCCAAAGCTTTTCCCTTGCAATCCCCATACAATAAAGTCTTTGCGTCCGAGCCAGCCGAAGAACAAGGTTGAAGGCCAAAATTTCTGTATACTGAAATAATACTTATTTAGATGGTAATACTATATTTATAATAAATCAAGAATACAAAAAAAAAGCTAGGCTAAGTTTGCCTGTCTGAGTGGTGGTCAGGATTTGTCCGTGGGAAAGATAAATCAAGGTTGTGGTTCTCACGACCACCCCTACAACTCGCACACGTGGCATTAATTCCAATATTATGAATGAAAAATGAATACTCAAGTCAAGATATGGAATTTCAAAATTATAACGGGAGGTTCGAACTCATGACCTATTGTGTCATAAGAGTGGCCTCTAACCAATGTTCCACCTTGGTTGGAATTGACAGAAAAGATAAATCAACAGTGGTGGTTTGTTCAACTTAAATACCATAAGTTCTTTATTAATTAGTGTTTCACTAATTGCACATAATAAATAAATAATTCATTATAAAGTGTTTTATTAATTAGTGTTTCACTAATTGCTCATAATAAATGACTAATCATTTTTTAATTATAAATGTTTTCTTAATTAATTATAATATTTATTTCTATTAATAAGTTATTTTGATAAATAGAATCAATAGACATTTTATGCGACAATGAGTAGTGGAAGAGTGGAGGCCGAAAGATTAGTGGTAGTTAAGTATGAGCTAAGCACAATTATATTTATTTTTGTTCTTTTATCGTAAAATGGGATACAAAGTCCATTTTTCACATGTATCCAACTTGCCAAGAATTTTTTCTCCTCTCTCCTCAAAATCCCGGCTCCGCCCTTGGTTTGTGGTGGAAGAAGTAGTGACGGTGAATGCCTGGTGAGTAGTGATGGACAATATTAATTTTATGTTGTCGTTACAACATTGATAATATCAGTAGTTTGTGGAAGATGTGGTTGGTTGTCTTTAACACTTTTGATAAAGGAAGGTACCATATATTTGGGGATGATATCACTACAAGACAATATTTTCATGATCGTTGTTGGATCACTCCAAATGGTACCCCGTTATCTTTGGTACTATATCGTATAAATCATGATTTTTAATGTTAAAATAAAATTGATTGCAATACAAAAAAAGCATATATACGGAAAAAAATAATAATGAAACTAATCAATCGTGAAATTTTGTTCAATCTAAACCTCATACATGGCATTTGTGATTGAAAATTGGAATTAGAATTCCAACAACCTACATGGGATGGGCTGGCAAGGATGGTGGCAGTGGTGGAGTCAAAAATTGACATTGAGGAGGCCTATTTTAAAAAAGAAAAAGAAACATGTAAACTTTGGTGCACTAAACCATAAATATATATGGACAAAGTACTATTTATAAAATAAACTAAAAAAATTATGTAGTTATTAAAAATTTAAGGGGTTAGGGCCAGTTAGTCAACCCTGGCTCCTGCTAGCCACTAGGTGGTGGTGGATAAAAAAAGTGGATTCATATAGTTTTATGGTGGTGGCGGGTATTGGTGAACGAAAACATATTATGCTAATTTCGTAACGCCACAAAATGTGTAACGTTATGTTATAAAGTATAAAACATGGTTGATCATTCTAATGTTAAAATAAACTCGATAAAACACATGTCCATTTTAAAAAATTGGTGCAATCAATTGCCATGTTATGTAATAACCAAACGAACGACCGCGAATCAAGATCAGAACATATGAAATTATTTATTATCGATTTGTTTATGTAAAGAGTGGTCAGGATTTGTCCTTGGCAAAGATAAATGATTAATTAAATTTCTATTATAAATGTCCCTTTAATAATCTAACACATATACATAATTTTACTAAAAACTATATTAATTCTAATGGTGGTATTGGAAGTAGGGTTAGTATAAGTGGTGGCGGGTGTTTGTGAATGCTGGAGGCGGTAACATTACTATTGGTGGAAGAAATAGTGGTGGTGGATGGTTTTTATGGCGGTGCGGGTGTTGGTAATAGTAGTGTATAATAATAGTTTTTGTTTTTTAGTGAGTTTTATTGTATTGTGAAAGATGTAATTGGTTGTTTTTAGCACGATTGATAAGGACAAAAACCAAATAAGGATGATAACGGAACGTATAAGACAATATGATCATGACTGTTCGATCACCCGAATTATATAAAGGCAATTGGTGTACCCGCGTAAGAGAACATTATCGCTCTCTCAAGTACTATTACATTCTTTTTCCTGAAAGATCAGCAATGTCGAGTTGTTTCGCGACAACTACTTACAAAGACAACAACTTTCACTCAATTCCCGATATAAACCTTATTGACCAGGAAAATGTATTTGCATTCTAAAATATTTGTTTGAAAATTATGTTTGTTCATCAAAATCATCATAAAAAACTCTAAATCATAAATCTAAATTTCTCCTCCGCTGTTTATAGAATATTTTTTATATTCTACATTCTCAAATCATGCAACCTCTTGATGAAAAATCAACAATATCAAATTACTGATCAATATGTATAGGTTTCATTCACTCAAGTTAGAAGGTAGAGTACACATACGGGTAGATCACACGCAAAACATGACCGAGAATACTTCAATAATTTGGTCAAGAGATAAGGTCAAAAATTTAAGATTAACTTTCAATAGGGACTAATTAGATCTAAACCGATATGAGCTCGCCTAAAATATGGATTAATAATAATTTTCACGTAGGACAATTGCAAAACATAGTTTGGCTAACTTCGCCTTATGTAAAGAGTGGTCAAGATTTGTCCTTCCTCAATTGCTATGTTATGTGAGAAGAAGGTGATATCTAAGATTGAGGTATAATTCAAATCTATTAGATTCATACCATTTTACAATTGGATGCCTTGAAAAAATTAAAGTGTTGTTATTATTACAGAAAGGATACATCACCACACTTGCGCAAATATCTCACTTCGCAAATGATTGGTGTTGCCTATACTGTCTAGAATGCAACGAGGAATTTGAGGAAAAAGTTAAGGCACCAGAAAGCGATTAATATTTTATATTTTGGATATAGTAACTTAGACCCGATGTAATACTTATGTTCTTTTTTTTTTTTTTTTTTCCACAATCTATTTATTTAAGAAAAATGAACATTGCAAATACATAACATCAACAAAAATTAGACAGATTGCGTTTGACAATAATGGATACTGATGGTCTGGAAACGTCAAAAGAAATGAATTGTTGTAGAAGAATTGTTGGGATATACAACGGATTACTTGATACAAATGAAAGAGGTATAACTATTTCGATTAGAAATCACATAAAGTTCACAGTAGAAGATGACATCAAGTTTAAAGTTAGTAACAAACATAATATGGATAACTAAAATGTTTAAAACAAACAAGATATAAAAACTTAGAAAGCCGTGGGACTTGAAGAGGCCAATTTTGAAAACTACAGTCTTAGAAAGCAACGATCCACAATACCATAATTTTTTTTGATAAATATTCAACGTAGAATATGTCAACTTTTGGTAAAGGATCTATTGACAATCTATTAAATTGAAATAGGATCATGGAGTACAATATGTGTTCAAGGTTCTTTACGAGGTAATGTGTCGCCAGATTGTATTCCAAGTAAAGGTAGGAACATACTATGACAAAATCTCCAAGACTTTTTGAAATTACCAAAGCCTTCGTTAATAAATTCTTTGGGCACAATACTTTGTTGAAGATTTAATGGCAAAGAGGTTCGCATATATACAATCCCTTTGAAAAGGTAATGGGTACACATTTTAAACATTGTTATCTAATGGGTGTTGAAAAATTACGGAAAATCATGTCACATTGGATAGTTTGTATCACTCGTTCGATGCAAAAAATACTATTCTCCTCGCCTATTCGAGGATCGACAACATGACTATGATAGATGAGTCACCTAGATAAATAGGAGAATGTGGAGACTTTTATGAACGATATTGATTAGTTGATTTCACTTGAGATGAGCTAACGCGAACGACATATTTCAAAAATATTTAAACTTCCATGTTCATGAGAGCATTATCTCATTATAAGCAATGAACCTAAATAAAAGTGTCGTGAAGTTAAGATTATATTTCTTCGTTTGAGCAAATCTCCGGTAAAATATTAAAGGAAAAAACAAAGTAAAAAGAGAGAGGAAAATCCCAACTATTTTTATGACAAACACATATTAAATCATAAGAAGTTGATAAGTATTCGGGACACAAATTATACGATATATTAAAAATGAACCAACATCATGGTCCGTGTCGTTATGGCACGGGTTAAGGGCTAGTGAAGATATAAAATGATGCAATAAAATCTATGGTAAGCAAGACCTAAATGCTTCAGCTATATCATATTAGTTGTCACTGCTTCAGAATGTCCAACTGAAAGACGACAATGGTCAACCTGTAGATTGGAAAAATAAAGTTTATGTTCAAACAAAAGTCTTATTAGGAGTTACCAGTCATATATGTTAGACAAATGAGGTTGGAGTCCAAAAACATAGAAATAACTTAATAAGTCCACTAGTTATAGTAAGCGTGCAACTAAAATGTAACAAAGTTCTTTTAGGAGTTTACTAGTTATTTCAGTCTTCACCTGCTTCGATTGACTGTTTCGGCAACCAACTGCAGTTGTTATCACATGTCCTTCTTCAGCACAAACCAATTACTTATGGCCCACTATCCTGCACAGTTTAAGTTAAAATTCGATTACATTTCGAAAATCCACTAGAACCATTTTATGCTTGCCTTTGTTTAACAGAAGGAAATGAAGAGTCGAGACTACAGCCACAATTACAAACTATCACTTGATGTTGTTGGCTGACGCCAAAACAATCATCTGTGAAGACATGCCAGCGCACTTAAAACATAGTAATAAATATTTTTATGTAGAATAAAGATTTGTATTAAGAAAATCACTTACTTTTTATCATCCTCACCCAGTGCCTTGTCCTTATTTCAACCAAGCATCTCTTTTGCAAGCCATCCAAAAGAACTCGAGGATTTTTTGAAGGTGGTAATATTCTGTTGCTACCTGGCCTTTGCCTTGATTGCTACCACACTTGATGGTACATCTTTATTATGCCTTCCATCGGATCCAGGTTCCTACTCCTGGAGGAATAATACACTATGTCAAAAACATATACCTCATATAAACAAGAATTTCAGGCATTCAAGAAACTTCACTTTAGTATAATCAATTTTTTTACATTTCAAGAGAAATTTTAAACTCTGTTACCATGATTATCAAATCAAAAATTGCTTTAAGATTTAGGGATTAACTTACCCCGAAACTAATATAATTGAGCGAGATTAAAACTATAGAGACCGGACTTACCTGAATAAAGATCCATGTTCCAAACAATGAATAAAGATAAAACCCCTCATCCGTGACTAGCTATCAATTCCCTTATGATACAAACGATTTCCCATCTTTCTCTATTATCCTCTCTCGTTTCCGTCTTCTGTGTATCGTTTTCAGATCAGAAAGCCATCGATATCTTGCAGATACTACTAAAATTAAAAACTGAAACAAAATCAAAATTAGATAAACTGATTTTCAGAGGTCCTAACTTTTCTGTCTTCTATGTAAATCAAAACCCTAAACTGAAGATTTTCTCTAATAAGACCAGAGAGAAGTTAGGAAAGTTATCGAATGAAAATGAGAGAGGGGAGGTTTCTTTGGTTGAACTTATCCTTTCCATTCGGATCGTGGTATGTAAGTTATGATAACTAAGCCTTGTAATTCGGCAGAAAAAACAAAACCCACGACTCCTTCTACCGCAGGAAAGTTGGTAATTATGTGAGTGAAGACATGTCCACGACAAATTCGACCCATAATACATTTACCATGCCTCATGCAAACGAAAGTAAGCTTGTGATCCAAAATGTGCACCGTCACTTAGAATTAGTCTCGTCACGGCCTCGTATGCACCCTCCAACCAAAATACGCCAACATTTGACCATCATCTAACTTATATCTTCCGACAGCATTTTAACCTCATCAACGTACGGAGTGGCTCTTATTGGTTGTAGGACGCTAATCCTGACAATCATTATTGTTGTCCTTGTTGTTCGAGTCCCCGAGCCGAGCCGAGCCGAGTCACCGATCGAATATATCCGGTACCAAGGAGGCGCCGCTCCACCGTCTTTGACCCATCGAATAAATCCGGTAATTCATTCTCAAACTTCTCATCTTACCTTCATTCGGTTTTAGCATGGGATAACAAGTAGCATTCACTGGAATATATTAGACCATAGGGTAATCAGTTTTCTTGTTATTCCTGACGTAAGGCTCATGTTCACCTCGCTTTGTGCTTGAGGTCTATGTTGTAAAAGGAGAGCGCACTAAATGCAGGTCCAGCGCCGAGTAATCCATGCCCGCACTACTTTCCATGCCGACAACTTAGGCCAGTGACTTTGGAGCTTTTGGCGCGGAAATTTTAGGCGCCCAATTACCCGCCAAACTCGATATACTGAATATGGTAATATATGGTAACTGTAACATGCAAGATTAGGGTTCCTTGTCTGCCTCATTTCTTCTTCATAATTTCGTCCATAATAAACGTGATTGAGGGAATGATTTGTTATTCGTAATTAATTACAGTAAATGTAAAATTTAATTCATAAATGATTAATAATTTATGGAAAGTGATTTTCAGAGGTAAGGGTAAGGGTTGGAAGCTGAGAACAATCTGAGCTCCGAATTCTCTCTCAATAGAAACTCCTAACCTATGAAACAAACATTTACCTACCTTAGTTAGAAATAGAATCATGCCTAGCTAAAAAAATTCTTAAGCCGTTTCAAGAAAACAATAGTGTCCCCCCATATTGCATAAATGCAAATATTATATGTTTCCTTTCTCAGTATTATACTATCAATCACCCGCAATATTGCATGATCAAAAAAATTTGGTAAGAAAAATTAATATTTTTGAGGATGTGATTGGTTTTAATTTATTTCCTAATATAGTTACCAATTACTTAATCTAATTTTGGAAAAATCGGAATATCAACACAAGTCAAATGACGAAAACTTTGGAAAGTAACGTGATTGATGTAATATACATATATTTCTTGATATTCTCAATCACTAAAAGAAAGTCAAAGAAGAACTTTAAGTTAGCAATACAAGTAGAAGTAGAATCCTTTCTTCCTCCGATCATCCTCTTGGTCTTGCGTTTTATCCTAATGAATATGAAGATGTGTTTGAAGTTATTCCGGAAGTGCTTATATCAGTACTATTAGTTGTTCTACATACCTGTACACGTAAAACCAGTCAAATTCTGCAATTCATCTCTTTAAATGATCTCCTTGCTGTACAGATATAAGCACTTCCAGAATATCATCAAGACTTCGTAATAACGTCTTGGCTTCCGTAAAGAAATTGTAGCCCTGATGCAGTGCCCCATCTACTTCGACTGCTATATCCTTCGGGCAAGAAGGTGTTTTTTTTTTTCCTATTATTTAGCTCTCTGGTACAAAAATCTTTCATTGAAGTCTAAAAGAGCATAAATGGTAAAAGGTAAAAGTGATCGCCTGCGCCTAGGCGACGGGCTTGGCGCCTCGCCTCGGCTAGCGCCTAACACAAGTGACCCCATGTAGGAGTAGTGATCACTGACTCGAGGGTATACCAAGGGAAAGTTGCTCCACACGTGTAGTTGTTCACACTAACCCTAAAATACCTTTCAAAAAAAAAAAAACCTAACCCTAAAACACTAAATTATGAAAAAATGTAAATAAGATTCTTATGAGGTAAATTTAAAAAAAAAAATGAAAATGAAAAACCAAGTAAAAATATATCTTACCAAAATGTCTCGAGAAATGACGTCCTCATGGCCAATGCTGATTCCGCCACTAATCAAAACCCATTTATCTTGAACTTTTTTTTTTTTTTTTTGCTTTGCACAAATGCGCTTTAATGCATCTTCAAAAGAGTTAGTTACGTCTATGGTGTTTACTGAATCGGACTCCAATTCTCCAGATCCATACCATCAACCTCAACCTTTTTTTTTTCTTCTTTGTTTTTAATATAAATATAACCTTTTCTTTTCAAAAAAAAAATATAATCACAAACTAGTTAATCCTTCAGGTGTTTACTGAATTAAACTCCATATGGGTACACAAAGTAGAGAGTCTAACCCAATAAAATAAAGCTTTAATAAACAAGACTATCAAAGACCATTACGCTAAATCTTGCCCGCCCCAAGTGGCATTCTCGTACTTACAGAAAGGGAAGCAAAAACTACGTATCTGACACGTAATGGAAAAAAGGTGTCTTCTTCTTTTCTTTTGACACAAATTTCTTCTTTTGCTTGAGCGTCCAGACATTCTAGACGAAGCCAAGAAACCTCCTCAAAAATCACTGTTCTAAATTTCCTATCACATAAAGAAAATATGAATATATGATGATCGGTTCTCCTCTATCTTTTTATTCTTCCTCTTCTTATATGCAACCCAAAATACAGATTTCATAATTGGGATATCTATCTATATTCTCCACTCAATTCAATCTATAAATTTGGTTTCTCGTACTTACAAAGATGATAAGTTTTCGAACTTTCGATTAAACACATAGTCTTACGTGTCAACACAGGAACGTATTTACTTGTCAAACATACATCCCCTGTCACTACAGGTAGATTTCAAGTCAAACAAAATCGGATCTTCTGGAGACCATCTTTCCAATGACATATCGCACTGACACGTTACTTTATAACCCTTTACATTCTACTACACGTCACTGTCAAACAAAATTTCTACCAGGTCGCAAGTGTCACAACCCTAAAACACCAACGCCTCTGCCAAATATTTTCTTGAGCTCCAAATGGACCATATCTATGAAAACGTACAAATTAGAAAATCTGCCAAATATTTATAAGCACGCGTTATACCTCAAAAACACCTACGATTCTACCAAATTGGTTTTTACTAATCTATAAATACTAAATCCACATAAATCCCGATCCAACAACAAAATTACCAAATCAAAATCATCAGAAAAAAACTACGAAAACCGATTAAAATCATCTAAAAACTATTTAAAACCGGTTAAAACATCAAATTTCTTAATCAAGAAAATCAATATAAAATTTCTTTTCAAGTCATGGTGAACAAGAAAGTGCTAATAATAACACTGGTAGGAATGGGGGAAATACGAGGAAAAATGGGGGCAAAAGTGGTTATAAAGGAGTAAGCATGAGGAAATGGGGAAATGGGTATCTGAGATTAGAGTACCAAATAGCAAAGCCCGAGGATTTGGTTAGGTTCATATGGAGACTCATTAAAAAAGCCGCCAAAGCCTATGATCTTCTTTGTTTTACATGATAGGAGGTGGTGTTGGAGAATTTTATAACTTGAACTTTCCTCAAAATCGATCAAAGATTAGAGACGTTATTATCATCATATGCGCTTTACCGTCAGCGTCATCATCGGCAATGATGATCGTGTCGGTAAATCGTTTTCCAAGTTATTTGACACGCGCCGCAAATACAACTTGTGGCTTCAAAATATGCAAATAGTACTAGTGATGTTACAACAATGCACCGCGGTACTCAATTAATTCAGTTGTTTTCTCATCTTGCCTTAGCTGCGGATGCAAATTTGGCATTTCCAACTAACTTACTTGATTTGTCTTCTGCATTGCCAACTAATTCACTTGATATGTCTTCTCATTGCCCGTAGGGAGTGCAAATTTGATGCTTTTATGTCAGGGAGAGAAGGTTTTAGCACCATCACCTATGGAAATGTCCGTGGTTGAAAATTGGCATGCAAATAAAGCGACAATTGTAACTATGGTTTGGGTTCTAATCAATTTTATGGTCGAGATTTTCATGCAGCCATGGAGAAACATCATTCACCGGGGTGGTGGAGGCAATTGAGGGCCAAGGAGGAAACGGATTGCTAGAAGATGCTATTGCTCCTCATGGTACTAGTGGTGGCGGCGCAAGCGGTGATGACGTGTTTTGTCAGTCATCAGCCGAATGACCCATATTATTGTTGGACATACCGATTGCACCTATGGATTTATATATTTTTCTCTCTAGGTGATGCGGTTTTAAGCTATTGCACGGTAGTTTGATCAATTTTAGCAAAAAATGCATCAATTTTCAAAAGATGCATGTTTTCTGGAACAAATATTTTTGCTTCCTCTGATT
Organism: Papaver armeniacum; assembly: GCA_023531295.1. NCBI lineage: Eukaryota > Viridiplantae > Streptophyta > Magnoliopsida > Ranunculales > Papaveraceae > Papaver > Papaver armeniacum. The sequence goes on along the minus strand of JAJJWW010018613.1, from coordinate 16,025 downwards.
AAGTATGTTCTTTTTGTTCCTCCAATTGATGACAATTTGGGGAGGTTGTAATGTTCCATGGTACTAGTATATGATAAATAAGGTATCATCTCGCTATTTGACAAAACTGATAAGAGTTTAGTTTTAGGCTTAGCTAATCTATTGCGAGAACTTTCGGTAAGTTTTAAGCATGCATTTCACCAACAGTTCTTGGTTCTTATATACGCACCAAAAAGGACGACCGCTAACCGGTGGAAACGAATATCAAACTCTTAATCTTTGCAGGGATAACCCCGCTTTGATGTGCTTTTCCCATTTGCAAAAATGCTCGTGTTAGAGACTCTTCCACTCATTTGCCACCTCATATTTCAAACATCCGCCGTTTTAGACCCCCCATCTTGACATTTTGCATTCCTTCACTAAACATAGTCTCACTTGACCATGGGTGGCCTTAAAAAGCTAGGACGGCCCTGGTAAAGACTGATATTTTACCCTTCTCTCTTAATTATTTCACCTATATTTGGCAGTAGAATTCATTTGACTAGCTTCACTCCTGCATTTCAAAATGTATTTATCTCTCTCTCGAATTTGACAATCTCTTGATGTTGTTTGCTTTGGATTCTTGATGTTTTTGTTTGGATCGAGCGGGGGCACAGAACTCAAATGGGTGGTTGTTATAAATTGGAAACTGGATTTCTATGGGATTCTTCCGGATACTTATCTTTACAATAGCTGGAACGTGTTGAACTACCAAAGCCCACGGCTCTACCAAATATATTTGTACGCAACAAATGGATCAAATCTAAGCTAGAAATTCTGGTCGAATATTTTGCAAGCACGTCGCATATCTCTGAAACAACCACGATTCAACTAATTTTTTTTTTACTAATCTATAAATAATAAAATCACATAAATTCTCATCCAACAACGAAATTACCAGATAAAAACTCGAGAAAACTCCCGAATCACTCGAAGAAAATCAGAAAAAATTTCTTTTCAAGTCATGGTGAAAAGAGCAGTGCTAGTAATACACGGTGTCCGAATGGGAGGTAATACAGCAAGAATGGTGACAATGGTTACAAAGGAGTGAGAATGAGAAAATGAGGAAAATGGGTATCCGAGATCGGAATACCAAAGAGCAGAGATAGGATTTGCATTTGGTTCATATGAAATCTGCCGAGAAAGCCGCCAAAGCTTATGATGCCGGTGTATTCGCATGAGAGAGGAGGTGTTGTTGGAGAGCTTTCTAACTTGAACTTTCCTCAAAATCGATCACGATTACAGATGTTGTTGTTATCATCGAATATAGATTCCTCATCTTCATCGGCAGAATATCAATCGATTTCCAAGTCATTTGACACAGTCACGATACAACTTGTGGCTTCAAAATATGCAAATAGTACTAAAAAGTCATAACAGTGGCACCAACAAGGTAACAATTAATTCACTTATTGTATCTTCTGCATTGCCGTGGCGGATGCACATATTGGGTTTCCAATCAACTCACTCGACGTGTCTTCATTGCCAACTAATTCACTTGATATATCTTACTTGCATTGCCCGTAGAAATGCGAATTCGATGCTTTTATGTCGTGGAGATAAGGTGGTAGCACCATCATCTATGTCACCGTCGGTGGTTGAAAATTGGCATTTAAATAACAAAGAATCGTAATGATTGTTTGGGTTTTAATCGATTGTATGTTCGGGGAATGTAATGCAGCCATGGAGACTCATTATTCACCAGGTGGTGGCAGCAATTGAGGCCAAAGAGGAGAAGGATTGCTAGAAGATGCAGTTGCTCCCCATGGTGCTAGTGGCGGTGGTGGCGTCAGTAACGGCATCAACGACGTATTTTATCAATCGTCATCCCCGAATGACCCATATTATTGTTGGACATACTGACAACGCACCATTTTTTTCTCTTCTAGATGTTGCGAGTTTCAAGGTATTGCATGGTAGTTGTTTGAAAAGATTTAGTATGAAAATGCATCAATTTTTCAGAAGATGCATGTTTTGGAGAACACGTATCTTGCTTCTCCCCATATCAAGTTTGTTTTTTTTGTTCCTCCTTCCAGATTATGAAAATTTGGAGGAGACTATAATGTTCCATGGTACTAGTGTATAATAAATAAGGTAGCAGATTGCATTCTCAACATGTTTTCAAAGTTTGCATTTCACAAACACCACATTACCCGACTCTTGATACTTGTATCAATCTTTGGAAATAAACATACTAACAGGAATGGATTGCAATTATATTATAAAGGTAGGGTTCATGCGTATTGTAGCTTGTGTTCCCTTAAGAAGGATTTGGTATCATAGAGAAGCCTAAACAGAAACAACTACTTAAAGTAATCAATATATATAGAGAGTCAAACATTCGACTTATCGATAGAAGGAAAAAAACACGAAACTAGAGAAGGAATATTCGACTATATATATATATATGTAAATTTATCTCCCGAATCGAAATTTTCTTTTAGCCAAGTATGATTTTGTGGATCGCTTTCATGAGTTGTCTTTGGGTCATATGGTGGTCGTGTAATCACGTAAGTGTTGGACAATCCAGAAGGTTAACTACGAGTCGGGGAAGCTAGCTAAGGGTCAGATGCATAATAGAATAAAGCGCCAAGATTATGGAAGTGAGTTGGTTTCCTCCTTTGTATGGATGGCTTAAGCTGAATGCTTATGATCTCTAAGCAGTAAATAACTTTTAGCTGTTTCTCTAAGCTCGCTTTTACAATAATCTAAGCAGTAAAATCTTGATGAAGGAAAAGAGTACAACGTGATAGTCTAGTAAAATACATTCTAATTTGATACTCCCCCTGATAAGTACTTCAGTTAAATCTTGGCTTGCAAATCTTCGTGTCGAGCAAATTTCAAACGAATTTCTTGAATGCTTGAGATAACAATGCTTTCGTGAGAAATTTCCCAGTTGATGAAGTCTTCTTTTGTGTTAATCTTCTAATGGTAGTGTTATCGAATCTTCACGCTTCGCTAAATATATTGAGGACTTGCTTCTTGGATTACTAGCTTCTCGAAAATGATTTGTAGAAGTAGTTGATGTAATTTCTTCAACAAAGTGCCAATACACAGTTACAGTACCATGGGTGTACGAATTTTGTAGTCATACTATGGACCAGAATGATATCCAAATTCATAGGAGATGGTTATGTTGATGTGGTCTAACAAAATCACCTAGTTAATGTTGTGAATCCACTAAATAACCAAAATCCATACAACTCCCCCTTGGATGACCACCATGTTGAATTAATTTGCCTCACTAAACCCTTGCCAAGAAAACCTAATGGGAAAAAATTTGGACGAAGGAAAAAGGGCATAAATATCAACATTTTGGAGAAAAACGTCAATGAGATATTTCCTCGTTAAAACTGTAGCGCCCCCTAAGCTAGTAGCTGACTAATCCAAGAGATTAACCATAAAATGAGGCACTAACGATTTAAAATATCTATTTAAGAATTAATTTAAAAGTTCTAAACAAAGTTTAACCCGAATCTAAACCCTCTCTGAAATAAATATAAGAACTCCTCTCAAGTGTTACATATTTAATAGTGAGTTGGTTTACAAATAGAATATAAATACAAAAATATACATATTGCGGAAGCTAACCAACTCCTCGAAGCTTTCGATGCCACGTGCACATCTTGAATCATCTCTAAACCTGAAAGTGGGAATGGGTGAGCACATCATCCTAAAAGGGGTGCCCCGGAGAAATAATAACTAACTTTCAAGTAATCACTAGAATGATTTAAAGACAATGCGAGTTTTATTGAAAACCAGATAAAACACGGAAAAACGAGATAAAGCATATTAAAATAATAAGTTTCTTCAAATATAAAGTTCTACCAACCAATCTTATGTACAAATTCACAACAAATAATAGTTAGCGGCCTTGAGTCTTTTTGAGTAGTAAGGCGTGACTCTTGCGGATTCTTCAATGATCATTAAAGTGCCACGAGGTTCGACGACCGAGTAGTCATATAAGATTTGTACCTTACTTTCGTACCTTATTATACAAGACTCTACATATAGCAAGTATCTAAAAGATCTAATGGTGTTAATGTTATAGCCACAGAAGAACTTTAACATGAAGAACCCTATACCTCTCGCATGTCAAATCCAACAATCAGACATAAGATTCTCAACATCATTCTCTCTAAACACCAAAACATAATATAATAGCTTTTGAAAGTAATTTAAAAGAAAAAGTAAACATCCACGTATGAGACATGCGTTGCCGTCTGCATGAGAAATAGGGAATACTAGTGGACAATTTTCACTCCCCCATATACTAGTATGCGCAATTTTCACTCCTATAGATTTGCATAAAATAGGTATAACTTTTGGGGCACACATCTCATACCAATCAAAAGGAACCTTCTCCTTTTCATGCTAACAATAAGTAAAGAATGTAACCACTTTCCAGTCAATGGAAAGAATTACTTTTTGAAGATAAGTAATTACTCCCAAAACACAGATATTAGTTGTTTCTAAAGATCCAAGCCCATCCCAAAATGTAAAAGAAAACTAGTTTGTATTACACACAGATAATACATGCATACACTATCATATAGTAACAAAGATATGCATGCATTTCATAAATTATAGATTTGTAAAACAATAATGAATACAAGAGAGTTCGTTATCAATTCCCACCTCTTTTGATGACAAGCCTCGCATACCTTGAGATCCATAATCCACTGGTTCATTCTTTAGATCGTTCGTTGTTAATAACGACTAACTGTTAATCACACAAGCACACTAAAGATTAGCCAAAAGGCTCACACAAGGCTCATAACATAATCTCATACAATTCTCTAATAATAAGTTAAATGAACTATCTAATGGTTCTAAGCCCATTTATGGTTCTATACCTTTTTACTATCTATCATTAGCATATTTAAGGTTTACTAATTCAATTAGGTTGGTTCTATAGTCTATTGGATAAGTCTTACAAAGATCTACCACTTTGTAGAAGGAACCAAGAGTCGGTCCACCATAAGTGGTCCAAAGATACAAAATAAGGTTTCGGCCCTAAGCCCAAGCCCATGGGTTTAATCTTGCACGACCCACTAGTCTGGCCATTACACGAGGTCCAAATGCCAACGTCGTCAACTAACGGTGCTCCTAATCCCACTGTCAATCGGCGGTCAACGTCTTACGTCGGGGTCAAAGTCCGGTCAAAAGTCAAGGTTAACTCGGTCCACCGTGTCAACTCCAGTCAAGACGTGAACTGGGTGAGTCAATACAACTCGATTGGGCTTAGATATATGAGTCGTGTCACTAGGTCACTGATTCCATTGTTTAAAAGCTCAAGGCCAAAGCCTTACACAGCGCTGAGCCATTGCCTCGTGCCAAAGAGCACCAAAGCACCATCTTGGTGCAACACCTAACTCGCCAAGACTAAAAATGATGCAATAAAAGCATAACAAGATCAAATGCACTCCTAACTTTCTTAGAAAAATACAAAAGTAAAACATCACTTCCTTGATTCAGTTCAAACTATAATCACCATTTCTAATTCGAATTCCTATACACCACTCAACTCGACTTCCAAAAACGCTCAAGACGACAAATCGGTGTTTATAAAACATTCTTCCCGAGTCTTACGCGGTTCAATAACACCACCATAACCTCAACTACTCAGACCACATCATCTGACACTATACTAATATTAACTTCATATCAGCTACAATGAACATGAATATCCATCATTGTTTCTCACCATTCACAACCCCTGTAAACCCAGCCTCAACATTCTTCCCATACTTCTTTTCACCAAAACTATTGCACAATAAACACCAACAACCTACAATTCCTCTTCTACAATTACCATCAATTCTATCTTTATCAATTACCCCGCATTTAGAGCAACACCCTCTTCTTACTACCCCACCAGTTCCATAAACCTCAACTCCGGCCACTTCGCAACTCAAGACAAGATCGCACCTCGAACTACAACCAAACATAACTCTTAACAACATCCATATACATTTCATGCCTCTTCCCCCGTAATGAGAGTACAACCAAGCTCAGTTTTGAGTTTCATCAACGAACACAACCAATTTCATTCAAAGCTTCTGCCAAAACAGAATCATCCCAGCCACAGTTTCACTACCATTCCTAACTCCATGAAATGGCCTTGTAATCCTTAAACCACCACCACTAAAACCAAATCTAACATTCTACTAACACACTACCATTAAAACCACCAGGGAAAATAACTTCAACTTCATTACAATGCATAACAAACCATACAGTTCATCCACAACTCCATTACTACCTCCACTCCCAACTTCATTTCTGCAATAACAACATAAACCCACTACCATAATTACATTCAACTACAACCACCAAGATACACAGCAGCAACAATAACTTCAGGTTCTTTTTGAGAGTCACTTCCAATCTTCAGAATCACCATTATCATCAACATCATACACTTCTTCATGTTTTCCTTGTTCTCCACTATAAATAATTAACCTAATTCTTCTTTCAGAAACCCAAATTAACAACAACCCTATTCTTTACTTCCAATTCATCTACACCCAAATCCGAAACTCAAGTTTCTAAGGAAAATAAAATTTAACCTAATACATCCATCTATTCTTCAATCAAGAACAAACCCATGAAACACATCAAACAAACAACAACACTTCATAAAGAAATTTAATAAATTAGAAACCCTAATTTAAATCCCTGATTTACCTTTTTTCCGTTGAGTTTTGAATCGATTCATCACCAGGACAGTCTCAAAACTTCATTTAAACCTTAATCAACTAAACCCAGTTCTTAAATCTTCCCAAACATCGTGAAACAAACTTGAATTAAAATTACTAGAAACCCTAGCTTCAAATCACATCAACAACCAGTTCTTCTCCCCTGATCCAAATCAACCTCATAACCAACATCTTCACCTCCGATTCAACGTACCAATCAACTTCTTATAAATTTCTCAAACGAAAGACAAACCCAATTCTTCGAATTGAGATCGACAGAGAGAAAGAGAGAACTGAGAAGAAGGATAAAGAAGATAAGAGAAATATGTTTCTCTTCGACACGTTTTGTGAAGATAAAGCCAACGAAATTATTAAGGCACCCGCACTTTGGATAAGGGCAGCCATGCAGTTTAGATTTAAAATGATTATTTGCCCTTCAATAATAATCCAGTGATATCTTCTTCGTCCGGTGTCTGAATGACACGTTCAAGTAATCTATTTCGTATCTCTTCGAGATCTTAGTGATACTAGTTTCGTATCTAAATCTTTGTTAGATTAATTTCTATTAATTAAGGTTCATCTCTAATTAATCGAGTCTTTAGCGACTAAAACATCTCTTGACCAGTCTAATAGCGTTGACGAGCTTGAGGCTCATTACAAAAACCTTGTCAAGAAACCATGGACAAAAACCTGAAACGAAGGGAAAAGAGTACAACTTTTGACCTAAATATGGATTCTAACTCAACCATATGAGTATTATTAAAAGCACCAAAATCATAACTGTAGTCTATATTTTAGACAAGTTAAAGCAAGCATAATATTTTACTGCAGATTTAAGAAAAAATAATATTTATGCTGCTAAAGCATAGATTTTTGTGTTTTTAAGGACTCCTCAAGAGACATATAACATTGAAATCATCAACTAATTAATCCAGATTTTGGTTTGTACCAAATTTATAAAAACACATAAAGGATTGTTAAACCTGACATATAGTCAGTCAAATTTGCTGCGTGAATGGTAATTTGAATCCTCCAAGAATCACAAATTTGAAAACGTTCTCCGACCATATATGAGTCCTTCAAGGACTACCATGCCAAAGTGTCGTATAAGAAGAATAATTACTGAACCAATTCTAAGGTCTGAGCAAAAAGAAAACCCTCAAATCATTTTCAAAACGAACATATTTCTCGTATAACACATAATGACTACACCAACCTGTAATTAATAGGCTTGGCACATTTACGGTGTTAAGTCTTGATCCAAAATCAGTGACCGAGAAATCAATCCAATCTAATTTGGATTGTATGCCAACCAATCACATATGCCAATATTTTTCTCAGAGAGGGTTTCAAAACCACCATCATTTATTTAAGAAGCTACTTTAAATGAATATTCAATAACTAATTACGATACCACACAATTCTCCAAAATATGCATATCTTGGAAAGAATAACTTAATTGATAGAACGAGCGCCCATGGGCATTGTAATCTTCTTCCCTTCGAATGAGGATATAATAACTTTGAGAATATGAATCGTGTTTTTGGTACACCTAATTGGAGCACCACAAGTAGCTTCATGGACGCTACCTAAGTTTATGGGTAAAAATCGTTTCCTTGATTTTGGTAAATTCAGGTAGGTGAGTGAGAAACCGGTTTAAACCCTAAACATATGTGCTGCACGTGAGCACTTTCTAGATTCGAGAGATCAATCTATACAAGTCCTACCTAAACCAAGAAATGGTCAGTTCCAGGACTTGTTTCGGCCACAAAGTGGAGGGAAGGGTTGATTTGGGAGGAAGCAAAGAAAGGTGTTGAGACCATAATAGTGCGGGAGATTAGTGTCTCACTTGTATCGAAAGTGAAAGATTCTCGAAGCTTGCAAGAGATGAAAGATTTTTTGGAGAGCTTGCAAAGTTTCCTTTCCAAAGTGTTATGTTTTTCTCCGACCGAGACTTGTTGTCCGGGAAATGGTAAGACTTATTTAGTACAAGTCGAGATTGAAACGTACTCCCGGCCTCATGAAGGAAGAGATCAAAGGGTGAAATAATGGAAGGAGGTGGTAACCGCATGGTGTTTATGGGTGAAAACGTTTTCACCATTATTTCCTCATTTATTTGACCGCTTTATTCCTATTCACGCTTTCTTAATGTGAGCGTAGTGTCTGTTGCATGTTGTGACCACCAAACCAAGACCCCGAAAGCATCCCGAGTTTGTGTTGATGTCTCGATTGGTTGCACCTTGAGTGCAAGTGGCGCTAGGGGTGGCGTGGTGGTATGTGCCAATGGCATGTGCGGAATGCCTTTGTTGCGGGTTGCACCTCGAGCGCATGGCAATGCCAGAGATGCTAAAGGCGTGTGGCATGTGCCAATGGCATATGTGGAATGCCTTGGTAGTAGGTTGCACGTAGAGTGTAAGTGGCAATGCCCGTAGCCGTGGCGTGTGGGCATGTGCGGAATGCCTTGGTGGTAGGTTGCACGGTTTGCAAGTTGGGATACCGACAGGTTTTGGCATGTGCCAATGGCGCCAGACGTAAACAAGTTGGCCTAAGTTGCACAAAACTTGCAAGTAGGGCTACCATTGCATGTTTGGCATGTGTCAATGGAACGTACGGCCATTAGGGCCACAGCTAGGTAATGAAAGCTACTAGCGAGCGTGTTGGCATATGCTGATGGCCTGCTCGGCCATTAGGGTCGCGGCCTTGTAAGAAAAGCTACCAGCGATGCGTGTTGGCATGTGCCAATGGCATGCGTCGTCATTAGGACCACGGCTTGGTAAGAAAATCTACCAACGAGTGTGTTGGCATGTGCCAATGGCATGCTCGACCATTAGGGTCATGGCCTGGCAAGAAAAGCTACCAGCGAGCGTGTTGGCATGTGCCAATGGCATGCTAGGCCATTAGGGCCATGACTGGTAAGAAAAGCTACCAATGATGCGTGTTGGCATGTGCCAATGACATGCTTTCGGCCATAAGGGCACGTCACGGGTAAGTTAAAGCTACCAATGAGGCGTGTTGGCATGTGCCAATGGCATGCTTTCGGCCGTTAGGGCAACGCCCTGGTAAGAAAAGCTACCAGCGAGCGTTTTGGCATGTACCAATGGCATGCTCGGCCATTAGGGCCACGTCCTGGTAAGAAAAGCTACCAGCGAGCGTGTTGGGATGTGCCAATGGCATGATCGGCCATTAGGGCCACGGCCTGGCAAGAAAAGCTACCATCAAGCGTGTTGGAATGTGCCAATGGCATGCAAGGCCATTAGGGCCACGACCTGGCAAGAAAAGCAACCAGTGATGCGTGTTGGCATGTGCCAATGGCATGCTCGGCCATTAGGGCCACGTCATGGTAAGAAAAGCTACCATCGATGCGTGTTGGCATGTGCCAATGGCATGCTCGGCCATTAGGGCCACGTCCTGGTAAGAAAAGCTACCAGCGAGGTTGGCATGTGCCTATGGCATGATAGGCCATTAGGGCCACGTCCTGGTAAGAAAATCTACCAGCGAGCGTGTTGGCATGTGCCAATGGCATGCTCGCCATTAGAGCCACGTCCTGGTAAGAAAAGCTACCAGCGATGCGTGTTGGCATGCTCGTCCATTAAAGCCACGACTTGGTAAGAAAAGTCACCAGCGATGCGTGTTGGCATGTGCCAATGGCATGCTCGGCCATTAGGGCCATGTCCTGGTAAGAAAAGCTACCAAATGAGCGTGTTAGCATGTGCCAATGGCATGATCGGCCATTGGGCCCACGACACTGGCAAGAAAAGCTACCAACACTGTGTTGGCATGTGCCAATGGCATGCGCGCTAATGGCATCTAGGCCATTAGGGCCATGACCTGGCAAGAAAAGCTACCGCCGATGCGTGTTGGCATGTGACAATGGCATGCTCGGCCATTAGGGCCACGTCTTGCAAGAAAAGCTACCATCGATGTGTTGGCATGTGCCAATGGCGTGTTTTCGCCATTAGGGCCACATCACAGTAAGAAAAGCTACCAATGAGCGTGTTGGCATGTGCCAACGAAGATGCTCGGCCATTAGGCCACGCCCCGGTAAGCAATAAATAATAACAGCGTGTTGGCATGTGCCAAAGGCATGATCGGCCATTAGGGCCACGACCTAGCAAGAAAAGCTACCAACAGAAAGGTTAGCATGTGCCAATGGCATGCAGGGCCATTAGGGCCATGACTGCAAGAAAAGCTACCAACGATGCGTGTTGGCATGTGCCAATGGCATGCTCGCCATTAGGGCCACGCCTTGGTAAGAAAAGCTACCATCGGCGTGTTGGCATGTGCCAATGGAGTGCTCGGCCATTAGGGCCACGCCCTGGTAAGAAAGCTGACCATGCGTGTTGGCATGTGCCAATGACATGCTCGGCCATTAGGCCACGCCCGGTAAGAAAACTACCGCGGAGCGTGTTGGCATATGCCAATGGCATGCTCGCCATTAGGGCCACGTCCCTGGTAAGAAAAAGCTACCGTGGCGTGTTGGCATGTGCCAATGGCATGCTCGGCCATTAGGGCCACGTCCTGGGTAAGAAAAAGCTACCAAATAGTGTGTTGGCATGTGCCAATGGCATGATCGGCCATTAGGGCCACGTCACCGGTAAGAAAAGCTACCAATGGGGCGTGTTGGCATGTGATGATGGCATGCTCAGCCCGTAGGCTACACGTCCTGGTAAGAAAAGCTACCAGCGATGCGTGTTGGCATGCTCGGTCATTAGGGCCATGGCTTGGTAATAAAAGCTACCAGCGATGCGTGTTGGCATGTGCCAATGGCATGCTCGGCCATTAGGGCCACGTCTTTGTAAGAAAAGCTACTAGCGATGCGTGTTGGCATGTGCCAATGGCATGCTCGGCCATTAGGGCCACGTCTTTGTAAGAAAAGCTACTAGCGATGCGTGTTGGCATGTGCCAATGGCATGCTCGGCCATTAGGGCCACAGCTTGGTCGCTAAAGCTGCACACGAGCGTGTTGGCATGTGCCAATGGCATGCTCGGCCGTTAGGGCCACGTCCCGGTAAGAAAAGCTACCACTAGCTGAGCGTGTTGGCATGTGCAATGGCATGCCTACCATTAGGGCCACGTCCCGGTAAGAAAAATCTACCAAATGCGTGTTGGCATGTGCCAATGGCATGCTCGGCTATTAGGGCACGCTCCCGGTAAGAAAATCTACCCGGCCTAGCGTGTTATGTGCCAATGGCATGCTCGGCCATTAAGGCCACGTCTTATTAAGAAAGCTACCAATGTGCGTGTTGGCGTGTGCCAATGGCATGCTTTCGGCCATTAGGGCCACGACTTTGGTAAGAAAAGCCACTGGCGTGCAGCATGTGCCCAATGGCATGCATGACCTATTTGGCCTAGGTTGAACTGTTTGCAAGCCTAGCGCGGGTGCTGCTGGCATGGCCAATGAAATAAAATAAGGTGTTTGGCTTTGCGTGGCGTGACCCGGCGTAGCTAGGGGCCAAGGCGAGTGCGTTTGGCATGGCGCGGCTAACTTGGGCTAGGTGTGGCTGGCATGATTTTCCATTGGCACGGAGGTGCGGCTAGCATGGTTGACATGCTTTGGCGCGTTTGGTGTGACTAGCATAGCTAGGGGCCAAGGCAAAGAGTGCATTTGGCATGGGCGCGGCTAGCTTGGGCTAGGTGTGGCTGGCATGATTTGCCATTGGCACTGAGGTGGTCCGCTAGCATGGTTGGCATGATTTGGCGCATTTGGTGTGATTAGCATAAAAAAGCTAGGGCCAAGGCAGAGTGCGTTTGGCATGGCGTGGCTAGCTTGGGCTAGGTGTGGTCGGCATGATTTGCCATTGCACGAGGTGAATTAGATTTTGTTCGTTTGTAACCTAATTTGAAAAAATACCCCCTATTAATTACCGACTACATGCATTGAATGTTCTAATAAATTTGTCGCCGATGACATTAGGTTATGCGGTTTACGATTTACCTTTGTCTTAAAACCACCATCAACATTAAGTCCCCTGTTTAGCTCGGAACAGGAGCTTTGTTGCGAGGTAAGCATAAGATGGTGACAAATCACCACCCACTAATGTTGATTAAGGAATTAAGGAAAGAATTTAATAAACTTTTGATTTGAACGATTAATTAATAAAAAAATATAAGAACAGAGGATATTTTTCTTGGGTTTGATCGGTTTTCTTACAGTCGAAACAGCTTGAAGTTCAGTTAATCAATCACGCAAGGTGTTTTACCTGAAAGTTGAGAAGGATTTCTATCTGCAGCTTTCGAGATTTCCCAATTTCCAATTAATCTACTGAATCTTTAATAAAGTAATCATTGTTTCAATCATTGACCTCTGATTACTATTATTATTCCTTTCACTGATTCTATCACAAAAAATCATTTTCTAATCATTTGATGTAATCATTCCTTGTTTGTCGCTCTTTTAATGTTTCTATCCCAATAGTCAGAGTTTCAAAAATATTTCCTGCAATTAGTTCTGAAACACATTTTCTGCAGTAGTTCTCCCACTAACCTAATTTCCAAATAAGGAAATCAGTGTTGTAACCACGTTTGTCCTCCCATTATCCCCATGATCTCCATCTTCCAGGATTATCTTCATCACCAATTCATTGAGTTAAACGGTTACTAAAAATACTTTTACCCTGTAACTGTCAAAACTGTTTGATAACTGTTTCTAATTGGTTTTATTCAAACCTTTATCATTGCCTGTGTTGGATTTTCTCTCATTATCTTACAAACCACCTGTAACAATGAATTATGATCATTACAATACTGAAGGTGATCTTTTGCAACACTTTCCAAACCTGCTATCTCAAGAAAGATCATCTTCTACCATCGACCTGAATACAAATTTCCTTGGTGCAAAACTTAACCATCAAAACTGCCTAGTCCTATAGATCATCAAAACAAAACCCCCACAAGTCAACACTGTTAGAGAGATTTTACAAAAATTTAGGAAAACAAACCACCCATATTATGTTTCAGTCTTTACAAACAAAACATTTTTAATCAAGTTTGAATCACAAGCAGACTCGGTTATGATTTTGGAGGGTTTTCCATGGATTATCAAGGAGGAACTATATGCTCTGGAAAAATGCTTACCTGGTAAACTCCCATATGCCAAACAGCATGCCAAGCCCTTGGCCCCACATGCCAAGCCAAACCGCACCTTGCCTTGGCCCCTATCCATGCTAGCCGCACCATGTGCCAAACAACATGCCAAACAACATGCCAAACCATTAGCTCCACCTCGCCAAGCCAAACACACCTTGCCTTGGCCCTAGCCATGCTAGCCGCACCATTTTCCAAACGGCTTACCAAAACCATTAGCCCCACCTCGCCAAGCCAAACGCACATTGCCTTGGCCTTAGCCATGCTAGCCGAACCATGCGCCAACGACATGCCAAACCATTGGCCCCACCTCGCAAAGCCAAACGCACCTTTCCTTGGCCGTAGCCATGCTAGCCGCACCATGCGCCAAACGGCATACCAAACTATTGGCCCTACCTCGCCAAGCCAAATGCACCTTGCCTTGGCTCTAACCATGCTGGCCTTCCATATGCGGCTACTAAAACGTAAGGCGTCATGGCAATCAATCTGGTCCCCTTCTATCCCGGATAAAATCCTAGCCATCCAAGGTTACCGGACAGCAACGCATGGTAACCTTTTTGGGTCTGAATCTTAAGTTTGGCCACGCCCAAACCGTGCAAGGCATGCCAACCTAACCACGCCACCATGCCGGCCTTCCTTATGCAATGACTAAACGCGAAGGCGTGCGAAAATCAACTACCTTTCAATCCCCTGGATCAAATCCTAGCCATCCAAGGTTACTGCACAACGACGTAACCTTTGGCCTTGACATCCTAAGTTCGCCACGCCCAAATCACCCAGGCATGCCAACCCACGGCATGCCAACCCTAGCTGCGCCACCATGTTGGCGTTCCCCCATGCAAGCTACTAAAACGGGCGTCTGATAATCAACGGTCCCCTTCAATCTCGAAGATCAAATCCCTAGCCATCCAAGGTTACCGTACAACGATGGTAACCTTTGGCCTAAAAATACAAAGTTTGGCCACGCCAAGGCATGCCATGCCCACGACATGCCAACCTGGCCGCGCCACCATATTGTCCCTTCCCTACGGCCACTAAAACGTAAGGTGCAATACTAATACCACCCTTCCACCTTAGATGCAAATCTTAGCTTTCCAAGGTCTCCACCAACGCATGGTAACGTTTGTCCTAATGCCAAAATGATAGGTGTAGAATACATCCTATTTATTATCTATTATTTATGCTTTCTTTGTTATTTTTCAATTCTCAGGGGTATCGATCCTTTCCGTTGCTAAATCTTAAATTATTTACCAATTTCTTCTGTTGTTGTTGTTCTTTATCATCTTCAATTAGGGTTTGTGAAGTTTGATTTCAAGATTCAAGGAGTATGTATGAAAAATTTCTACTAGTGATTTCTTAGTGCGAAGTTGGAATTGATCCTGATTCTTCCTGCAACGTCGTCAATTAGGATTAAGCATGTATTTTGATTCTAAAATCTGTTTTTAGAACTTGAGCTCTGGTGATTTTGGATTTCCATTGGTTGTTTGATCTTTGAAATTTCTCTACCTCAACAAATTTAAACTGAATATCTGCTGGCCAATATCCATCTTCACCTTTAGATTACTTTAGATTTGATCTCATGTGTTCAATTTCTACATCACTATCTCAACAAAATTCAAATTCCTCTGCAAATTTTGTTTTCATTATAACTTGGTATGATTTTGACCTAGTTGTTTTATCAAATCCTACTGGTACTGATTCTTGGATCTATTTGGTCTAAGCATGCCTATTTCTACTACAATAGTTAGTTAGGAAGAAGCTTAATGTTGTTCCATTGAATAGTGGGGAAAGATTCTTCTTAAATCCAGTAGAATATTGGGGTACATGTGTGTGTTGATTGTTTGCCGCCTTTTTAGTGCTTAATTTTCTTCTTTCTGCTAGCTCCTCCCGCACAATGTTACTTTTGTGGCCACACAAAAGAAGTGGTATGTGAGTGAGTTGGTTTGTGTGTGTAATGATGGAACTGAGCATGCTGTCAATTGAAATTTGGGAGGTATATTAAGTACATATTGATGTTCTCTTTGATGAGTCTACATTCAATTCTGAATGTAGCCTGGCTTAGTTATTTTTTCTATTGTTTTTCATGTTGTTGAATAATGCCAGACTACATCTTTGTTTGCTGGTTTCAATATTTCTTCGATTGCGAATAATATGGGTACTTTAATACTCCCTCCGTTCCACTTTAGATGATGTTTTCGGAGTTTTCACGCAGATTAAGAAATAG
>JAJJWW010018611.1:0-43037 GCA_023531295.1 Papaver armeniacum | reverse complement strand
GGTGGGTAACAAAACCCGCCCGCTATTTGTGGGTGCGGGGTTGGTTATGAAAAAAAAAACCCGCCGCCTGTGGGTGCGAGGTTGGTTTGAGATTATACCCGCCCATACCCTCCCATGTGCAGCCCTAACCTTCTCCAACACCTTCTTTAGTACCATTTCAGTATGGGTCAGTAATAAAAATTAGGTTCTTGGCATGGTCCTTGGCATATAACAAAGGCTTAGGGAACATATAACAAAGGCTGTTGTACATGGTCCTTGGCATGTTTATGGAGATGCCTTTCCATTCTGCTCTTGGTATCCCGTAGGAATGTATGATAAAAATAAGCTAAACTACATCTCAGTTTGGGTACAAATTCCGAATCTTAAAAGTTTTGATTTTCGTAAATACATCACTGCGCAAATAGGAACGGAAGTTGAGAGAGTTTCTGAAATATATCTCTTTAGTGCAATCCTTGTAAGTTGTAACTGGTGAAGCTATAATAACAAAGGTTAATTGAAACGCTTAGTCACAGCCGAAGTAGGATCAACTCAATGCATGTAACAAAGTAAAAAAAATAATAATTAAAGGTGGATCTCAATGCATGTAACTGAATCAGGTAACAAAGTTTTCAGTTTGGACTTGCAAACGCAAACCAATTTCTTCACCCCTTCGCTCCTGATAAAACTCAACGTTTTACAAATGAAATGAGATTTCTAGGGTCTGTTCATGGTCAAGGCACAATACGCATATAACCAATCAAACTATTCAGAGACAAGAATAAAACACATAAAAAACAAACCATGGAAGCAGAATAACCAACTTAAATTAGTTTTACATTAGAATTACTAGCTAAAATTGAATAACTAATACAAAAATTAAATCTTCAAAACACAGATCTGTATCAGCATTCTCAATTTAAATCACCAATTTGATAGTTTGAAATTTTTTCTGCAACAGGAAAACCATTAGTGTTTTGTCTCATTTTTCTCACCCATTAGTGCCTACTTCAGTTTGTTCATACTCACTGAACTGAACAAACTATTCCAGAGAACTATTAGTTACAATATTTTCTTTCTCATAATCATATGGCGCAGTACTTATAAATCAAACTATTCAAGAGAACAAACTATAGATACAAAAGATCGGAATAAACTCAAAGAAAACAAACCATAGATACAAATCACATACTTAAATTAGTCTTAAATATACTCAACATCTTCATCTTCAGATGAAAACTGAGAAAGGATCTTTAATAAAGATAGGAATTAACAAATACAGTAATTAAGTCTTCACGAGGCTGTCCATCAAAAAATTCCTCGAAACCAAATCTAACCATTCAGCTGTTTTAAAATAAAAAGATTCAGCTGTTGGAAACTGAGACCCTGTCATCCATCCATAATCGAGGTTGAAACTATCAACTGATGGTAGCAGTTAATCCACACTGAAGAGAGCATTAGAAGAAGGAGAAGACAATCGATTTCCGACGGAACTAAAATAAAAGAATCTAAGAGAATATACCCAACAACCAAATGGAACATATCACAGTTTACGGAGAGGAAAAATCATTGTGCGGGGAAGTTGTTGTTGATGCTTGATGGTCATGTGTTTGAGATGTTTCTGTGTCCATTAAATGGATCATGAAGAAGAGAGTTTGCTTGCTGCTGTTGATGTATAGGGTTAAGGTTTTGTTGGATCGTGACGATGGAGGCGGAGAAGAAATGGGGGCAAGTATTCTACTTATAAGGTCTAGTGGTGTAGATTTATATTAGGGTTAAATTGTAGACGTTGATATGGTTCAGATCTAACGGCTCACACTAATTTTATGACCAACAGGAATCGCTGACCGAAGTTTGATTACAAACGGCTGTGATTTTAGGGCACATCTCTAAGAAATTACATCATTTCGAAGGGCATACCTGTAAGAGCACCCAAAATTACATCATGATGAATGCAAACACTGATGGCACCAACTATGTAGAAGTTGTAACATTTATTTGGATTTCTTAAATAGTTTCCCGCTAGGTGTTAGGTAATTTATTATGAAGCTTATTGAATATTGAACTGCAGGGTTGTGTTGGACTTACCCGAAGGATGGAGTGAAGGAACTTTACCAAATTCTGAACGAAGCCCTTTCAGAAATGAGATATGGAAGTTGACTGATTCTATCACATTAAAAAGTTGGTGGACAGATGAATGTGGTTCCAATTTCGCTTGGGAAATCTATAATATAACACAAAATGATTTGTTTGGTGTAACCAAACTTTTTGGTTGGGTAATAACAAAGACGGGCAGATTCAACTATACACTGGACTAAAAGACCCGAGTACCCCTCAGTGTTTTAGTTCTCTCTTATAGATTTGTCGTAGATTCTAGAAAAACCAAGGGCAAATTACAATACGAATCCGTGTTTTCACTTGCAGAAGAAGAACAATTCATCTCTTGTTCATTTGTTTATTCTCCATCGAAGAAGAACAAGATTCATCATCATTTCCGACCAGGTTTTCCAGAGAATAAATTATGGGTTCAAATTTTTGGGTTTCATCTTCATAGAACAGGTTTGCACACAATTGAACTTGGTAAAATTTTTGATTTTCATCTATACGAACAGTCAAGATTTTTTCCAGGTTGGCTACAAACATAGAGGACAATGATTAATTATTTGGTAAATCTAGGACATTAACGTTATTGAAGAAAAATAAACATTGGTGCTACCTAAATTTGAAAGGCGAAAGATATCGCGAAATATTTATCTCTCGAAAATTCTTCAACGACAAAATCTGCCAAATAATTTGTTGTTCTCCTCAAGATTTTTACAGTTTGTGTTGTAGATGTTGGGTGAAGAAAGTTTCAATTTGAACAAAAAGCAGTGTTCTTACTTTTTTTTTTTTTTTTTTTGATCAATATAGATTAAGCAGTGTTCTTACTTGTTAAACCTGAACTTTCGAATTACTTTATTACCATAAAAGTTTCAATTTGAAAAAAAAAAAAAAAAAAAAAAAAACAAAACAGTGATGAATGGAGAGGCCCGAGTGAGAACTTTACCATACAAGTTTCAATTTCAACAAAGTTGGGTTGGCTGATAGCCCATGTAGGACTATGAGATGGCATCCAATCCATAACTGACCGGCGAATGATAAGGCAATCCTAATATGATGTATGGAAGATTCTTGGAATCCGTTTTTCCAATGTGGAACTATTTTTAATCTTAGTTAAAATTACTTTGGAACTACCCATATAAATAAATTCGCCCCTCACTCCTTTTACTAATTTTTGGGGTTTAATCGTTTGATAGATCTAGCGCATTAACGTAATTTAAGATATTAAAAATAAAACATCGGTGCTACATTGATGTGAAAGCCAATGAAAATATGTTGATGAAGCTCTGACAGTAAAAATATGTTGATGAAGCTCTGACAGTAAAAATAAAAATTTCGCAAAACAAAAATACAGGATGTAAAAATGGATTTGGGTGGGTATTGACGTACTGTTGAAAACGACTTGGCATCACTATTTATTTTATTTTTTTGATCGATGGCATCACTATTTCTGAATTGTTCAAATGGTAGTTTCAACTTGCTATGAGTTGGTGTTCTTCAAGTAATATATGCTGATGCAAACATTATGAAAACCTTGATTTATTGCGTATCAGGGAGCTAGGGAGAGATGTAAATACCGTCTAAGGAAAGAGCCAGTCAAAATGCTCTAGAGAAGGGGAAAATGAAAGTCAGTTTGTTGTGTTTGAGAATTGTGTCACGACCAATTGGTGCTTCAGCTTTCTCTTACCGGGAAAGTGGGCGTGGGGTAAAGCTTTTGATCGAGCCTTCAACTATAGCTTCAGCAAAGCTATATTCGACTCCTGCGACACACTTTATTCTTGAAATTAGCTCTAGCACAAAAATAACCAAATTCTTTGATCTTAATCGTTGTTTAATCTAAAATAATCACATTTAACGTGATTGGGCAATACTTGTTTACTGTAATTTGAAATTTTGTATGTAAAATGTTGAAGGGAAAACTGCTGAAGGCATCGAAAGATGCAAAAACCACCACCAAAAACTCCTGAGCAAGCATCTTGGCTTGTCTTGCAGAACTTGCACAACACCAACCGGCCGATGTGGAGGTGCATATAAGGAGACAACCTGACTCCTGCAAACTCAATCATCAAGAGCATGATATGAGTCTGTATTTACGTATACCTTCACCACTCATCATGTCTCTCACAAACTTTATAGTGGAACGTTGTCCTTGAATTAGTATGTCTCTCGGAATCATTCTTAAAATTATACAAGTCTTTCTTTAAAGAGAAAATCTACAGACTTTTTAGTGACTTTGAAACTTAAAATAGGCCATCTATCGAGAATGTTATGAACTAAAATAATATGCAAGGCAGCGATATTTTGAAATAGAATCTGATGATTTTCATTGATAAATTTCAGCATAAAAAGTTAATACAACAACAAATTGATTATCTTTGTAAACCAAATCAGATTAACAAGTCTTTTCTAATTAATTCCCGTTAAGAAATGGGTTTCTATGTGTAGTAACGGTTAGGCTAAGTTACTACACATAGAAAGCATATAATCTACTTGAGGGTGTGATTGTTTCAGATTATGAGTGAGTTTCTTCAACACACGATTATGTTTCCAGTCTTTTTTACCATTGGTGCACATTATGCAACTTTTGCTCCAGTATTGATCTGTAGCTTCATGTCTCTTTTATAATTTCATTAGATTGATGGTTTTACATATCCTTTGTACTATTGATGGCAAATTGAAAATAGTTGCGAAGTGTGCCTGTTAACCATTTTTTTTTTTTTGCTTCACATATAAAGCGTACTTTATCGATTAAGTAATATCTTGAAATCTTACACAGAGCTTTTGGTTGGCAACCTAGCAACAAGCTGGGCCCCAACTCCTCTTTGAATCGTAACACCTAAACGATATAAAATGAAACTACCAAGCATCATTACTAACCAAACAGTTCCTAAAAACGCTTAAAAAAAATCAGAGTGTCCTCACCAATCTCCCCTAAGGTAGAAAAGGCTAACACACCCAAACCATAGCCATGTGCGGTGCACTTGTCCAAGTATTTGGCACGTTTGAGAGAAACCGCACTTAAATAGCCTTCACGGGAGCCGAAGGAGCGGATACCATCGCCATAAAAGGAGACACACCTGTAACATCCATACAAACATCTTTTCCATTGTCCCAGTTGAGGACAAGGACATCAGAAGGTTTTAGATCTTTGCCATCATCCGACTGAAGACCTAGAGATACCTCCTTGCGCAGGCACATTAGCTTTGTAACAAATGTCCACGACAGCATCCCGAACAACATCATGGCGAAATTTTTAACCAATATCTTTGGCGCAATGGAGCGCGTGATCCCCAAAAATATCCATAGGCTTGTTACAACTTGGGCACAAACTATTCTCAACAAACAAACGAATACCCAATCGATAACAAAGCACAGCTCTAAATTGTCTAGGTCCAAGACATTGATTTATCCCACTAATGGGTAACGCCAAAACATAGTCCTCGAGCATGCTTGATACGATTACATTGTCATAGGATGGAATCCCTTTCGGACATATGAAATTGGTCCGGGATTCGCTTCTTAATCGCATCAAAATAAACAAGCTGCCCGAATGTATGGAAGGAGGGCGGTATCATCGATTGAGTAAGTAGATGGTAATCCACATACTGGATGAAGGTCTCGAAGAGCCAGTGATAAGCTAAACCTTTGTCCGTTGAGAACAAATTACCAAGGATCGTTTCAAATCAAGTAGTCTGACTTCGAGAAGCAAGATAACAGTAAGCACGAGAATCAACCATGGTGTAAATGCCAAGTCCGCCACCCTTAATAGGTAGGGTAGCCAATCTTTTCTGTAAAGGACCAAAACCTGCACCATCCCCAGTAATTAGAAGCCTCAAATACTGAAAAAGCTGGTCATCAAAGAGAACAATAGCAGGTTGAAGAGCAGCAGGATTGGTAATTCGCATAGCAAAATAAAGTCTAGACATCCCAAAGCGATTCTGAGTAAAAGCATCTCACTTTGAGGATCCTTGAGTTTCTTGATCGCATTCATTAGTTGAACAGTTTTGTGCACCTATTCAACGCCATGTCGCTAATTAAGTCCATGTCTAAACTCACTGGACCACCCAAAAGTTTAACACCCTTAGAAGGCCTAACAATACCCGTAGGAAAGACACCATCAATTGTACTCCTAGGATCAAGAGAATGCCAAAAAACCTCCGTCTTCTTTATATTGAGATGCAACCCCCTGCTGGTCCTTCGGTTTCAATTATGCGCAAAGCCTTGGCAACCTCAAAGTATCCCCAACTATGGTACCGTCATCAAG
Source organism: Papaver armeniacum (assembly GCA_023531295.1). Lineage (NCBI taxonomy): Eukaryota > Viridiplantae > Streptophyta > Magnoliopsida > Ranunculales > Papaveraceae > Papaver > Papaver armeniacum. Next base: position 36,697 of record JAJJWW010018611.1, on the reverse strand, counting down.
TACCAAGCGTGCAACTTGAATGTGTTCTACACTTTCCGATATTTTTGGTTTCCTAATGTAGTTTAGAGTTTAAAGCGATATTTTTATGAATTTCAATATGGATTTTCATAGAATTCTAAACACGGTAAGTCACGCTTTCTAATTTTTTAAACCAATCGTATGTTGCCAAGTGTCCTCACCCCGAACATCGTTTCACAAAACTCCAAAAACGTTTGTTTCGGCCAATAAGAAGCGAGGTTTCCTCATCATTCAACGTGAGAACTTTATTTTTCTAGGCCTTTAAGTCTTTAGATGATCTAATTCATAACATTTGGTTAAATTATTTGTCATGCAATATTAATCACTACCTGCATGTGGAGTACTGTGTATTGTTGTTACAAGCACCACAGAGAAATCCAATTCAGGAACGATAACTTTCTGTCTGCACCAATAAGACATTGGGGCACGAGGAACAACCCATATCTGCAATGCTTATGCTCTTAGTGGTATCGGGTGCTGGAGAAAATATGATTTTGGGTGCTCTTAAAGGTAAACCCTTTGACATGAGACCATAAAGTACACTTTCTTAGGGATGTTCCCTAAAATCTTCCCACCAAAATTAGTTTGCACGAGTCAAGTAATTTAAGCTACCTATTACATGTTATGTAAAAACAAATCACACCATTTATAATCAAATTTCGGTCAACAATTACGGTCAAATTCGTGTGAGCCGTTAAATCTAATGTTGTGAACAGATGAACAACTATAATCAAACCCTAATCTGTACGGGCTACATCTCAAAACCTTATAAGTAGAATAGTTGCCCTCTTTTTTTCTCAGCGGCCTATATCTTTCTAGCTGCGGAGAGAAAAAAAAAAAGAAAATCCAAAACCTAACCCTAAAAATCAACAACTCTCATGTTCTTTGTGTTCATGATCCCTCAATGAAGCAGAAACATCAACAACAACTTCCCCACACAATGATTTTTTCCTCTCAAAAAACTATCATAATAGTCTCCGGTTCAAGTTTTACCATTTTTTAGATTCTCTTCTAGTTGCTCGCGCTCTCGGTTAACAATTTGTTGGTTACTCCTTCTTTTTTAACATTTCCGCTTTCCACTTTGGATTTTTTAGCACTATCAGTTGATTGTGCCAAGTTTGATTATAGATGGATGACAGGATCTCCTATTGCATAGAAGAATCACAAACCGGTAGATTTCAATTGGGCGAGGAATTTTTTAACGACAGCCACTTTGGATTTTGAAGATTTAATTTTTGTATCTAGTGTTCTCCTTTTTCAAAAAAGAACCTTTTGGCTTGTACATGAAAATCAAATTAATCGTAATTATAATTTAGCTATAAATATACAAGAATCAATTGTTGTTCTTCCATCTGATTAGCTAGAGATCACGTGAGGAGAGGTGCGTAGTTGGGGTTACAAAATAATGGCTTGTACTGGTCTTTACAAGAACAGTTCATGATTTAAATAAAATTTGACATTGGTGTATAAATTTAGTGTTGGTTTTCAAAGGAGATCAGCAGAAACTGAATTGAATTCCGGCCTAGGAGTCATGAACAGCTACAGCCAAGCGCCTTTGGAGACTCTTTTTCACAGTTTGGGAACCTAGTGAATGGCAGGCAAATAAGCTGGCCATTGCAAAGGCACGAGCATCAACTGATATATATGCTAAGGCCAACTGATGCTTTAGCTGCATCAGCAGTTCAGCACAACCTACCCAAGAATGAATTTCTTTTCCTTTATTTTTTTTTAAGAATTGTGAAAAGAGAAGATGACCTATGAAGTCTCCATTTTCTATTTTACAAATGAATTTTTTGGACTCTTCGTCCATTTACTTACCTATATCATCGTTAATCATGTGGATTGTTGCTGGCTATGTTCCTTTGACTTAGTAAATCTCTAGGTGCAAAATGGAAATCAGTATCATATATTGCTGGTGCAAATTTCAAGGAAAGTGCCTTAAAATCCATAGATCAACCCATACAAAACACCTTGCATACAAACAAATCTAAAGATCTATGATTGAGTTAACACTGTAATTAATCTGGACTAACATTCTACGAAAGACAACGAGAATCTAAAGTAAATCTGAATTAAATTATAAATTTCACAATCAAAGAGCTGCATAATGAATTTCAGTCTACCAAAGCGGATAAGTGTCCTTCTAGTTCAAGATGATGACTTGGATTATCAAGTTGACAGTTTCAGATCCGTCTCTTCCTCAAATTCTGTATTTTGTTTCATCCTCAGATAAAGGTCCTGATCAAAGATGAAAGCTCAAAGAAGTATGTCCAAAGAAGAAGTCTCAAAGATGAGCCGGTAACTATGAGAGGATAAGTCATTATGACATTAATCAAAGTTGATCGTTGTTGTTGTGTATTCCGGGGTGATTCTTGTTCAACACCAAAAACCCTTTCATCATTTTCAACAAAAAAAAAAAAAAAAAAAAAAAAAAAAAAAAAAAAGTTTTTTGGCTGAAGAAGAGGAAGACTAGATCTAAGTGTGAGGACTGCAAGGTTAAGGTAGAGGTAGCGGTGAAAGAGGCACTTACATCAGTTAAAGGAGGTTTATATATGTCTCGGTTCAGTTTTACAAAAACCCTAGTTACTTACTCCGAACCTGGGCCAACATCTTTAACCCGAACCCATTTAGTCCCAGCGCACAAAATTGGATTCCCAAAATCAAAAGCATAATAAAATAAAAAACTGGTTCATGTAGATGTGAAACGCAAGAGATGTCTGTATGTTGGCATGTTGCTCTCCGGGACTCTGTATGAAATTTAAAAAGTCATTACCTCTAGGTTCTGTGTTTTCATCCGACTAGCCTTGTTACAAATACATCATATGGGTTTGTGCTATGACAGGAATTTCCAAACACTAGAGTCCATCCGCTTGATAGGTAATCCCTACATTTGTATACTCGCCGCTTGACAAGGATTTTCTATGAAATTTAACAAATATATACATCATATGGGTCTAGTTTTGTTGTTGTATGCCGTAGATAATGAGATTCAATGAAAGTGAGTTCACGGCTTGTGTGCATTTTAATATATTCTCTTTGAACGATCAAAATCATTAAATAAAGGTGAATTCAGCACAATGCTATTGCTAATGCAGTTGCCTCCACAAAAGAAGCACGAGTGCAACCATATGCCATTTGATGGAATCATTTAGGGACTACTGTGTTGCCATTTGGAGTGCGGTGCATACCAACTCTCACCAAACTATGCTATGAAATTTATAAGAAAGGAGCAAGCATAAAAATAATCAGAGTTAAAAATAGAAATCATTTCAAATTCATTTGTCAATTGGAATTTTGAATCCATGAGAGGCGTTTATTTCACTAGGAAGGGGCATTGAGTATTACATCTCCCCTTTAAATGCCGAGTTCAGTAGACTCGCTAGTGATTTGAGTTGGTAAGTATGTTCGGTTTACAAAATAATAGGTGGTATTGGTTGTCATACACAAGATTAACTCAACAACTTGATCTTCACATACAAACTGAAAAACGATCCGATCTTTAATAAAGATTGACAAATAGATTAACAAATACAAAAACTAAATCTACACAACCCAGATATGTAGTAGCATTTTATGGTAAAAGAGGCAGTCCATTAAAAAAATTCCTGAGCTCAATTGAGCGTCGCTCCACCTGAAGACCCCGTCATCCATCCATAATCGAAGTGGACACTATCAACTAATAGAAGTGAAAAATCCAAACTGAAGAGCACCCTAAAAGAAGGAGAAGCCGATTGTTTCCCGAAACTGAAACCCACATTAAAAGAATCTAAAAATATGTTGCAACTGACATTGAAAAGATCATAGTTTTTTTAGAGGAGAAATCATTGTGTTGGGAAGTTGATGGACATGTATTTGATGTTCCAGCTTCCATTGATGGATGAATCATGAATAAGAGGGTTTGTTGTTGACCTGTTGTTGATTTTTAGGGTTAGGTTTCGGATTTTTTCCTCTGTGCAGTTAGATGATGGAGGCGGAAAATAATTGAGGGCAACTATTCTACTTATAAGGTTTTGAGATCTAGCTTAGATTAGGGTTGAATTGTAGTCGTTGATATGTTTTAGATTTAACGGTTCACACGAATTTCATGTGACCCAAGTTTGACTCGTGGGAAAATTTTAGGGCGCATCTCTAGTAAAATTTACGCCCTCATGTCGAAGGGCATACCTGTAAGAGCACATGACAATGATAGCCAACAGCTAGATTAAACTATCGTTCTCACTGATCTAGCTAGCTAGTACCATTCGGAGAGAGTTTCGATAACTCCGCACTGTAGCATTTCTAATTTTAAATGGCGCTCCACCTAAGTTTACTATCCCCAAAATACCGGAGTATGTCTCGTAACATAATATTTATTTGGTCACCAAAAAATATCTGACGTGTGACCAAAAATCTGCGTATGGCACAAAATTTCTTATAAATGCCCATGCAAATTTGTAGACCAAGTTGTCATTTTATGTTTCCTACCGTCAACACCAGTGATTCTTTCCTCGGTGGCAATACGACATACTTTCTAAAATGAATCTGTGAACTTGTTGACGGTACGCATAGACTTTTGCTCTGATATGAATGTGCATCAATTGCCGCTACTGATAAATGCGAGTGCAAATTTTGTCAAGGATGGAGTAGAGAGACTTAAGGCATGTCGTTATGTAGCATCTGGTGACATGCCGGAATGACCAGACTACGGGACCCTTCAACAATGCTGAGTGTTAAGGCATATCGTTATGTAGCATCTAGTGACATGCCCATTTGGGTGGTAAACCGTATACATGGATTCTTGTTCATGTGTACGGGCCAGTCATCAGGGTCAACTCTCTCGATAGCTATACCTTCAGCATGCGAACTTGTTACACCATCGTCTAAGCCGGAGGGACTACGTGTATGCTACTTTAAATTGGGTTTGGATTTTGATTTTTATGCCATTCATTATTGCGGCAAAGAAAAGACACTTGATTAGGATATACTGTAAATCGAATTTCATGTTTAGGTGAATTTAGCAATGCTTTATATAGGTCTTTAAAAGGACACTACTCTTAGGAGTATGGTAAATCGAATTTCATGTTTCTTTCTTTGGCAAGCCTCTCTTAACAGCCTGCCTACGTTAGATAACATTATCAGCCTTGCAACCCAGTTCCCTGCCTACGTTAGATAACTTGCATCGAAGAAAGTGCGCCCTCAATACTTCTAATGGGAGTCCCATCTCCAATGTGTCTGTGCTATGCAAGAACCAGGAGGAGTCTTCCACTCACATATTCCTTACTTGCAATTTTGCAAAAACAATCTGGATCTATTTTTTCTCTGCTGCAGGTTTAATTTTCTCCCCTCCTTCTATCTGCTCTCTTATCGACAACTGGAGTGATAGCTGGCGTTACCAAAGAGCTTTGGAAGAGGCTATACGCTGGCGTTATTTGGTCGCTTTGGCTCGAAAGAAATGAAAGATCCTTCAAGCAAAAAGAAAAATCTACTGATGCCATCATCATTGAAGCCAAACTTAAAATCTTCTCTTGGGATAATCATCTTTCCTCCTTTAATAATGTTACCACTGATGATATTATTGTAAACTGGAGGGCCAAATTCTTTTTTTTTTATCGAGAAAAGGGGAATTTATTGAAGAGAGGAGAATGAATTACAAAAACTTATAAGAGCCGATTAAAATTGAAAACTGAAAAAAAAAAATACAAAAATAACAAGGGATACATTCCAGTCATAATGGAAGTGAAACAACAAGGGAACTTGATGTATCCAAGTTAATGGAACAAGCTATCCCATGAGAAGATGCACCAATCCACCTAAAGTTAAAATTTCTTTTGAATGCTGCACTCCAGGCAAGAAGATGCTTTGACGTCGACGCTGACCTGAAAATGAGATTGGGATTTTTCCTCAAAGATTCTTCTATTGCGCTCATTCCATGTGGCCCAAAGAACAACAGCAGGTACCATGTCCCATATTAGTTTAGCAGGCCCTGTGATGCCTGTGACTGACCAATTTTGAGCTAATTGAAGAACTGATGTGGGAGGAGACCATGGTAAATGGGTTGGGAAGATGAGAGACCACACCTTGCGAGTAAATTGGCAGCTCAAAAGCAAATGCTCGGTGGATTCACAGGCAGACAAGCAAAACGGACACTGTTTGGCAAGCTTATAATTTCTTCGTTGGAGAGAGTCTTGAGTAGTTATTTTGTCGAGGGTTGTCAGTCCCGAAAAAAAGCCAGATTTTGGTGGGACATGAGGATTCCAAATTGTCTTGCGTGGTAAATTAGGTACTGATGGTGTTTGGATGGGCTCCATTAGAGAGTTATATGTAGATTTGACGGAGAAACTACTCCGACTTGAAGGTTTCCAAATTCTTGAGTCGGAGTTGATCGATAGAACCGGTGGAGAGTCTCCAATGGTTACTAACATGGATGCAAGTTGGCTGACTTCATCTTCTTTAAGGACTCTCTTAAGGTGGAACAACCAGTTGGATCCGTCTATAGAGACATGTTCCCTGATAGAGCCATGTTTAAGACCCGGCAACTTTATATACGGCGAAACATATCTTTTAAGCATTCCTGGATATCCATTTGTCAAGCGAGAATGAGATGGTTGTTCCATTGCCAACAGATAAAAGAGATAAATATGATACCAGTTTGAACTTGAAGCGTGATATGCTTCCAACTTAGACAACCGTAGGGAGTGGAAGGAATTTGGGAGTCCATATGGATTGAGGTCCGCCATACTTGTCTCGAATGATGCTGTGACATAAAGAATCAGGTTCTTCACCGAATGTCCAACCCCATTTTGCTAGTAGAGATTTGTTCATCATTCCCAGACTTTTTGTTCCCAGCCCACCTAGTTTAAAAGGCTTGCATAGGTCCTCCCAATTGACTAAGTGTATCCTCTTAGCTCATACCGTCCCATATAAAGTTTGCATGATCTTCTCCAATGCCTTTATTACTTGAAACAGGAGCAAGGAATACAGAAGTAATATACAACAAGATTGGAGAGCACGGATTTTACCAAGGTAACTCTCCCAACCCTTGTGCGAAAACCTTTCTTCCACGAGGGCAACATGGCGTCAAATTTTTCCACAACAGGGTCCCAGAGTGATTTTGCTCTTGATTTAGCCCCAGAGGCATCCCTAGGTATGAGAAAGGAAGTGCTTCCGTTGCGCATCCAATATTTGCAGCCCACTGGCTTAAGAAGCAAACCACCTAAGTAAACCACCTAAGTAAACTATAGATTTTATTATAGGAATGTGGGCGTCTAATTAGACACTGTAATCTCAAAAATTCCACCGGATAAGGGAACCATAAAAATCCATTAAGCATTAACATACTTGAATTCAGGCAAGCCAAGTACAGGCTAGAGTTCAAAAGGAGCTTACATAAAACTAAAATAGCATACTATAGATGGCTTTATTGACCAACAATAATCGCTCACCGAAGTTTGATTATAGACGGCTGTGATTTGTTTTATACATACACGGTATAGTTACAGAGATTAAATTGTTCGACTCGTGAGAAAATTTTAGGGAACATCACTAAGAAAGTTTGTGGCGTCACTCGATATTTGATTTTTGTAAGTGATACTCTAAAGTGAATACTTAATTATCAGTCCACCTCAATAAGCTGATTAGTGAAATTCATGTTTTCAATCTCAATAAGCTAATTAGTGCAATTTTGTTTATTTCTAGTGTGAATGTCAATTCTATTCAAAGTCTTGTTAAGACTATTAGATTCAAAGAAACTCAACTTGCAGTTGGTAGCACTCATCTTGCCTTGCAGTTTCAAGCTTTAAATCACATTCTACCCTCTGTGAAATTGGAAATCATGGTTTTGCTCAGATCTTACTCGGATCTTAGATTTGTAGACCAGCCGACTTGGGCTTATTTTATGTTTCGTCGTCAACAACAGCGATTCTTCCTTCCAGTTGCTATGACATATATGACTTCTGAAAAGAATCTGTGTACTTGTTGACGGTGGGCAGTCACCGCTACTGATAAATGATATCATAGTGCGTGCAAAATTTCTCAAGAATGGAGTAAAGACTTATTAGAGACATATTCATTGTAATATCTCAAGTTTGGTTTGGACTTTGATTTTTATCATGCAATGCAGTCATGGAGGAGAAGCAAAGACAATTGATTGGAGTTAGGCTGTAATCAGAATTCCTTGTTTAGGTTTGACTGAATGTAGGTCTTTACAATGCCACTACTCTTACGTGTATGTTAACATCTGAGTTGGAAGCAAGGTGAACAGTAATGGGTATATGATCATTCGGCATTGAGTGTCAACCAATTAATAAGGACCCACATAAAACCTGATTCAGTTTATACATTTGATGTAGAGCTTGATTCGGGCAATGGGTTTAAATGAAGATAGGTGCCTTTAGAGAGCGTTATGCCAACAAAGTAGTGCGTTAGACACGATTTGATTTGTACACGATCTCAAAACCAGAAAGTATTTTGAGATGCTATCTTTAAGCTATATATTAGTTTGCATTTCGAGAAGTTCCCATGTTACTACCATCTCAATAGTTAGTAAAATTATTAGGGCGCTATTTCCATTGAGATCCCCAGTTTAACATTTTCTAAAAGTTCGATTTTTTTCCTAGTTTGGTTTGGATATCAAACTAGCAAGAAATGCTACGATTTTTCTTAGTCTGATTGCGAAAAGTTGGTTGTTCCTGTAGTGCAGAAATTCTCTTGCTCCTGTATACATTGTTGCTTCATAATTAACCCCACAGTATGACCGCAACAGGCATATCCACTAGGTTAATTCCATGTTCGAAACTAGTAAACCGGTGATCAATGTTCCAAAATGAGACAATTCATTAGGGTCAAATGCATCGAGTATTTCAAGACAATCATTATAAATTACCCAATAACTTGATTTTGACATACAAAATCTTTAATATATAGGAGAACACCAGCTTGCTTAAATGGATTAACAAATACAAAAATAAAATCTTCAAAACTCTGATATGTAGCAATTTATGGCAAAAGAGGCCTTTTAAAAAAAATCCTCGCCCAATTGAAATCTACCGATTCAGCTGTTTGAAATTGAGACCCTTTCATCCATCCATAACAAAGTTTCAAAATAAGGAGAACCGCCAGAAAAGGATCTAAAGAAATGGTAGCATTTGAAGTAAGAAATATCTTGGTTTTTTGAGAGGAAAACTCATTGTGTGCGTAAGTTGTTGTTGAAGAGCATGTGTATTTGGTGTTTCTGCTTCCATCTATGGATCGTGAATTTGTTGTTGTTGATTTTTTAGGGTTTGGTTTCAGATTCTTTTTCTCTCCGCGAAGCAGCTGAGGCGAAGTAGAAGAATGAGGCAACTATTTTACTTATATGATTTAGAGATCAATCTAGACCATCCAAATTAGGGTTAAATTGTAGTCCTTGATCTGTTTTCAAAATTAGATTTCACGGCTCAAACCAATTTTATGATTGATTGACGTTCGTAGACGGTTGTGATCTGTTTATGCATACACGAGAATGTGAGCTTAAATCATATGACTCCTCGAGGGAAGATTTTAGGGCAAGCAGGGTTACGAACGTCTTGGTCTCGCATTGTACACCTTTTTTTTTCCCATCGGTTTCATAACTTGCCAAGTCAAGTTAATTTGTATCATGGGCGCAAATTCTGATGGCCAACAGCTAAAAGATCTAATTGATCTAGTTCCACTTGGAGAAACGTCCGGTAAAACCATAGTAATTAAGTGTTTATTGTGAGAGATTACATATGGTCTTTATAATATTGTAGGAGATCTTGGTTTCTAAAATAAATAGATAAATGTATTACAAAACCGAGTTATTTGAACTTGTAACTCGTTCATATCTTTCACTTAACAGAAAACTACTAAACTATGTCGTATTCGGTATACCATTTGGCAAAACTTATATACATTTTCTAAGTCATTACAACAAATTCATTACGCTTATCCCATGCACCCATCAAAAATTAGAGGAAAGTTCACCACTTGATGGCATTATTGAAGTATGAAGTTTCAATTACTCAATGGATGCATTATTTAAGTGGAGAATATCATAGTTTTTTGAGAGGAGAAATCATTGTGTTGATAAGTTGCTGTTGATGGTTGATGTTTCTGTTTCCATTGATGATAGATCATGAAAATTAGGGTTAGGTTTTGGATCTTTTCTCTCTGCGCAGGGTTAGATTTTGGATCTTTTTTAGAGTTAGATGGAGGTTGAGAAGAAATGGGGGAACTATTCTACTTATATGGTTTACAAGGTTTGGAGATGGATCTAGCCCCTTCAGATTAGGGTTCTATTCTCAAGATTAGATTGAACGGCTCACAAGAATTTATGACTGACCCTGCGAAATTAGATTATAGACGGTTGTGATATGTTTTATAACGGCTGAGATTATAGACGCGATGGGCATGTCGGTTAAATTATTTGACTGGTTACTTACTACATGTTGGTGCAAACGCTGATGGCAAACTATGTTCTCATTTTCTCGTTCCACCTGGGGAAAGTTCGATAACACCACATTAAGTCTTTATGCATTCGGAAAGAATGTGCTTTAATGTGCTTTACGATCCATAATCCCACAAAGACTGATCCATAACATAATACAAACCCTCTTGTATGTATAAACAAAAACAAAAAAGTAAAATAAAATTGAATCTGAACTTGAATTTCATTAAATTTCTCCATAGTTTTAAAATATCAGAAAATGAAACAAAAATAATAAAATAAACCTAAAATAGTAACTACAATATTGTCTCACACTTTTAGATACACAAGAATCGTTCTTCTTCCATTGACTGGAGATCACTTGGATTGTCAAGCTCACAGTTTTAGATCTGTCTCCGTTATTCAAGGTCTTCTTGAAGTTATTGGGTAACTTTTGTTCCTTATGTTTCATTGATTTATCTTCTTTCGTCTAATTGGTTCAGTGTCAAGGTATAGCCGGTAGCTATGAGAGGATAAGTCATTATGACATAAATGGAAGATGATTGTTCTTGTGCATGTAAGGATAATTCCCTTATTTCTATGATCATTTTGAATACAAAGAGGATGAAAGGATTTCATTGAATAACAAGAGTAGATCTGGAAGTGTGAAAGAGGAGACTGCAAGAGAAATGAAAGAGGCATACTCTGTCGGTTTAAGGAGGTTTATATATAACTCGGTGTTACTAAAACCATAGGTCACTAAATCCAAACATGGGCCAATACCTAAACCTGAGCCCATTTCCCAAGTATTAGCTGGCCTTTCGTGTTTCCCATTTCTAGCTCCATCCATCTTGACTTGAATTGCAATGAGTAAGTTCGGTGTACAAAATAATGGGTGGTACACTAGTAATGGTCATTCACAAGAAGAGTTCATGATTTACGTAAACAATTCGACATTACTGTCCAAGTTTAGTGTGGGTTTTCAGAAGAGATTCATGGAAATCCAATCAAATAAAATTTTGGCCAAGGCTAAGTCATGGACTCGCTATAGCCAAGCGCACTAGAGACTATTTCACAGATTAGAGCCTAATGGCAAGCAAATAAGCTTGGCCATTGGTGCTTTAGTCTTTAGCTACCTACTTCCTCTTACCGAAAATTAACTCGTGTGGCACTAGTTGTGTGGGTTGATCTAGGTGGGATGGGCTGTCTTACTAAGTACAAGATTAAAGATGAGTTTGGGTGGAGATTGTTACAAAACTTGGGATCGATATTATCCGATCAAATAGTAGTTGGGCTATGAGTTGGTGTTTTCCAGGGGTTCTGATCTTGTCACAACTTGTCGTTGTACTTGATTGTGAACTTGTCACAACTTGAAAACATGTGGAAGAAAACATAGATTGTCTGGAAAAATACTGTTAAATTAATAATACTGTGAGTACTTTAGTACTGTTGAATCTATGTTCTATCAGGATCATTATTAGTCTTTAGATCTTGAACTCGTTGTGTCCTGCTGCTCACCACTGGAGTTGCCATAATATAGTGATTTTTTAAAGTTCTTTGAATAAACTGCATTCATTTTCTTTCTGTAAGATACTGAGAGACGACTTGTCACCTCATTTAGTTTTCTCTGCAATTGAGTTAATATACTAGGCAATACAGATTTTGCATCCTTCCGTACAATCCTCTAATGCACCCATGCTGTAGCACTTTGAAGTGATCCTCGAGACGTATACTTTCCGAGGTGATTGTATTCTCCTGGATCTTTTGTAACAATTATTCAACACGCTCGGTGGTACATTTAACTAACTCAATTTGCCTATCGAAATAGCATGTATCACCTGCCGGATTACTATCTGATGATACCCTAGAATCATTCATTACTGCAACTCCAAGTTTTGTCCTTCCGCTAGCTAAAGTTATCTCCGTGGATGGCAGATAACTGATTATCTTTTCACAATTTATGAGACGGTCAGTCATGGGTTCCTTTTCAAATTTCCTCCTTTTTGATGCTGAAGCCTCAAATGTTTCCAAATATAGGGCTTAAATGTTTGGCGCAATTTCTGAGATTTTGTGGTCATCAAATTTACAAAAGTGAAAACAAAGGGTATCTATCTATGGCTTGGGGCGCACCCAAGTAAGGACGACGCCAGCTTAATTAGACTCTAAGAGTGGTTAACCACAACCAACCCAATGATTCTTGTAAACAAGAGCAATTTATAATTTCATAGTGGATTTTGTCCTTGAATTAGTAAATCCTCAGGTGCAAAATGGAAATCGATCACTATTGCTGGTACAAATTTGAAGTAATGCGCCTTATAAAATCCATACAAACCCATTGTACTTGTACACCTAAAAATTTAACGATTTAAGATTGAGTTTACAGTGAAGTATGGACTAGTATTATACGAAAGATTAACAAGAATCCGGGTCCTTCTAGATCATGGATGGGATTATCAAGTTGAAAGTTTCAGATCTGACTTGTACTGTTAGGAAATCCATTCTCATATGTTATATTTATCTTCACATAAGCTCCAGATCCGTAATCATCTTGATCACTGCGAATGAAGGTGTGTTACGATCACTCAATCTTCGCAGAACCAAGTCCTCTTCTCTTGCCGCATCTTTGAAGCAAGTCTTGGATTTGATGATAATTTCCTTTAGGAGAAATGTTCCTCTTGGCTAGAATATATATAAAACCATAATAATATCTTTTGTGTTTACAACCCAAATCAATGGAGATAATCTCCTAAAGATTAATAAGGTAAGAGGATAAATATAAAGTCTATTACACTCCCTTAGTCTCAAATGGAGAGGAACAAATGCTAAGACTAGAACGAAAACGAACAAATAGCTGTCGAGGAAGCCCCTTGGTAAAGATGTCGCATATTGGTTCTCGTAGGGAACATGTAAGACTTTAATGGCACCGATACGAACTCGTTCCACGAACAAAATGTATATCAATCTCCACATGTTTGGTGCGTTGATGTTGAACAGATCTCCGGACATATATATCACACTTACATTGTCACAATGAAACAATAGTAGCACGTCGTAGAGGTAGTCGGAGCTCTAGAAGAAGATTGAAGTCATGTTGTTTCAAAGAACCGCATTTGCTACTCCCAATTCGGCTTCAGACCGGATCGAGAGACCGTGGCTTGACGCTTGGAGGACCAGGAGATGAGATTATCACCAAGAAAGACACAAAAACCAGATGTCGATCGTCGAGAATCAGACAACCATGCCCGCAAGATCGAGTATCTTTTTAAGCTAGGAGATAGAGGAGACCGAGAGAAAGATGATTGTTAAGCCGGAGATAGACAAAGATGATTGTTGAGGGTTCCTATATAACACCCATAAACCATTGATAATCCTAATTTCTATGATCATCATTTTGAAGATAAGATGAGGAAAAGAGAATTCCAACCAAAAAGTGAGTTGAGTTTGGATTATGACTGAAGAGGAAGAATAGATCTAACTTGTAAGAGTGAGGAGACTGCAAGTTTAGTTCAAGAGTAGTAGTGAAAGAGGCACTCGCTCTATTAGAGGAGATTGTTTATATATGACTCGATTTTACGGAAAACCCTAGGTTACCGACTCCTATCATGGGCCAAAATCTAAACCTAATGCCATTGGGCCCGATAATAGCTACTGGGTTTTAGATGAACCTTCTAGATAGAGGTGTAAAACGTGCCTATCTAAAACTTTTGATTTTCTAGACGACTCCTATCAGCCGTCTTCTTCTCTCTCGTTTCCGATCTCTAATCCTCCAAAACTTTTGATTTTCTCTAGTTTACGAAATGGATTACTGGGATGAACTTAGAATCTATGTACACAATCAAAAGAAAACCACAAGCATTATGATTTTTCCTCTCAAATGTTTCTCATCAATAACCTTCTAAGATGTTATTTGTCTGAATCGTTTGGATTGATTTACTCAAAGTGTTTGTATTGAAGTAAATCAAGACAAGGTTATTCTTAAACTTGTTCTTATACAAATTTCAAGGGTTAATTTAACTTGTATCACAGACCTAATTTGTGGAATTAGATGATTAAATATGTTTAATTTAATTAATTATTCCAAGAAAATATAAGACTTCTGTTCTTAATGTTAATGATTTTGGGTTTTTTGTTTTATTGGCTTTTGAATTATGATTGATAGTCATGACATGTATGTCAAAGTGTTCGTAAGTCAAGACAAAGTTATTCCGAAACTTGTTGTTATCCAAATTTCAAGGGTTAATTTAACTTGTATGTTTAATTTAATTATTCCAAGAAAATATAGCACTCTATTTGTAATGTCGGTGATCTTGGGTTTTTTGTTTTATTGGCTTCAATTATGATTGTAAACGGATAGATTAAAATATATGAAGATCGAACGAAAGAGATTATTTCTAAAGAGCGGCATTATTAAGTTTAAATGAAAATAGGGTTTAAATGAAGATAGGTGTCTTTTGAGAAGCAAATAGAATTGCAAATAGTTTATTTGTTATTCTCAGTTTCAGTTTGGAATTGCAAATGGAGTCCACTTTTTACAACCATGCTCCTGGAACAATTTATGTCATGAGTGGTTATAATATTAGCCAGTCTAACCATACTCGTAGAGCACAACATATAACCAATCAAACTATATTCGGAGACCACATAATACAACCCATATTAGAAAACAAACCATGAATGCAAATAAATTAGTTAGGGATATTCAATAATGAGGAGAACACTAGCAAACTAATATGTATTAAAAATACAAAATTAAATCTTCAAAACCCAGATCTGTAGTAGCATTTTATGGTAAAAGAGGCTGTCAATTAAAAACTCTGCTCGCTCAATTGAAATCCACCGTATTAAAAATAATTGTACCAACTGATAGTGGTAAAATACCCAGAAGGAGAAACCAACAATTAGTTTTTCCAGACCGAGACCAGATAGAAGAGAATCTAAAAAAAAAGGGTAAAATTGACTTGTCAAAGATCATAGTTTGTAAAGAGGAAAAATCATTGTGTCGGGAAGTTGTTGTCGATGATAATGTATTTGATGTTTCTGTTTCCATTGATGGATCGTGAACAAAAGAAGAACATTGAGGGTTTGCTACTGTTGATTTTTAGGGTTAGGTTTTGGAAAAAATTTCTTTGGGCAGCTATACTTATAAGGTTTAGAGATGGATCTAGCCCTTCAAATTAGGTTAAATTGTAATCGTTAATATGTTTCAGAAATCTAACGGCTTACGCGACTTTTATGACTCATAGTAATCGCTAAATTATTTGACTCGTGGGAATTTTCAGGGTACATCCTTAACTCCAATTTTTGGCCTCATGTCAAAGGGCATGCCCAAAGAGCACCCAAGATTATCATGATTCTCGGTGGAAATAAGTAAGACCTATTTTTACAAGTCGAGATTGAAACGTACCCTGGCCTCATGAAGGAAGAGAGTAAAGGGTGAAATAATGGGAGGAGGTGGTAACCGCATGGTGTTTATGGGTGAAAACGTTTTCACCATTATTGCCTCATTTATTTGATCGCTTTATTCCTATTCACGCTTTCTTAATGTGAGCATAGTGTACGTGCATGCCAGTGACCGCCAAACCAAGACCCTGGAAAGCATCCCGTTTGTGTTGATGTCTCGAGTGTTGGTTGCACCTTGAGTGCAAGTGGCGCGTGTGCCATTTGCCAATGGCATGTGCGGAATTTCTTTATTGCGGGTTGCACCTTGAGTGCAAGTGGCAATGCCAGAGCTGCTAGTGGCGTGTGTGGCATGTGCCAATGGCATGTGCGGAATGCCTTGGTGGTAGGTTGCACGTTGAGTGTAAGTGGCAATGCCAGAGCTGCTAGTGGCGTGTGTGGCATGTGCGAATGCCTTGGTGGTAGGTTGCACGGTTTGCAAGTTAGGCTACAAGCGTGGGTTTTGGCATGTGTCAATGGCACGTATGGCCAAGTTGGCCTAGGTTGCACGCACTAGTGGAAAAGAGGCTATTTAAGACGTAATGGAAAGACACAAATACCTAATGTCTCAAAACCACCACAACACTGAATGTGTCGTTGACTAAAGTCAAGTTGTCGTTGTGGTATGACTTTGGTTGACTTCTAGAACGACACAAACACTTGTATCTCTGACTAAAGTCAAGGTGCGTTATGGTGTGACTTTTGTTGACTTATAGAACGACAAACTAAGAGTTTAGTTTATATTTTACACTCTACGGTCGGGATTTAGTTTCCTTATGCGAACGGCTGGATATGAAAAAGATACGAAAGGTAATTTGTTTATTTTTCTTTTTCTTTTTGGTAATTAACTTACCTCGTTCTCTCCACCAAAGCACTACCATCTCTCATTACCATTCTAAGATCTAACCTAGTCGCCTCGCTCTTCTCTCCATCTTCTCCTCTCTTCCCCCAAACAAGAAACAGAAAAAATCAGAAGAGAGATGTCGATTAAATCATCTCTCAAAAGCTACACCGTAATCATTCTCTTCATGTTTTCCCCACCTCTAACATCATTTTTTGTTCTCTATCACCTTTCACAGCGAAACTCAATATCCTTTTTTTTTTTCCCTACAATGGCTGCAAATCTAGAAGATGAAGTCATAAACGAGAAGCACCCACCGCCTTTGGATGAAGACGATATTAAATTATTCAAATCTATGTAAGTTTCTCTTTCGATTTTTATATGCCCCTTTTTTGATTCGATCTAGAGTTTAATTTGATTTTTTCTAGGGTTTTCTTGTAAATATTTTACAGGTTCTACTGTATTAGTATTATTATGGGTCTTTAGCATCGATTCGAATTTCGTGTTAATTTTAAGTTGTGAGGTTTATGTTTGGGGTCATTTTGATTTGTAGAGATTGGGTTTATACCCAAATAAGACTGAGAAGGAGATTGAGGAGATGTCTTTGATTCTATTGGAAGTATGAGTTTCATTTTTTCGGATTTGTAAAATACTTTCTTAGTTGTTAATTTTTAAGGCATGAAAATGGTTTCGAATGTTTGGTGATATGTGTAGATGGCATTGAGCTGGAACTTTGGATGTGAAAACAAGGGCTGGAGGACCTTTTGGAAAGGAGATGGCTTTGATTCTACTGGAAGTGTAAGTTTCATTTTTCGGATTTGTAAACTACTTTCTTAGTTGTTCATTTTGAAGGCATGAAAATGGTTTTGAAAGTTTGGTGATATGTGTAGATGGCACTCAGCTGGAACTTTTGATGTGAAAACGAGGGCTGGATGACCTTTTGGAACCATGAAACATGTTGAAGAGCTAGCTGATGCAGCTAATAATAGATAAGATATTGCTAGTAGGTTATTGGAACCAATTGAAAAGCAATTTCTTACCATAGTTACGCTGATTTCATTCAGGTATAGATTTATGACGATTTATAAGTTTCATTTTACTTAATTGGTCTTTCTAGTAGGTGCTGATGTTGATTGTTATTTTGTAGTTGGATTGGATGGAGCTGTAGTTGTTAAGTAAAACAGGGGCCAGTCAGCTTGGATGAGACGTGGTATGTCATACAAATGTACTTTTTTAATCTGTTGACTTGAATATTTCATGGTACTTCAACTGAAATTTCATATATTTATGATGAATTGTTTAGGTTATGGAATACTTACACTCCACAAGGAGAACCGGTCGTAGTGCGCTGTTGAAAAGATCTTGAACAATCATATCTTTGAGAAAAAAGTTTCATGGTATTGATTCTAATTCCATTTTCAACCTGTAGTGATATTTGCTTTTAAATACTTTGAATACGGAATAGTTTTAGTGAGTATCATTGATCTGATTTGTGTTATTGAATTAACATGTATGGTTGAGAAAGAGGTACACCCTCTTGCAGAATACCTATGTTAACATCAACAAGGTTGATGTCTACACTTCAATATTGGTTTATTGGAGTTATTGACTAAATGAATGCCATTTGAGGGCATGACCAATTCTGGCAGCTGCTTATGATGCCGCATTTAAGGTGAAGTAGTGCCCTTGTCTTTATATGTCCTTTTTTTTTCACATTCGCTTGTGAAGATTTACAGAAGTAACTGGCTTTTATATTCCTAAATTGCAATTTTGTGTCACTGTGAAAAACATATTTTTGGTTACGTAAATACATTTCGATCGACTACCAAAATGGTGTATCAGAAATACTGAATTTTTATATATGTTATGTTTATTAATTATGGTTATTGGTGTTCGGCGGTGTCATTTCAAGTTGCGTATACACTCGAGCAACCATTTCAAGATGGACATGCTTTGATCTTCTTTGGTCCATTGAAAGTGGAGAAACATGCATGACAAAGCCAAGGTACCCTTGTTGACTATGAGTTGCATAGGTTTATCCTCTTTGCTAATTTTCTTCCCCTTACAATATGTACAAGTTACTTTGTTCTTTTGTGACAAAAATCTTGTTGCCAAGTACAAGGTAACTACTCACTTTATTTATATCTTTTTCTCATTCGGAGGTTGTTTAAATGTATCATTTAACTTGAGTTCCTTCTTTGTTTAAATGTATCATTTAACTCGTTTCAATAAAATGTTTGTCTCTTTCAATGAAAGCTTATTTTCTTCTTACCATACATGCGTTAATTGTTGAACAAGAATGCAAACTTACATAGACTTTGCAATTGAGATGCTCTCTGGGGTTAGATAATCACACTTTCGTTGTCCCGTATATTTATCTCAACTAGTTGGGGTATATCCGCAAATGTATTTAGAATAGAATTCACATTACAATTAGTGTACACCGATTAACAAAACCATGAGTTGGTTGATGAGAATAATCCTATACTATGTGGCAACAAGTGTTTATTGGTATTAGACTATGCAGTGGTTTATAACTAGTGGCAAACACAGTTGACATTATCTAGAAAGAATGTCAAAATCTAAAGATTGTCTGGTGACACTTTTGTACATTTATCTCAGACCTTGTGACATTTTTGATCTCTTTCCAACGATTAATTTTTAATAAATATGTGATTTCATTGTAGTGGTACAAAGATGCCCCTTCTGTTATCTGAATTCTACTTGTGTCGCATGAATGAATGTCCACTTGATTTCCCCTTTGGTTAGCTTGAGGAAGTGGTTTTAAATTATTTTTATCTTCTTTATGTACATGGATATTCATTCCCTTCTTGATACTGTCAGGAACTAGCACTAGCTGAATGTGCAGATGATGAATATTCGGATGGGGATGCTTAGGTAATAACGCTCGTTTAATCCTTGTTTATTTTTTGTTGTTTTTTATGTTCTTTATGCATATGGAGATTCATTGCTTCTTGATGCTGTCAGGAACTAGCTGAATGTGGGTTGTAGATATTCAATCACAATTTTTTTTCGAGGTATGTGTCTTTACATACTCATCATGCCTATGGTTTTCACTGCCTATATATGGTTTATTTGTTCATCTCCATATTGATGTTAGGAATGAAGTCATTATGTAAATGTTGTTGCTGCTATTGTCTTGATGATGTGTCTATTAGACCACCTCCGTGTATATTATGTTTGAAGTCATGTAAACCTAGCATATAAGGTCTGACTTACTCCTGAATGTAGTTTGATACCTCCATGGACGCCGGCACTCTGTTCCCGATGGTCTCATGAGGCTAACTGGTATCTTAGTTGATGGTAAGATCGTTGTTCCTGCTGGATGTAGAAATGGTTGAAAGGGTTGTGCGTCTACAGTTCTGCTCTCACGCAAGCTAGTGCCAAGATCCTAATGACTGAAATTATTGTTAAAATACTCAGGACTTGTATCACTTAAGAAACCTTAATAATTATAAGTTTTTTCTTAATGATTTTGGACTAAATTTATGAGTACAGTTCAATGTAATCTAGTGTCATTTGGTATTAGATTTAATCAATTTCTATATGGAATTTGAATTTGAGAATTTAAATTTCACTTGAATTTGAGAACTTGAGTAATTTCATTTGAATTTCAATTGTCATTTAAATTTGAGTTTAATTTGAGTTTCATTTTAGTACAATTTGAATTTGAATCAGATTTATTTCAGCCCAGTCAGAATAATTGGAGTCATCTAGCCAGATCTTACTAATTTTTTTAAATTAAAAAATAAAATCTACGACGATATCCAGATGTCGTGTGTAGCGGCACTCAGAAAGCATCGTAATTCAGGGGCACTCGTAAAGTGTCGTTCCCGGAAAGACACTGGAATCTACTTCGGACTTTCAAACAACATTCCGAAAGTGCCGTTTAAACCGTTAAAACGACACTATCTAACTATCTTGAATCGTCTGTTTTCCACTAGTGACGGCTTGCAAGTTAGGCTACCAGCGTGCGTGTTTGTCATGTGTCAATGGCACGCACGTCCATTAGGGCCACGGCTAGGTAATGAAAGCTACCAGCGAGCGTGTTGGCATGTGCCAATGGCATGCTCGGCCATTAGGCCACGACACTGTAAGAAAAGCTACCAACATGCGTGTTGGCATGTGCCAATGGCATGCATGGCCATTAGGTCACTACTGCAAGAAAAGCTACCAAATGATGCATGTTGGCATGTGCCAATGGCATGTGTGGCCATTAGGTCACGGCCTGGTAAGAAAAGCTACCAGCGATGCGTGTTGGCATGTGCCAATGGCATGCGTGGCCATTAGGTCACTACCGGTAAGGAAAGCTACCGATGCGTGTTGGCATGTGCCAATGGCATGCGTGGCCAATTTGGCCTAGGTTGCACGGTTTGCAAGCCTAGGTGCGGGCGCCATTTGGCATGGCGTGGCTAGGGCCAAGGTAAGGGTGCTTGGCTTGGCGTGGTGTGACTAGCGTATCTAGGGCCAAGGCAGAGTGCCTTTGGCATGGCGCGGCTAGCTTGGGCTAGGTGTGGTTGGCATGATTTGCCATTGGCACAGAGGTGCGGCTAGCATGGTTGGCATGCTTTGGCGCGTTTGGTGTGACTAGCATAGCTAGGGCCAAGGCAGAGTGTGTTTGGCATGGCGCGTTTGGTTACTTACAACATCGTAATAACTCATGAATTTTTCCTTTTCTCCTCGCATTTGTATTTGACAAATTGGAAACCAGGACAAGTCTATTAAACCCACAAATATTTTAATTATGTTCTGAAAAGCCATTTTAGGTCTAGGTCATAAAGAGGAACAAGAATATTAAACTTACATGGCATCCAATCCATAACAAGAATCAAGTCAATTCCCTTTTAACTAAAGGTCTGCTCTAAAAGGCTGCATGAAATTACTGCAGTTACAGCTCAAAAAATGATACAAACTAGAACAAATGATCCTAGATAAATAAATTGAACTTACCCTAAAAATTTCTTGGGATATTTGTGTTGGTCAAGTCAATCCTCTTGACAGAGGATTTCACCAAAACCAACGCCATCCTTGTTGCTATCCAAAATAAAAATAAACATTTTTGTTTTCAGAAAGAAAAATTGGATGAGAAAAAAGAAGAGGCAATTTGTATTAATTCTTGGAAAAATGAAAATGAAGAGGAACACAGATCGAGATAGAAGCAGTAAGTAACAAGGAGATCAACCAACCCTATACGGACGTTTAAATAGCAAAGTAAAGGGGCAAATAATATGGCAGCTCAAGGATGGTCGTATTCTGGCTGATTATAAATTTTAGAAGGAGTCTACGCTTCACCTCGTCCTTCATCTCCGAGGTGGTAATAATTAGAAACTCATCTTGTTTACGGTGGTCATCGTGAAGAAGTTGGTTCAGTTTGTTGCCGTTAGATTGTGGTTTTGGTTTTATGCAACATCTTTTTAAGATTTTGGCCTGTTCTTGGCTTTCATTGATTCAAGTATATATGTTTAATGCTAGTGTATTTTTTATATCTAGTTCCTCTTTTTAGAAGAGTGAGCTGCTATGAAGATTAGCACTACTAGAGTTATATTTTATTTTTCCTTTTGAAGCAACTAAAGTTATATGCTCATTTAGTATTGTCCCCTCCTTCGGGAAAGTTTTCTAAGAAGATGCAAATTTAGTATTGTCCCCTCCTGCAGAAAAGTTGTGAACAAAATATCATTAGACAAAGCAAGATTAGTACCAGTAGTGATTTCCTGCCAACCTTAAAAAAGATTTTTGTAAACCAGTGGGCGGTATGAAACCAAATCCACTACTAGTACTTCCGAAAGAGCAGAGGTAACCAAAAATCAAACCAAATCAAATTTCATATTGCAATGTATGGATTTGGAAGTTGTTAATCTGAATTTGCAACAGTTGGGTTAATACCAAGTGCAACAGGAACCTTCATAGCAGCTTAAAAATTCTGAATGATGAGCGATGTATTGGACTTAGCAACTTGGCAAAAATTTATGAAGATCAGACGTCTTTATATATCTCACATTTCGAATAATAATCAAAATGTCATGTTTCTACATAGTCTTCGGTAAGTAGTGATAATTGGTTAAAGTTAAACACATGTACATCTAAAGTTAATGGTACCTTGTCAAAGAGATTCAATAGGGTGATCAAAGTTTGAAATGGAGTCTAATGCACTACTTTGGAATAATGATTCTCAAAAGACGCATTTCTTCTTGCAAACCCCAACGCCCGAATCAAGCACTACAAACGTGTAAGCTGAATCAGGTTTGTCAGGTTCAATACTACTGTATGCCTGAAACACAGGGATTTCAAGCGGGTAAGTAGATCTTTTGGTATTGCCACTCAATGCCAAATGACATAAAAAACCAATAGAGCATTGCCAAATTCACCTAAATTAACATAAAATTCTAATTACAGAATAACCTTATCAATGCATTACATAAAAATCACTTGTAACTCACAAGCAACACGGCCCGATGATACGTCACAATAACATCAACTTAGGATATTACAAAATGTGTTTCTCTCTCAGTCTTCACTCCATCCTTGAGAAATTTGGCGCCCACCATGATGCCATTTATCAGTAGCAGTGATTGCAAGTTGGAGTTTCTTTGATTTTAATAGCTTCAGATTTTAAGACTTCCCATGATGTTATTTCGAATGTGGTCTATAGACTCGGCTCCATCAAAACTAATGGCCTAGCTTGTCCATGTGAAGCCTTGATCACTCGTAATGGCCTTCAATTTGCTACAAGCTTCCATAAGACTGGATGTTGGCGACTTGTTTATTGATGACTTGATATTAGCTTACAAGAACGAGTCGACGTACAAACTAGAAATAAACACAAGATACCAAACACAAATTTTACTAATTAGCTCCATCAAAACTAATTTTGCATTAAAAAAATTGGTCTAAATCCATAAATTTTTCAAAGATGTATGAAATTACAACTATTTATTAGTATTCTTCATCAAGTAGAACGAGACCCATTTGTTCTTCATCGATAACAAATCATGCAATAGAGATTATGAGCCCGTATTCTTCATCAAAGAAACCCCATTTATTCTTACTCTATGTTGGATTCATCCAAAGACAAAACTTCTACAAGCTTGGTGCAGTTGATAAAATATATCCGAGAGGAGAAATCGTTATGCTTACACGAGTATTCTCGTCGTTGTTGATCATCAACATCGGAAGCCATAGCTTGGTGTGGTTGTATTTGAGGTGGCGTGAAGAAGAGAAGGGTAAGAACGAGAAGTGAGAACAACTAACCCTAGCGCACGTTTAAATAGTAGGGTAAACAGGCTAATAAGTAAATTATGATTACACTATGTTTACACCACTAGTGTCGTGAGCCGTGGGCCGCCGAATTTGGGTCATTCTAAAGATTTTGTGTCTTGGTTGATGAAGTAGATTCACAACTACCATGGTAGACCTTAGGTTGCAATACTGATTCTGGATCACAATTTAGATATTAAGTCGCGAGATTGTACACCAAGCTGTTAAATAACTCGTCAGTAGTGCCATTCTTACACATTTTATTCCCTCATACGAAAAATTGGGAATAGTTTCTAGAGACGAGAATTGATTTAGGACAACATTTCTCTTTTCCCATAAATCGTAGGGGAAAATGCACACTCGACTTTTCCCATAAATCGTGTTGTGAAATGGTAACATTACTAGCAGGATATTGAACATATTATACTTCATAATCCCCAGACAAGAACTTGCTTGCGCCAGAACTCTTTGGAATTCAGAAATGCTTGTTGGCCATATGACAACAAGTCTCGGTCAGGAGAAAAACACAACACTCTCAGAAAAGTCAACTTTGCAAGCTCTTCAAAAAAAGCTTTCATCTCTTGAAAGCTTCCAAGCTTTACTTCGATACAAGTCGAGACACTACTCTCCTGCACTATTCTGGTCTCAACACCTTTCTTTGCTTCCTCCCCAAATCAACCCTTCTCCTCCACTTTGTGACCGAAGCAAGTCTGGAACGACCATTTCTTGGTTTAGGCCGGACTTGTACAGATTGATATCACGAATCTAGAAAGTGCTCACGTGCAGCACATTTGTTTAGGGTTTAAACCAGTTTCTCACTCACCTATCGAATTTACCAAAATCGGCGGAAACGATTTTTACCCATAAACACCTTTAAACCCTAATCTTAAGAGGGATGTCTCGCTAGGATCTCTCATTCCTACAACTTTATCTTCTCTCCACTCCTTAGATCAGGATGAATCCCCAATCTAAGTTCCCCGTTTCTAGCGCCAAAATGTAACTACTGGAAATCCAGTAGTACACCCAAAAGGAAAGTAACCAAGATCTAAGACATGTTAAGTAATATAAACTAGAGGATGTTTATTAACGAATCAACCAAAATATAAGTTCTTGAATACAAAGAAACCCTAGTTTCACTCTCTAATTTAAGCTATCTCTCCCCTCTATACATTGCCCAAGGACCTCTATTTATAGGCCAACTAACCCTAATGGGGCACAACTCATTTTACTCACGTTCTCACGGAGGTTCTTTATACTTCGCCCACCCCTTTTCCATAGAGTTTTTCCCCTTCTTTCGCTACCTTCACATGGGCTTGTCCAGGACACCCGTCTCTTTTCTTGCTCCATAATTTATTTACTTAGCGCTTGTCTTCTCAGCCAAGTAATCTTACTTCGTCCTTAATATCTTGTTGGATACTCCAATTCGGTCTTTCGTATCTTAGATTCTTCGTTCGAGCCTCCTCGTTTCTGTACGCATCCTCTTTGTACTTCGCAAGATTGATTGGTGACGAGGTAATTCTGACATTCGAATTGACAAGTCCCTTACTGGGATCTTTAAGAGAGATCTTCTAGCCCTATTTCTTCCCTTTATGTCCGACACGTGGCGAGCCTATTTCGTGTACCTACAATTTTCTTAAGAAATAAATAAGTAAAAAGAAGGAAATAGGCATGTCATAGCAATACCTATGTAATTTTCCATAAAATGAAAGATACGTGCACTATTTAGTTCTATATACGCGTAAGTTTATTTTATCATTCGTTTCCTTTGGTAGTTAGATAGAGTTGACTTGAGGGAGAGATAAGTTCGGTTTACAAAAAAAATGGGCGCGTATTGGTCATTCTCACAAGAATGTTTTCATGGTTGAAAATTTGACATTTTTTTTTTTTATAGAAAGAGAGAGATTTTATTAAAAGAGAGGAATGTACAAATAGGGCTACAAGGAGTAGCACAGAAAGAACGAAAACTAAATTACACTTAGAAAAAGTTTGCATCCCAATTGTCAGCCACCGAAACATTGTGATGACCAAAAACTGAAGCCCAGAAGTAACTAAAGATTTGGCTTCAACGATTAGATCCAAATCAGTTTTAAAAATGTGCTTCTTTTCAAAAGTCCGAGCATTTCTTTCTCCCCAAATGACCCAAACTATAGCTGCAGGAATCATGTTCCAGTAGATAGTATTTGGTATTTTGAAAGACTGTTGCCAAGCATGAGCTGTGGAGATATCCAGCACCAACCAGAAGGAATTAAGTTTAACCATAACTTGTACGCCACCTTGCAATGAAGAAGAAGACAATTTGACATTACGGCCGAATTTGTTACCTTTTCTTTTCAAAGGAGATAAACGAAATGGAATTGAATTCAGGCCTAGCTAGGAGGAGTCATGGACAGCTATCCCCAAGCGTGCAAGAGACACTCTTCACCGTTTGGGAACCTCCTAACGGCAAATAAGAAGCAAAGCCATCACCATCCACAGAAATATGCCCGTTGACCGTTTGTTTGAAAATATGTTTGAGACTATTTGTGTTGTGTTTTTGATTGAGATTTATTGGGTTTATAGATCTGATGTTGTTTCATATAGAATGGGTTTGTTTCATAGTATGGGTTCTTGCTTATTTGAGTTGTAGTTTATCTGAGTTTGATGATAATGGTGATTTGGGAAGACCTTCTGTTTGATTTTAATCTAAATTGAGTTAGATTGTTGAAATTTTGGAAATGATGTTTCTTACAGAGATATGGCTAAATGATGATAATGGGTTCTTGCTTAGGCATATATTTTTGTTTTATTAAGAACTTGCTTATGTGTATACTTTCGCAGGGGTTGTAGCATGTAACTGGTAATGGTTGGATCAAGCTCAATTTCGTTATCAAGCAAGATGTCAAGTGCATCATTACACCTTCTCTAGGGCTGCACAAGACCCACCCACGATACCCATACCCGCCCGTACCCGCTAAACCCGTGGGTTTTTTGTCCATACCCGCCCGTTGTGGGTGCGGGGTTGGTTAAGGAAAAAAAAAACCGCTGTCTGTGGGTGCGAGGTTGGTTTTAGGTCATACCCGCCCATACCTCCCGAAAACCCGCTCAATATACCCCGTTGATTACAGATAATCCTTCACTGGCCTTGAGAAGTTCATCTCGCTCCCTAGACCACCTCTTTTGTCCCTTTCTCCGAGAGACTTCATGTTTTCAATGGTTGTTGGTGTCTTGTGTGTGAACATCCACAGAGGTGCCAATTTAAGAGCTGGCCTTCTTAACGTTCAGAGATTTCTTTACCATCAAAAATAAAACAACAAGCGTATTCGATTTGCTATCACTATAATTAGCCGCACGCGTCATGAAATATATTAAAGCGGACTCCATGGATTGTAATCTTGAAAATTTCAATGTGGTGCAGCAGATTATAGCGAACTCCTCCTCCTCCTGATCAGTATATCTAATTTTTGAATTATATCTAATTATTGCGGGTTTAAACCCAAACCCGCCACTACAAAAAACCTGAGAAAAGGCCACTAAAATCTGGCAACTATCTCAAAAAATTAGTTTCCAAAAGCTTTCGCAATTAGTCAAAGGCAACTAGCAGTTCCTATATATTTCGGCAACAAGTTGATCGCAACTACTATTTTTATTAGTTTCTGAACTCTTTAGCAACAAATGTATGGCAACAACATGAGATGCCCTAGTAGCCTAATGCTTCCGAAACTAGGCAAAGGCAACTGCTAGTTCCCATATACTTCGGCAACATGTTGATGGCAACTCCAGTTCTCGTTAGTTTCCAAAAAAATTAGCAACACATGTACGCCAACTACATAAAATACGCTTGTAGCCCAATGCTTTCGGAACAAAGCAAAGGAAACTGCTAGAACTGCTAGTTCCTAAATACTCCGGCAACAGTTTAATTGCAATTACCGTCTCCATTAGTTTATAAACACAAAACCAAGTGGATTATGGGGTGACTTGAACTCCAGCATTGCGGGTGTAAGTCCAAGTCATCAACCATCCTCAATAAATATCAGATTAAACATTGTGCAATCTGTCTAACAATATGAGATCAATTTTTGACTGACATTAACTTATGAATTATGGAAGAAGTAGTGCAAATTGCTATCACAAATGCACAATTAAAATGAATATATACTTGAACTCAAATAGATAAGAAGCTTTAACTTGAATAATACTCCGTATGATGAAGTACCTTAACAATGAGTTCATACAGATTTAAAAAGGGTGTTACAAACTAAAAATATCAGACATAAGAGAAAGTTAACATCAAAAGCTTTTTTAGTGAACCACTTAATGTCTTGTGCTTATGTAATTCAATAGTGATAGTCAACTTTGAATAACAGGGTGTCGGTATCTTCCACCAGCTTTGCCAACCCCCCATCGAGCGTGTTTAGTTTCATGAACCTTATCAATAAGAGAATCATCTTCAACATGAGATATCCACCTGATATACACTAGGTGTTTCTCTCTCTTGGTGAAGATAATTAGGTGTGCTCTCTTGGTGAACATATTTAGAAGCGCTGGAAGCTAGCCATCTCCCCATGAAATATCCATTAGATGCAAGTAGGATCCATCCCTTGCAAGTGACAAAACACATTGTTCCCAGGAATACGCACAGCAAGATTTCTACAATCAACACAAGGACAACTAATGATTTCAGGATTTTCAAGTTTCCCGTTGACCATATCTATGAAATTCGTAAATGCATCCTGGTATTCAGGAGTCTTTATACATGTAAGATATATGAAATTTAGAGGAAAAAAAATCAAAATATTTTAAACATGATAGCAAGCCTTAGTGAAGAATGTGAAAACCATGGGAACAATATATTAACCTTGGCCAAAGAAACTAATCTTTATTCATCATTCAAACGACTTCAATCTGCCACTACAGGAGAACAACTATATTTCTGGTGGGAACTAAAGTTCACCCCCATAAGAGTGACAATTCAGGAATCACTGCAACAATACAACTAAAGTTCCTCTCAATCTCATAAGGTGATAATTCAGAAATTAAACATGTTAGGGACAGTCAACGCAGTATCTAAACGCAATATACATCAAATAGATATTGAATTTCTACTCCATTTCCATTTTTCTTACATGGTGGTTCAAAGACTAATTCTTCATTAAAAGGACAACAAAGAAGCCAGAAGAAAGAAAAAACAAAACTTTGTGCCCCTAACCCCGCGTAAAACGGATATTGACTTAAAGAAGCTCCCATGTAAACCCTGTTCAAAATAAATATAAGTGAAAATTTGGTTCATTTTTAATAACCAAGATTTTGTTATATTTCTTGACCACATTTTTTAGGTGTACTAACATTGAGGTTAACTTAACTAGTTATGCAGGACTAGGACCACACAAAGCGTTTTCTAGAGAGATCAGCTTCAAAAAGATTCATAAGATTTCCAAAACTTTGAAGGAGTTTTACCAAGTTTTTTTCTAAGTGCAAACGTCTAAGACTTGTGAGATCTCCCATACTGACAGGTAAATTTCCTATTAACATGTAGTCATGAATTAGTAACTCTTGGCATGGAATCTCAAAGAAATGATGATGGTATATTACCGGTAAATCTGTTATCTGACATTTGTCCATATGTTCGGGAAATTAGCTTCTGAAATGAACCTAGAATGCTTCCGCCAAGCCAGTTGTATTATGGAAGACTATAAACTCCTGAAATTGCAATCAATGGGTTAAGCTCTGGAATTTCATCTTGAAGTTTTTCTCCTGCAAAATGAAGTGGTAGAAGAAGTGGTAGAAATCAGTTATTACCTTTGAGGTCCTAGCTAAATGTATTGAAAAAACAACACATAACAAACTTCAGGAAACACCTATTGTAGGCAAACACAAAGATCAACAGGTATAGCAAACCTTATGAAGTAATGGCCACTTCATTCCCTTTCTCCCATATTAAGCAAAGAGGAATCCAAAGTAATTGGTTCTGGTTCTAGTGTTGATGACATGAGAGGGTTTGCAATTGGTGCTGCTGAAGGGGATGCAAATTCAAGAGGGCTAGCAATTAGTGATGGTGAACGTAAAATACCGAGAAAAAACACACAAATTCACAAAGAAAACCCCCTAATCCAAACTAACATAACCCTAAGAAGCAAAGCCTAAATGCTTATTACCATTCGTGTCGGCAAAACGTATAATAGAGAAAATTGCCAATGCATTAAATCACGATCAAACCTAAATCACCCAAGAAAACACCCAATGAACAAACTCTTTAATCATGAAAAGTAAACCCACTACAAAATAAAATTGGGGAAAACTAATACCATTCCCGTTATATGATTAATCAAAAAAAGGTTTCATAAATAAGTAAAAAGAGACAAAGCCAAGAAATAGCAAGCATAGCTTTAGCAAATAAATATCGAACTTCTATCTCATTTCTGAACTAGCTTAAGAAAAGAAATTTCTAGTTACACGGAGATTATAGTTCAAACCATAGCGCCCTCTTCTTCACAAATATAACTACTGTTGAGAATGCAATCCATAACATTCACAAGTGAGACAATTTCTCAAACAGGTAACTGGTAATACATATCAAAATGATGACTAAGATTAGCTCAAACTAAGGGGAAAAGAAAGACAAGAAGATTTCACAAGAAAAACTGAGGAAGAAAGAGAAAGAGGTGAGATAGAGGCTGTTAAAAGATTTCCAAACGAGAATTCTAGAAGTCAACCGAAATTTTAGATTTCACCAAAAAGAAAAGGCGCCATCATTCCCGCCAAATCATTTGCACCAAGATATTTTTCCGCCACATAAAGTTGTGGTGGATTTTTTTTTTACCACCGTTGGATAAGGTGGCAATCCTTGTACCTTTTGTTATTTTAGTAAATAGCCGTACGATTCAAAATTCTAATTTTCTATTGGTTGGATCACATATCTTTAGCTTTGGTGTGGTGTGGTGTCTTGTGTGTGACCCGGAATTTGCATTTCTATTTGCGATCTTAATCATACTGAGTATGACTAGATGACTGCTGCAGCAGTTGGGGGCCGACCAAAATCGGAAATCACTACAAATAAAATTAGAATTATTTTTAAATTCGTAAGAGAATATTAGATATACACTATGAAAGAAAAATTAGGTTTTGAAATCTAGGTCTTGACATAAAAATAATACTATCAAACATATAAAATGATTAATCAAAAGGTTGTGAGTAAAATCGATCCTTCCTAACACACAATTGGTTCGTAAAAATAGAACGATTAATCGGGAGATATCAAAAGTAATTGGGGGATATAAAATCGATTCTTCCTGACACACAATTGGTTCGTAAAAATAGAACGATTAATCGGGGGATATCAAAAGTAATTGGGGGTTATTTTACTGTTCACGTCGGCATAGTTTTTCAATGCCGAAAATCAAAATCGGCCTGGTTTTTCCATGCCGGCATGAACAGTAAAATATCCCCGAATTACATTCCATATCTCCCAATTAATCCTTCTAAAAATATTCATCTATTTATCTCCTTATTAGAAAATTTGTTCAACTCCCACGTGTAGTACTTCAACCACTTCAACGCATGTGATAGAAGTTAAATTTTCAAAAGTTATTAAGGGCAATTTCTTCATGATTTTGTTATACAAAACCCTTAGCAAATAACCTTTGTATCTGATTCTCTCTTCAATTTCTTCTCCCGTCTTCACATACTTTCCAAAACGAAAAAAAAAAAAAAACTACTCTCTTTCTTTTGCCAGAGTAACAACACACAAAATTAATCAAAATACTATCAAAATGGGGTTTCGTCTTAGTTGTTTGATAGGAAGCTAGGCAACAGGTTATTGAGTGAAATCGCAACAAGATGACGATACAAATTGTTCTCTCTCAATCTAATCAAGTTTTAAATTATGGTGATGTTGTTTTCTTAATCTTGAATCTACAGGTTCTCTGTTTTGTAAAATTGAGTTTCGTTTTTTTATATATTTTTCATCATAAATTACTTTTTTTTTTTTTTTTGGGATTTTGGTGAACGGTCAGCCGATTTCATCTTCTTCGCCTTATCTTCCGTACCGATTTTTTTTTTTCTTCCCAATCTCTCAAGTATCGAATTTGATAGATTGAATTAGTTCAACTAATTCTTCAAATTGGAACATTTTCTTGTTGTAATTGTATGTAACTTAAGTGAAAATGGCTCTGAGTTGCTCAATTTGAGTTCCATTTCCTCCATTTGATGAAATTGACAAAATTGAAAAAAATGGTTTTGAAATTGATCTGATTTGATCAAATTG
This sequence comes from Papaver armeniacum, assembly GCA_023531295.1. NCBI lineage: Eukaryota > Viridiplantae > Streptophyta > Magnoliopsida > Ranunculales > Papaveraceae > Papaver > Papaver armeniacum. The sequence continues at coordinate 4,486 of JAJJWW010018611.1, read as the reverse complement.
ACATTTTATTCCAAGAATTTCTGTAAGATTTTGTAAAATTAGAGTGAGGTTGTTGGTAATTTAGAAGAAACATAAACAAATTTGAAGAAAGTGTGATGAATTTGGAAGAAATCGGAATTGAAAGAAAAAATTAAAAATGAGGACCATCAAAGTGTGACGGACAAAATCCATTCTAGTCACCTTATAGAAGGCCTCCTAAGTCGGCCAATAAGGGGTGGATAACGAGTGAAATGGAGCGAGTTTGAGTTTGAGGAAAAATGGGAGAAACCGAAAAATCTTTTGGAAAAATGTTCGATTTCTAATGTAAAAGTCTCATTTATTGTCGATTCGTTCTTTTAAACTCCAGAAATATTTTTAGTATTTTGAACAGGTGTTCAATCTCTAACGTTCGTTATCAGTTTGTTCTCTAAATTTTAATCCTTATAATTTATAAGGATAATTCCCAAATTCGTTGAATCAAAGTTGTAATCTTTAAATGATTGTTCAATCTTAAAGTTCATAATTTTTTTCATCGATCATGAGTTCCACATGACAAAAAATCGAGTAAAATTGGTGGACAAATGGGCAAAATAGATGACAAATAATACTAAACACGTTAACCATATAAAATTGGTGGACAAATGGGTAAACTATTTTTCCGTATGTTTTTCAAGCTAGAATCGGGTCATATATGCATATATATAAACCGATTGTTCCTCGCTATTTTTCCCGTATGTTTTTCAAGCTAGAATCGTGTGAAATATGCATACATATAAACCGATTTTTGTCGGTGAAAATTCAAAATTTAACATGTCTTTAATCGGTTTACGTTGGTCGCAAGAACAACCGATTCCTTGTGGCATATCAACACAATCGGATTTTACAGACCTTCTAAAATACCGATTATAGCAAATTATTTCACGTTTTTTTTTTTAAATAGCCGTTAGGGACTTTCTCTATAAATAGAGACCTCATCCTTGGACCCCATTTTCCCCAAAATTGATCATTTCATTCCCCCTCACTCCATATACTCCACAACTACTCATTTCATACATATACATACAAGAAATGACATCGTTTGACTCCGAAGATTTGGCAATCACCAAAGCATGGTATGCTTAAAATCGACTTAGACGTCAATCCTCTGAAAGGGAGGATTCCACAACCTTTTGGGCTATGGTACACAATAAATTTAGCAAAGATTTTGGGAATCCTAATGCAAGAAGTGTTCAACAAGTCCATGATAGGCACCTAGTCATCGAAAATGCGATACTTGCTTTGTTAGCTCTCCAACCTCGGATTTTTAACATTCACCCCTTCACCTTGTCCATTGCACAATTTGTAAGTAATTTTGTGGTTTTTTTTACGTAACCCATGTTGTTTTATCTTCCAATGAAACACCACTAACAAATATAAGTTTGTTTTTGTGTTTTTGTAGCACGAAGTCGTGAAAGCGCGCTACTTGGAGGAAAGGGGAAGCATTCGCATTCGATGCAAGCTATCACTTGGCGTAAAGAATCCGGAGGATAACCCGGATTACTTGGATGTTGTATCGTCTTCGAAGGATATTGATGGCTTTAAAAAAATTTGTGTAGGTTTTGTGGGTAGACCTCTATGTAAACCCTCACGAGACTATAACTCGTCCACTAGGGTCGCCTAGGGGTTTAAAGGCTTGATGCATGTGCTAAATGCATCCTACAATAATGAAATGATTGAAAAAAAAAATCTTAAGAAAGAGAACAATCGGTTTATATATGCCACATAAAACCCCGATTTGCGGAATCGGATTATATATATGCCATAGTCAACCGATTTTGGAAGTTCTCTGTTAATTTTGAAACACCAACCCAGAATCGGTTCACGAGTGCATGAACATAAACCGATTCTTAGTACTGTTCACGAAAAAAAATCAAAAAATTTAAGTTGTTTGATGTTTTGAAGAACTCTTTAACATTAGCTGGTCTCACATCTACAACATAATTAACACTAATACGTTTAATTAGTGCTAATTAAACATGTATAAATTAGGTACTTAGGTAATTGTTGGATAAGGGGTAGTTTTAAAGTTATTTCTAATTACCTTTTTTGTCATCCAGTAGTAGGCCAAATTAAGTGTAGTAGGCCCCAATTTAGTAAGGTTATTTTTAAGGATGTATTTTGCCCACTACCGAAACATTATCATTTCTTGTGGACCATTTTTTTAGATGATCATTTGTGTTTACGTTAGCATCCAATTTCGTAAACATTTACATAAAAAGTGCCATGAACTGGGCATAAATAGTGCTATTATTTTCTAAGGAAGACCTTCGTGGTCGTGGTACAAATACTACAGTGGGTCACATGAAACAAGAAGGATAGAAGTTAAGCTTACCCGTCAATCCTTCATTTAATCCTACGGTCCATAAACTTATAGAAACCCTAATCTTTCCCGTACTACTTGTGTGGCCGCTTTCTTATTCTCTCTACCTCCCCCTCTCTCTCAGACCACTCATGCTGCCGCTTTTCAATTCTCCATGCCTCCCCCTTTCTCTCAGAAACTGTATGCCTTTCTCTTATCCTCTCTTTGAATCTCCATTACTCTAATTTGCTAGGTCTCGTTGATGGATTAATGATAGAAAGGCAAAGCATTCAAGATTTGTTGATGTTCGTCATTAATCCATCAGTGAGATCCATATGTTCACTGGTAATAAAGATTTGTTGACGTTTTCGAGTCTTTGCTGGTAGATTCTATCGACTTATGTCTCAGTTCTTACTGAAAGGTAAACAGATGTTTCCAATCTTGAATGTCTCAGTTTTTTAACGTTTTTTCTACTCCACAATTTCTTATCTGCGGGCCTCTTTTTCTTCATAATCATGTTTTCCTTGATGATTCATGAATAATTAAGACTAAGCTTCGATGTGTGACCAGTATTTTTGTAAAGTTTTGATCCAGTTCATCCAATTTGTTTCTACACTAATTGAACTTTGAAATTTTATTCTGGATTCGGACAGTAAGACACTTATAATGGCTGTGAATATGAATATGGTTGTCATCTTCTTTTTCAAGCTCTTTCTTTTCTAGCACACTTTTTCAATTTCTTAGTTTTTTTTTTTTTTTTTTTCCTCCAAATGGAGACCCTATTTTTTCTTAAATTTTCTGTTGCTTGAATGAATTAATCAGGCGAGGTACTCCAAATGGATCTGATCTTGTAAGCTATGATCGAAAAAGCTACCAAAATGACAAGTTTTATTATTTGATTTTTGATTCAGTTCTTAACGTTGTTTATCCGATTTGGGGTACGGTCTATGTTCCTTGTTCTAACTAGATTTGATCTTTGTATTTGTGCCTTTGTATATAAGGAGGGAGGAATAAGATCCGGAAAGAGCAGTTGGTCTCAAAATCAGACCTAAAATATAGATTGAAGTCTGAATGAGATTGGGTCGCATTAGCATGAATATAATCGTGTCCAGTGACAAAAGATGCAGCATTGCACCAACAGATTGTGTCTCTGTTTTTGTTTTTGTTTTTGTTTTTGTTTTTGTTTTATGAAATGCTTAATGTCGTCGTCTCTCATCAATACTTTGTTGCAACATAGAAAGAATAACTGAAACGTCAAGAAATACAATAAATGTAATATTAATTGTAAATAAAGAAATTACATTCCAAAATAAATTTTCTATTTAACTTTGTATTTGTCGTATTTATAGTCCCAATTTCTTGCACGGCAACCTAAAAATTTGCGTTGGAATAATTATTTGACCAATTAATTATTAATTGTGTATTAATGCTAATTTATAGATTCCATGGTTGGTGTATTGATGTTAATTTATAGATTTAATGAGTGGCACGGGAGCCTAAGCATTTTTCATTGGAGTAATCGGCTGATCAATTAATTTGGCACTACAACAAATGAAATTTGGTCTGACCAATTAATTAGGCACCGCCACAAATGAAATTTGGATTGGTCACATGTAAACAATGAAACTTGTATTGGTCAAGTGAACATTTATATTATTCATTATATTATAGATAGAATGTTCGGCAACTATTAAACCGTTTGGCAATTACCAATGTTAGCTGTAAAATGATTCGGGAACCACTTGACATCTACCAATATTAGCTGTTGAACAGTTTGGTAACTTTATTTGGCAACTACCATGTTAATTGCTAAATAAATTCACAATAAGATTAAGGTTAGTTGCCAAAATGTTTGGCACGTCCATGACAACTATAAAATTTGGTTGTTATAATGTTTGGCAATTAACTAACAATTACAAAAACTAGTGGGTCTAAGCTATTGCATTTAACAAAGAAGGTATTTCGTTACTACAAAGTAAGTTGCCAAAAGTGCGCATAGCAACTAGAAATTTATAGTAGTTGCCTTTGCATTTGGAAACAACCCATACTGCAACAAATGCCCCGCAACTACTATTAGTTGCCTTTTTGTTTGGCAACTCAAAACTGGTATTAGGCAACCAAACTAGTTTTGTTGCCGATGCTCAGGTTTTTTGTAGTGCGCCCACCCGC
>JAJJWW010018609.1:1200000-1550067 GCA_023531295.1 Papaver armeniacum | reverse complement strand
GGATTTAGTGTCAAAAAAATTGTCGAAATCCCCTGTTTTTGTATCGAAATATTTATCGAGATTGATTTTTTTTTCACGGTTGTCTCAAATACCCCGTCTGGAAAGTATTTCGAGACAAAATTACGAACTGGCCACGAAAATTAATTAACAACTAAAAAATTATTGTCAACAAAAATCTCTTTCGCCAACGAAATAAAATTATCTCTCCTGAAATTATTTTAATGACCAAAAAAATCGACACCAAAAATTCTTTGTTAGCGAGCAATATTTTTGTCGCAAAATATGAATCCCGCAACAACCTAATTTGTCTTTAATGATAACTATTTGAAAACCAAAAAAATTGTCTCAAAAACGCAATTTTTGTGTCCATTTAATTTGTCTTTAATAATAATTATCTCGAGACAAAACAAATTTTGTCCCTAATTTATTTTATCAGGACAAAATTAATAGCCCCAAAATTGAATATCTGAGGCTAACTATTTCCTCCCTAAATATTTTATTAGTGACCAATTCTTTTGCCTTCAAAAGAATTTTAGAGACGAAATTCATCCAAATTCGGAGACCAACTATTTCGTCCCCAAATATTATATTAGCGACCAATTATTTTGCCTCACAAAGGATTTAAGGGGACCAAATTCTTCCTCTCAAAAAGTCATTATTTTTGCCTCTATTTTTTTTTTTTTGCAATTTATTTTGCCTTCAAAAATAATCTTTAAAGACTATTTTCTTTCTTCGTTCGAAGATAAATTTTGGTTCCAAATACTTCTATCAATAATAATGGTCTATAAACATCTTGGGTCAAAAATAATAAAAATTGATACAAGAACAAAAGAATTTTAGTTTTATTAGATCCAGTGTTTGAATATTTTAGTAGCATTCATGATACAATCAAATATAAACGTACATTTCAAGCAAGAATGCAACACTTGATCTTATCCACAAACATTTGGTTCAGCATCCCTCGCCAGATTGTCTGCTTCTGAAACTGTGATTCCTTCAAACCTCGCCTTAAATTGGACCTATTAATAACCCATTGTTTTCTGGCATTTTGAACGAATCATCAAATGACACATCTTCTTTTGGATTACTCTCATCCTTCTTCCTAGAAAAATGTCATTTCATATAGCATAAGAACATCATAGAAATGAAATTAAAACAGTATATATATATATAATACTAATGAAGCATTGACTATCAGTGCAATAAGATGAATCAAAAAATAGGCGTGACATAGATCAAAGCCTCCCTAGCTAGCTTCCAGATCAACACCTGAGAAAAACTAGCAAAATAAAAACAATAAAAATCATTCACATTCTTAAAATGATAGATCCTATACATCACATTTAAACTTCAATCGCTTCGTAATTGAAAATTATCAACTATATCAACTATGGCACCTCGACTAAAAATGTACATTCACATTTTTCTTCAGGAGAGCTTACATTGTACGCAGCACACACAAATTATAACTATCGCTTCTTATAAGTAATTGAACAAATCTTTTTAACTGTAACTGTTAAAACCACTAGAAAGAAAAAAAACGACAAAGTTCAATTAACCAACCTTCCCATGATGCTGGATTGCAGTGGAAATACCTCCAGCGTTAACCTCAGAAAGACTCTTGTCAACGTAAAATGCAGCTTTCTGGTGGGGATTTTCACCATACCGAAGAGACCTTTTGTCTGAGAGACTCTTGGTAAGGCTGGGAGGAAATTTATCTAGCATCACTTAAAGAACATGATTAAAACCGATTTCATTGTTTAACAATTAATTTTCAGAGAACAACTGAAATATAAAATGCAACACTACCTCCTACTGTCTGGTGCCACAGCCACTCTGAAACTGCGGAATCATATGAAGCAACATGCTCAAAAGCCTTCCAAGCGAGCTTCCTACGAAAATGTGTATCAGACTGATTTCCTTTCAAAAAATCCAAGAGGTCAGGATAGTCTTTGGTGTCAACAACTACGAGTACATCCTTGTGGTTCTGTTGAAAACGCATGACCAATAAAGTTAGTAAATGAGATAATCAGAACCATATATTAGATAAGTAAATGAGACAATCAGACCCATACATTAGAAGTTAGAACATGATGACTGAAACAATACACCTATTACAGTCTATATAAATGCATGGTCGTACTTCATAATCTAATAATCATGAGCCCGCTTAAGAAATCTTCTACTTACAAAACCAGCTTTTTTTGTCACTCTCTATACGTATACTGAAAATACTTAATACCTCCAACACAAAAATTATGTAGAATCCCAAAAAAGACCAGATTTACACAAGAACTAATCCGGCCATCCTACCTAATCAGCTTTCATTCATGAATTACTGTATTTATTTAATTTCAGTTGGGCAGTACACAAACATAGTCTGATAAACAACATTAACTAAGCCTTTAGTATGATAATATGCTGAAATTCTAATGGATCAGCGAGATTAATCCTTGCCTGAGAGTCTTATCCCAGCTTCCTGTAGCCAAAAGATTCATATATGGTATCCAAGCAATTTCTTTAACAGGTCCATCGTGCTTACCAACAGTCACAGGTTCACCACCAGACAATTGAATCCATATGAACATTATCTTACCTGCAAGCAAACGAAAAAATGCATTAGACAAAGATTTTGTGTTCAGAATCAACAATGTAAAACATTAGTGTTTGGGATAAGATTCCAAATGTTCATTAACAGTGAAAGGGGGTAAAAGAGAACAGATACCTCAACTTCAGGGAGGGATTTATGAAACTTTAGGGACGTATATCTTCTAATCTAACAATTTCTAATGTCGATCAAATTCCCTAAAAACATCCAAATTAGGGAAAACCCTTGAAAAACACACACGGTATTTTTGAATTTGGGGACTCTATTAGTGCTGATTGAGATTTCCACCAAACCCATCTTCTTATGATTGAAATCGAGCTCAGCTTCCCCTTTAATCAATTCAAATCTTCAAATATATCATGAAATCATACATCCAACACAAACCCTAGCTCTGATTTTATCAACCCTCCAATAGTAGAACCCTGGTTCTGCATAAATCTGCTCATGTCTTCTATCCATATGAGGCAATCAATCGAACACATTTATGTTTTCAGTTGAAGCTCAGAAACCCTCATTTCGATTTCCATCTCCTCCCTGAGTTCTTCATCTGCATCTATGCTTGAATTAACTTCAAAAAACCTTTTGTCTTCATCTGCATCCATATCTCCGATCTATTCATCACCTTCAAATCCATTCTATCCAAATTCAATTCAATCAAACCCTAACTCTGTAGCAACGATTTATAAATGGTTTTGAAATCCGAAGAAATTGAAGAAGAAGAAAAGATGCATGAACCGGAGAAGAGATTGAGTGGGTATTGATTTTGAATTGATGGTGTGAACTCAGAAACAAGAGATGAATCTGTTGGTGGTTGAATTTGAGAAGTATAAAGGAACTTAGGGTTTCTTCCATAGAAACTGATGGTGTAGTTGCTGGTAATCGAGAAGATGGTTCTGATGTATTTAGAGTTAACATCCAGTGATTGAATTTGAGGTTCTGCTGAGATCGAATCGACTATTAGGGTTCGAAGAAGTTGTGCGATTCAACACAGAGAAATGAGTTTTCTTCATTCGAGATGAGAAAATGGTTTGCATCTCCTTCATGTTTTGAACCCATGGCCGATCTGTAAGTTGAAGAAGAAGGGGAGGAATTTTTTAGAGCTTGGGTTTTCTTCCGAGATGGCGAAGATTTGAGAGAGTAGAAACGAAGAAAGGGGAAATTAGTGAGAGATTTCATTTAAGGTTGGTCATACGGATTAAGAAAATTTATAAACGGTAGAGATTTGATTAAAGACTATCATACGGATCGAGCAAGTGTGTTTTCTCTTTGTGTTAATACGAACTCATGTTTTCGGTTTAATTATCAATCTTCGACATGAAAAAAAATCCAAGAAAATATTAATAAATTTAGACATTGTTATCGACATTTTGATATAAAAAAAATCCAAAAATGTATAAGAATGAATTGGGAAAATGAAAAATGAATTCGATAATTGGTGTGTTTTTTTGTGCTTTCTTTTGTGTTTTCGTGCTTTCTCTTTGTGCTTCGGTTTGAATTTCGACTAGCGCATAGGTCATGAAGTAATTTTGATAAGTCATACAATTCATGAAATAGGTTTAGTTCACACTGGCAAACTCAAAGTTATAAGATTACAAGAGTGGACCACGAAATTCAGATGGTTCCGACTTCAAACTTAATTCTGGATACATCATCAAAATCGATAAATATGAAGCTTAATGCCGATTTGAACTTCAAATGTGGTATAATAACATACAAACTATGAGCCAAGAACCTCCGGGAGGGTTCTAACTTCAAACTAAGCATGATACATCATCGAAATCGATAAATATGAAGCTCAAAGTGTTGATTCGAACTTCAAATGTGGTATAAATACATACAAATTATGAACTTAGAATCTTCTGGAGAGTTCTCGACTTCAAACTTAGCATGATACATCATCGAAATCGATAAATATGAAGATCAATGTTGATTCGAACTTCAAATGTGGTATAACGACATACAAACCGGTGAACCAAGAAGCTTCTGAGTGTTCTCACTTTAAACTTAGACGATACATCATTGAAATTATAAATATGAATCTCAAAGTGAGATTCGAACTTCAAATGTGGTATAACGACATACAAACTCTAAACCAAGAACCTCCGAGAGGGTTCCACTTCAAACTTAGCAGATACATCATCGAAATCGATAAACATGGAACTCAATGTCAATTCGAACTTAAAAATATGGTATATCAGATGCAAACCCTAGCTTCGAGATCAAAACCTGGCCGTGAGTGGACTCCTATAAGCTCGGAAACTTCGTAAGAACGATGAATCCATCCATTTACATGTAAGATTCCTGGGAATATTCCCCAAACCTTAAACAAACCCTATTCGGCATATGTATGCAAACCCCGGGCTCCGAGATCCAAACCCGGCCGTGAGTGGACTACTATAAGCCTGAAACTTCGTAAGAACGATGAATCCATCCATTTACAAATAAGATTCCTTATAAATATTCCCGAAACATTAAACAACCCCTATTCTGGCATATTGTATGCATAACCTGGCTCCGAGATCGAAACCTGGCCGTGAGTGGACTAGTATAAGTCGGAAACTTCGTAAGAACGATGAATCCATCCATTTATAGGTAAGATTCCTTCATAATATTCCCTGAAACCTTAAACAAACCCTATTATGGCATATTATATGCATACCCTGGCTCCGAGATCGAAACCTGGCTGTGAGTGGACTAGTATAAGCCTGAAACTTCGTAAGAACGATGAATCAATCCATTTACAAATAAGATTCCTTCTAATATTCCTCAAACCTTAAACAAACCCTATTCGGCATATTGTATGCAAACCCCGGCTCCTAGATCGAAACCCGGGCCGTGAGTGGACTAGTATAAGCTCGGAAACTTCGTATGAACGATGAATCCATCCATTTACAGGAAAGATTCCTTCGGAATATTCCACGAAACATTAAACAAACCATATTCTGGCATATTGTATGCATAACCTGGCTCCGAGATCGAAACATGGCCGTGAGTGGACTAGTATAAGTCGGAAACTTCGTAAAAACGATGAATCTATCCATTTACTGATAAGATTCCTTATAAATATTCCCTGAAGCATTAAATAACCCCTATTCTGGCATATTGTATGCATAACCTGGCTCCGAGATCGAAACCTGGTCGTGAGTGGACTAGAATAAGTCGGAAATTTCGTAAGAACGATGAATCCACCCATTTACAAGTAAGATTATTTTGGAATATTCCCCGAAACATTAAACCAACCCTATTCTGGCATATTGCATGCAAACCATGGCTCCTAGATCGAAACCTAGCAGTCGCTGGACTACTATAAGTCTGAAACTTCTAAGAACGATGAATCCATCCATTTACATGTAAGATTCCTTCTAATATTCCCGAAACATTAAACAACCCCTATTATGGCATATCGTATGCATACCCTGGCTCCGATATCGAAACCTGGCCGGGAGTGAACTAAATGTACTAGCGTGGAACCGAAAATGGGGTAGGATCCGTTGACATGGTTATACTGACATAATCTTCACATTTTAGCGTCATTTGTTCGACTGAGCCCAACCAACAATGAATATGAAGCTAATTTTTTGGTGACATGTTCCTCGTATAAAACTCTACATTCCTACCAAAAATGAAAGTATTCCGAAATAAGAAACTTCACCATCCACAGATGGATGCCTTATGAAAGAAACACAAATCTACTTGAAAGAAACACAAATCCATGTGGATCCGTATGAAATTGTTCTGACCAATAGAAAACTAAAATCTATAATCCTACGGATATAAACTTACCAAAAAAGCTCATACATACCCAAATTCATATTTTTGTGGGATCGAGGAACCAGATCCGAATCGCACTATATTGAACTCAAAATAGAGATGAAATACATATCGTGATGGTATTAGGTTGCAGCAGATGAATCTCGTTTTAAGTTTGTCCTATGATTTTCGAAGACCACGATGGGCGGCTGCTTTAAAGTTGAAGAAGTGGTTTTCATGGGATTGTAATTTTAGTTTATTTTTGAGAAATGGAGATCGTATTTTATTTTTGTGAAATGAGATTTTTTTTCCCTTGTTCAAAATGATTTTGTAGTTTTTTTTTTTTTTTTTTTTTTTTAAATTGTAATTTTGTAAATAAGATATACCATCTTCTGAATTGCTAATCTTATATGAGAATTTAATAAGTGTACACTTCAGACAAGAAACTAGTCTAAGCCTAGCAACAAGTCAAGCTCCAACTCCTTTTGAACTACCACACTTAACCTATGAAAAAGGAAATCACCTACACGCACGTTAGCATCATGACTAGCAATATAGTTGCGAGCCGAATGAAGTTCGTTGTTCCGTCCCAAATTCACCTACACGCATAATTTTTGTAAATTGAATCTACTAATAATAAAGTTTACTAATTCATTTTGTAGTGTTATGTAGGGACTTAATCGAGGCAAATTATGGTTTCAGTTTCGTACGCCCGTATATTTCCCAAGTTTGAAGTCAGCAAGGGAGCAATGATCAAATACAATCATCGATTCGCGTCACTAGCAAATTATTCTCGTGAAGGGTCATAGTTAGAGTCGCAGAATATTCGGATTTGCAGACCACAATTTGTCTTGCCGCTAATAAAATTTTAACGACAGAATTTCATATTTGCTTCGTATTCATTTGGATGACGAATTAATTTGTGTTTGCATAAATTGACATATGGACAAAAGTCACACGTTGTCCACAATAGTTTTTCCGAACGAATTAATTTTTGTCTCGCATAAATAGATAAAGGGACAAAAGTTAAACGTTGTCGCCAATAGTTTTTTCGAGACCAATATTTTTTCCGTTAGTAGAAAACAATCCATTTGCGACAAATATTTTTTTTGGATACTAGTAGTTCTAACGGAAAATCCTTATTTGACGGGCATTCATTAAAGCAACAAACTAATTTTGTCTCACAGAAATAGATATAAGGACAAAAGTCACACGTTGTCGCAATAGTTTTTTCAGAGACCAAATTTTTTTCCGTCTGGTGAAAATAGTCCATTTGCGACAACAATTTGTTTGGATACTAATAGTTCTAACCGCAAAATCCTTAATTGACGGGCATTCATTTCGGCGACAAACTAATTTTGTCGTTGTAAGATACATTCAGGGACAAAAGTCTTGGATTGTTGACAATAATATGTTTGGAGACTATAATTTTCCTTTGTCGCTATCAACCAATTCTGTGACCGAAATAATTGGTCACAAAGAAATATTTTAGAGATGGAGACAGAATTGGTCACTATATTTGGTCACAAAAAAAATATTCTGAGACGGAGACAGGTTTGGTCACTATATTTGGTCACAAAATTTACAAAGTGACAATTTTAAAGACTAAATTTACCGTTTGTCGTTAAAAAAATATATATGGTGACCAAAAATATTCCTCCCTAAACACTAGATTTGCAGACAAAATTTTATTGGTCGTATAAAATTTTGTCACTAAACGTGTGTTTTGTTGTAGTGATCGAACTGTTTCTGAGAATTGAATTGGATGTAGCGCAGAACATCGAAGTTCGATATACCAAAGAGCATCAACGGTTCATATACGTGGCTCATCGGAGTTTGATGTTGGAAGAAGCATCGAAGTTTTCCTAATTGATGGAAGTGGGTGTATAAAACCACTAGAAGTGGGTGAGGGTTTTTAACGTGGGTGAAAGATACCCCAGAAGTGGGTGAGGAAGCCGCCGGCTCTGGCCGCCGCTGTCGCTCGTAATGGCCGCCGGCATTTTTTTTTTTTTTTTAAACCTTTCGCAACACATTTCTGGAACTGTGATCTTTGCCTTTGGACCTTTGGTGACAGGTTTCATTGAATTGTTGTGTTTTCCTTGAAAGCTTCTCGTAACATCCTATGGAGTTTTAGCAACGGTTGTGTGGATTGTCGCTGTTTCTCCTAGGATTTTCACCATGATTTTCCTTCACTTTTGTGGCCCTTTTTGGAATTTTCTGAGATGCTTTTCTGGAGGTTTTCCCTTGGGTATTCGAGCTCTTTGAGATGTAGACAACTTGAAAATTTTGCGATCATGACAGTATTGATTTTGTCATACAACAAACTTGAACAGGTGGATAATGCGTTCTTTGAGAAGCAATTTTTTCGGACTTTGGACTTGAACATGCTGCGGATCGAACATCCTGACAACAACCTTGGTGATTTTCGCAATGAGTCAGCTTTGGTGGCTTCTGACTGCGATGTTGGGCTATAGTAATTGTGATTAATCGAATCTGCAGAGAATGCGATCACCGGACGGCAGTGATAGAAATCGAAACTGGATCCAGCCATGCTATGGATCGAATATCCTACAACAGATTTGATGGTATTTCACTACATCTTTTGCCGCGAACCGAGCGTCCCAAAGAAAGACTATCATCGATTTTGTAGGGATGCGATTTTCGCCAGATCCGCAGTAATAGCTTCAAAGAAATCAAACGGCAAATCTTGATTGCAGCAGCACTGCGATCAACTCGGATCAGTAGTATGTGCGATTATATTTGTCGGCGGAAGAAATTGCGATCACCGGATTGCGAATGTTATGATCAAACCGGATCGCAACATTTGCGATCAACTCGGATCACAGTAGATGATTTTTCAAAACGCTCGATCGCTTTTTCACGGACACGATTTTGAAGCATTTTCTACAACTTTTCTCAATGGGAAAACACGATTTCTTTTCTCGTATTTTCCCTTAGTCGGCGCCAATATTTGTACCCAAAATTACTTTTGGGCACGAAACACGATGAATGGATAGTTTTGGTGAGTATTTTGGGTTAGGGACGAATTGAAGATAAAAGAAATTGACACATCCACGGGTGAATCCCCTCGGGGAGTAATTTTTCATTGATGTTTGAATTACAGTCTCATTTTCTCTCCCTCCTATTGGCTACTCCCTTCCTGATTTCTGCCCTCCTCTATTTATACAGTTCCACATCTAAATATAAACATAAATTACATTAACTGCTCATTCATGTCTCCATCATCAATTTTGTATGAAACAGCTGGAGTTAATTCTGCATGTATGAAACTGCTACAATTAGTACCGCATGGCAGAAACTGCTGTATTTAGCATTGCATGGATGAAACTGCTGCATTTTGCACTGCATGGCTGAAACTGCTGGAATTCAATTCTGCATGAAACTGCACATTTATGCTTCCATGATAAATTATGCATAAATGATGGTCAAGTATTGGTGGATATTTGCTTTGGCGAAATAGCCGACTATGGGGTAGGGGACCGGCTTGATGGTTGACAGCATGATGGTGACGATGTGTGGATGGAGGTTGGCCGCGACATGGTTGGAGACTCGTTGGCGCGCGGAAGAGTTTTTTGTTGAATCGGTTAGCAAAGATTGGCTGCTACAAGACCGAAAATTTGGCTAGGGGTGTGGCCCGACTTCGATAGTTGACCGACGGTTGACTTTGACTGTTGACCGACCGCTGACCATTGACATTGACCGGAAGTTGACTTTGATAGTTGACCGACTTTGACCATTGACCTTGACCGGAAGTTGACTTTGATAGTTGACCGACTTTGACCATTGACCGGTCTGTGCAGACTGGTGGGCTGCCTTGGTTGACTGGTTAGTGGGCTTGGATGAGGACCAAAACATGATTTAAGTATCAATTTGGCCCATTAAGTGGTATTTTTACTTATGGTACAAACAAAAACAAACAAACAAACAACCACATGTGATTTGTTTCTATCAATGGACTAAAATATAAACGAGCAATGGAAAGAAAAATTAGTACATGCTCTTAATATTTAGAGTTAGAGAGACAAACACACATGATACATCACAAGAAAAACTAGCGAGCTAAGTAACATAGTACATGTATACTTTTGTAGAAGATCAAAAACAACTTTTCCACATAGAACACTACTTTCCCACTGATAACAACAAATGGACTCAACGCCTACTTTCACAAACAAACACAAGATAAGCATCATGATAATAGAGTTACAGTTTAGCAGAGAAATGAGGAAGGCAGGTAATTATAACTCGGTTTTGAAAAAACATCATTGATGAACTTTATACATTGATCGATCAAATATTTATTTTTTGATTACAGACTGCTAAAACCAACGCTTATTAACGAGCTGAGGCCAAGAGGTTCAACAAATTAACCAATATACATATAATACGGAGGATTCAATGCAAAGTGGGCAATTGCCCAAATAGGGATATTGTTAACATTTCGACTTAACTATGGCTAAACAGAAAATCCCTCGCACCCTAGTGCAGACCGGATTCCTTTTTCGCATTCAATTGTATATCCATCCATGTGTATTTCTCTGTAAGAGATCATGGTTCCATTATAAATGTTTGTATTTGTCAGAGTTGTGTAAAAAATATGAAATAACCATTTGTCAGTTAATTCAACCTGGTTAGATTATTGGCCGACTGTTAAAGGAGGCCTTCTATAGGGTGACTCTATTGGATTTTGTCCGTCACACTTTCATGGTCCTCAAAATTGAGTATCAAAATAAAATTAAACTTTTCAAAATTGGTCGATTCTTGATCGTTTTTCTTCAAATTTTTTTGCAGTAGATATCTATTAATCATAGTATCTCTCACAAATTGCAAGAAATTCCAAAAAATATCATTCCTTATTAAAGAATTTTCAGATTGAAATTTTGAAAGATAAATAAAATCAATTCTCAACCTTCAAAATCCAATTCAACGATCAATGAAAGATGATTGGACCTCAATTCAATGCAAATAGATCATAATGGTCTCCTATTGAGTGATTCATCCTTTTATTTGTTCCAGTTCGACAGAATTTGACACATTCAAAATCTAATTTTGCTGAAAAACCAGAGTACCTGTGAAGAAGATGAAGACAGTGGGTGATTCAATCCAATAACCGAGCCACTCAGTGAAACAACTCAGAAGACAGTGGGTGAATCGACCCAATTACCGAGTCAAATTCCGATCTAATTTCATTCCTTCTGATTAACCAACAACTTCACTTCAATTTCATCACACAGTATGAACCCATCAATCAAAAAATAAGACAACTTAGGAATTCAATTACAGAAAAAAAAAAATCAGTTTGAAGAAAAGGAAAAGAAGGGGTTTGGATAAGAACCCATTAAGCAATTGGGGAAGACTACTAACACCCCTTTAGTCTTCTCCATTAAAACACTTTTCCTGCAATCAAACCCAATGAATCTCCTCTTGTTGTAATAAATAGTAGCAATCGAACCACGAATCAACAACTTCCCTACCCTTGCCATCAAAATAGATATCAATTTCTTAAAATCAGAGTGAAAATTAATTTCTTTCTCCATTTGTGTAGGACCCCAAGTTGTTCTAAGTTCTACCCACATGCAACAAGATTCATCTTCTCTTTAACCTTAATGTGGAACTAATCACAACCGCGTAAAAACTCTAAGCTTCTTCTCTAAATGACTTCAATCGCCACCAATAAACACAAAGTAAGCTTTGATTGTGATTAAAAGATAAAGAAAAACTTGCAAAAACAACTTTTGACACTTCATCAGAAAAAAAAAGTAAAAACCAGAGGAGGAGAAGAAGAAGGCATAGAAGAAAAATAGATCTGTCTTGGTTTTCACCCCCAAGTTGCTGTTAAACTACCGTTTTGCCCTTGTTAATTGGATTTCATGAAATTTTTTTGTTTTAGTCTTTGTTTTTTGGTTAACTAGATTTTTTGGCACGTGCACTGCACGTGCAAGATTGAAATGGAACCCATCACCTTATGGGACTTTAATTTTAAATAATTAAATTACCGTTATATCCTCATTTTTATTTATAACATATTATTTTTGTTGGCATGTTATAAGGGTAATTTCGGAAATTCAAAATTTGCAGCTTCATTTAACTGTTCTCTACAGTGCCTAAGCCTAGTTTGCTTTATAAGATAGTATAGATAAACCAAAATGCCTTCAGTGAGTCCTGTCCATATCTGTAAAATGTGGGCACGTGTTTGATTTAGCTAAATTATAATTAAAATAAAATATTTAGGTTTCACCTATTTGCCACCCACGCTTTTCCTATTTGCCACCCACTTTAAAAAATTTAACAATTTCATTTTTTCAATTCTACTTTTTCCTATTTACCACCTATACAAAGTCAAATATATTTGACTTAACTTTAACCATTTTTATTTGTCTTCTAATAAACTCTTAAACCCTAAATTAGAATTTTGCTTAACCATTAATGTTCAACAAAAACTTATGATTTGCTTATCAATACAGTTCCCTTACTCACGTTAATGACATCCAATGATCCAAATGATATAGAAAGGATTGTTGTGTTAGTTTAACTTTCATACTTGGCCTTTAAACCAACAGTACGGACATTAGGCAAAGAGAAGTGATGAACAGAAGCCTCTCCCTGTATGTCCATTAATGAATCATCTCCGATACAAGTCCTCCATTAATTAATCAAATTGATTAAGCGAATTTTTCCATTAACGAATCATCTCCACTAGAAGTCGTCCATTAACGAAACAAATTGAGTAAGCAAAAATAAATTTCAAAAAAAAAAAACACAAAATTGGTCAAAAAGACCAAAATCAATAATTCCTGGGTGAAAAAGACACTTAGGTTTTGATACTGTTTAAATAGCTAAAAATTAAAAAGATATCATTTAAATGGACAAAAATTTAAAAATAGGCGGGATGTAACCAGTTTCATCCTGTCCATTTTCAAATATTTTTTTCTTATTTTTATTTTACAGGATGCATCCAGTTTCATCCTTGCTATTTTTTAAGTATAAGCCAGGATGAATCCAGTTTCATCCTTGCTATTTTTTTTTGGCTATTTCACCCGTACTTTTTTTTACTTGTCCATTTGAACCGTGTTTTAAATTTTTTTGGACAAATGACCCATTTTCTCAAAAAAAAAAAAGTTGGGGAAGATCGGTGGTCGGAGATGGTGGGGGTGGAAGAAATGGGGGAGAAAGTGGGAGAAAAAGAATATTGGAGTATATTATTTTTTTTGGGTTAGTTTTTAGGGTTAAATATTTGAGTGGTTTTAGGGTTGGATGTGAATAAAAAGTCAAGAAGTAGTATTTAGGAGATATTTTAAATTATATGAGTGGTAAATAGGATAAATGGGTGTGGCAATTAAGGTGGGTGGTAAATAGGAATAATGTGGGTGGCAAATAGGTGGAATCAATATTTAACATATTGTAATTTTTGCATTTTACTTTGACTTATTTTGAGAGATGACTTGTTGCCTGGTATTATTGGTTTTCCACATTTACCTTTATATTTGTTACTGGGCATTACAAGAAAATGACTTGCTTTGAGTTGTACGCATGGTACCCCAGTCACTTATGGATGGGATCTAATTCAACCCACCTCAAAACTCCATCGCTTGGTATCCTTGAGCATGGAGGTTCAACAGGATCGCTGTAAATGGTAATCCAAATTATATTCTTTTTTTTTGTGCCATTTGTCCCACAAGATTCGTACAATTTTAGCTGGAAATATATGGAGGTTTGTTTTGTATCAACCTTTGACTACTAAAACATATCTGGGAGAGTTTCGTCGGCCAAACTGCTGCAGCAGTCATCTAGTTTATGATGCTAACAAATAACTGATTATTATTATTGGGACCAAAAAGGTAATCCGAAATCTCATTAATTATTTATAGCGTAAAAGTAGACCATAAATTTTCTTTTTTAATTGGCCGACTGTTAAAGGAGGCCTTCTATAGGGTGACTCCATTGGATTTTGTCCGTCACACTTTCTTGGTCACATTTTTTTTTTTTTTTTCCATCTGAATTTCTTCAAAATTGATCAAATCTCAATCAATTTTGATCAAACTTTCGCCAGATTCTTCAAATTCACTAATAACCTCACTCCAATTTCACATCAATTTCTACTTTTCATCAACGAATTCGATCAATTTCTACTTTTCATTTCATTCCATCAAAATCAGTTTTTTTTGCTTTCACAATTTCTTGAAATTCAGATTCAATTTTTGATAATCAAACAAATTGATTACAAAATTAGATCAAGCACAATCAAACAAACAAATCCCGTGTTCAAGGTTCTTCAAAACAACCATTAGATCAATTGGTATCGATCAATTTCAGTATCAATTAGAAAATAAGAAGAAAAAAAAACAGAGCAATTCATCACTTTTTGTCGGCCCCAACAGCTGCAGCAGTCATCTAGTACACAAAGAAGAGGACATAGAAGTAGGTGATAATCAAACCTTCATGATATTAATAATCTTTATATATCATAATCAAACCATGATCCAAATACAATTAAGGATAGAAGTCTTCATATCAAGTACATAATACAGTAAGACCTTCATGATATTAATAATCTTTATATCATAATCAAACCATGATGGAAATACAATAAGGGATAGAAGTGTACATACGAAGTACTAAATACTTATTCACTACGTAGTTTTACTTGTTATTTCATTGCAGCACGTAGGACTCATGGATCCCTAAAGCATTTCGACTTGTCTGCTCTGGATACGGTTTTTTATGGTTGAAAAAAGACTTGTCGGGATCATAATCCTGGCAATGAAGGTGTTTACAGCACCAACGGAAGATGTCGCACGATTGACCTTCGTGCCGACAGGAGAGAAGAATGATAAAATCAACACCAATAAAAACGGAACACCAGTAGCCTTCTTCATTTTGTTTCCAAAGCAATTACCTGCTAATAAACAACACGATTATAGTAAAATTATTTTATTAGCAGTCAATTGCTTTAGTCTCCTGTGGGATTCGTATATATAACGTGTTTCCAAAGCAATTAACTGCAATAAAACAATCAGATTATAGAAATACCTAGTCATGAAACCCAGACAATATATATTTATTTTCCTGAACAGTAAAAGAAATGATGAATCCAAGAAAATGAACCACCGAACACTGAAATGTAAAACTCAAAGCGAATTCAAAGAAATGGTATCACTTTTTTCTGCCTCTGATCTTCACCTCTCTTGTAGCTAATTCACCCAACTAAACACTAGAATGGTACACAAGAAGTTTAGACAGAAAAGAGAGACTTTATAGACAATTGAAGAGGTAAGTAAGTATTCACGAGGAGGAGGAGGAGAGGTAGTTAAGACTTCATGTCATCAACTTCGTGGCTTTCGTAAGCAAATGGTGTGAGAGAGTTAAGACCTAAGACGAGGAAGAAATGAAGATGAGAAGAAAAAAAATGATAGTTACTAGTTAGACCACTGATATGGCATTTATTCACAAATGCTTTTGGTTCTTGTGAACCAACTTTGGAATATGGAATGGCGTAAGACATGTTTTAACAACCAGTCACTTACCGGTGCAAACCAAATTGCTCACATGCTAATGGGTTATGGATAAATTGGTATTATTATCGGACTAGCCACGATTTTGAAAGAGGATGGGCAAACCAAACAACACTCCACCGATGGAAAAAAAAAATATCCATTACACATAATATTCACTCCAAAAGCTCCAAAAATAAAAAGAAAAATAAAAATAATAAATCCAAACTAACCCTACCTCGTGATGATATTCATTACAAAGACTTCCTAACAATTAACACTGGCAATAATTAACGAGTTGGTCCAAATCTCCTACAAATTCCTGACTTTTATGCTCGCCTTCATGGTTGTTTTTCAGTGTTCACAGTTGATAGATTTTAGAATTCTCAAATTTTATTTAGCTTTAATATAGGTGAGTCTTCTGAGGGGGTGCAAAATTATTTTTATAGGGGGAGCAATAAGTCCAAATTTTAATTTTCGGCTTAGAAAAATTGATATCCAATGGTGGAGTTTGGCAACCAAGGGTGGGCAAGTGCACACCCACCCTTCCATGTGCCTTCTACCGGGTAAGACATGATTAAATTACCGTAAAAGAACATTAATGAGGGGCGAATGATTTTTTTTGTTATCGGAAGAGATAAATCTTACTCCCTCTGTTCCAATTTAGTTGATGTTGTAGAGTTTTTTACGCAGATTAAGAAACATCAAATATAATAAAATTTTTTCCATATCTACCCATATTAATACCCTTTTAAAAATTTAAACCTCATAAATTTTAGTTTCTAGATTCAAGTATAAATTATGAATCCCTATATAATTGTACTTGGGATCACCAAATATCCCAAGATGATAGAGAATATATTTAAATTTTAAATTAAATTAATTATCTCTCACTGATTACAAAGAGAATGAATGTTATATTGTGATTCCAAAGCAGGGGTAAATCTGTGAGAATGTGGAGAAAATAGCTAAACCTTCATCTATTTTGGAACACAAAAAAAAACCCTAAAACATCATCTAAAGTGGAACGGAGGAAGTATTTTTTTTTTTTTGATCGGTAAATAAGTATATTGAGAAGAAATGTTCACAAAATGTGAACAGCAGATACAAAATTTCTTCGACCAAAAGAGGGACACAACCACCCAGAACCAAAACAACAACAGAAACAAAGACCAACAACAAACTGACAAAAACAACAAAGACCCCAACTAAAATGGACAAGATCAAGGCGGTTCAAAAACTATTTGTTTCCACTTGGTCATGAAGTCTTTAAGAGAGACATTCTGAAATTCTGATTGCCTGTAGAGCCAATATGCTATAGTGAATCTGATTTTTTCGACAATTTTGGCCAGTGAGAGAGACTTATTATCGAAGGCTCGACGGTTCCTTTCCTTCCATAGGGACCAGATGATAGCCGCAGGCAACACTTTAACAACGAGAGACCTTCTAGAATTGACCTTAGGACATGGCCAAGTACTGATAGCAATGGAAATTGATGGAGGCAAAACCCAAATCAAACTGAATTCAGCTTTGAAAAAGTTCCATACATTGCTAGCAATAGGGCAGTGGAGAAGCAGGTGCAGACAAGTCTCTTTATCCTTGATGCATAGGTAACAATGATTGACCCAAGTTCGCCATCTTTTCTTACACAACTCATCTTAGGTGAGCACTTTATCCTTCGAAGCAAGCCATAGAAAGAAGCTGACTTTTGGAGGCCAATATTTCGACCATATTCTTTTGGGATGAACACATTCAACACCGTTACCTTCATTGTTATGAACTAACCAGTTGTAACATTTCCTCACGGAGAAAGCACCTGCCGACTGAGAGTCCTTCCACAACCTCAAATCAGGAGAATTATTGGGAAATAAATTACTGGAATCAAGGAGATGGAGCAAACCCGCAATATCTCTTATAACGTTGTCATGGACCCTTCTGTTGATACCCAAGTTCCAGAAGCCGACATTATGATTATATACTTGAGCTACAGATGAAGTTTTAGATTCAGAAGCGAGATACGCAGCAGGAAATTGTTGAGCGAGAGTCGTCTCCCCTACCTATTGATCTAACCAGAAGCTAATTCTAGTGCCATCACCCAATTTAAAACTGCAGTTAGATTTGAAAAGAGCCATATGTTTATAAACGCCTTTCCAAATGCTGCACCCATAAGCTTGTTTTGGAGGTTTCGAATTCCAACTAAACTGTGCAAGACCATACTTTTCAGCTATCAACTGTTTCCAAATAGGGTTATCGTCTTCGCCAAATTTCCAAAGCCATTTCATAAGTAACGCAATATTCATGATATGTAATTGTTTTATACCTAACCCGCCTTGATCTTTAGGCTTCATAATTTGATCCCCGCTACTAAGTGATATTTCTTGTCATTTGGACCTTCATCCCACAGAAAATTGCGAGTGATCCTTTCTAACTTATGTATAATGTTCATGGGAGCTAAAAATATGGAGAATAAGTAAATGGGAAGAGCTGACAACACTGAAATAATTAAAGTTAACTTACCTCCCTTGGTGAGACTTATGGACTTCCATGCCGAAAGATAGGATTCAAATCTTTCAATGAGTTTAAGCCATTTGATATTGGATCTATATTGTTCTCCTAAAGGTAAACCCAAGTAAGAACAAGGCAGGGACTGAATTTTACACCCCATCAAAGTAGCCAAAGAATCCAGATTCGAGACATCACCAACAGGGAAAATAGCAGTCTTGTGAAAATTGACTTTGAGGCCAGAAATAATTTCGAACCAAATCAAAATGTTTCGAAGATTAGAGATGCTATGTAAGTCATTCTTAATGAATACGAGCGTGTCGTCGGCAAACTGAAGATGCGTAACTTTAGCTCCACCCGGGATGATTTCAAAACCATTGAGCCAACCAACCTGTTCAGCCTTGACAAATATCAAATTAAGAGACTCAGCTATTAAGAGAAATAAGAAAGGAGAGAGTGGATCTCCCTGTCTTAAGCCTTTCGAACTTTTGAAACGTCCGTTGGAGGAACCGTTGATGAGGACAGAAAAATTGACGTGAGAAATGGCTGCTTCGATCCATTTTCTCCACAGTATCCCAAACCCCATTCTTTGCAACACATAATCAAGGAAAGACCATGCTACATTATCATAAGCTTTTTGAAAATCTATTTTGCAAAGGATACCTGTTTGATGAAAGATTTGCGCTGAATTAACACATTCATTAGCAATAATAGCACTGTCCATAATTTGCCTTCCTGCCACATATGCAGATTGTTGATGACTGATGATCTTCGGAAGAACAACTTTGAGTCTTGTCGCGATAACTTTTGAAATTATTTTGTTGATGCTACTCATGAGGCTTATGGGACGAAAATCAGTAATGAACTCAAGATCCTGCACTTTAGGAATAAGAACAAGAAATGTCGACTTGAGTCTCCAATCAATTCTCTTGTTAGTGAACAGCTCATCCATGACATCTAAAATATCTTTTTTCATGAAGTCCCAAGACTTCCTAATGACAAAAATGGGCATGCCATCAGGTCCAGGGGCTTTGTCTTGGCCTAACTCAGTAATGGCGTGGAAAACTTCTTCCTCAGAGAATCTAACTTCTAAATTAGCAGCATCCAAGGCGGAGATGGAGGGGAAAATGAGACCATCAAGCTGAGGTCTAGAAAATGTATCTTCCTCAAACAAGCCTTGATAATACGAAATAATTTCCTTCTTTACCAAAGATTTTTCACTAGTCATGACACCATTGATGTTCAGCTGGGAGAAAGATTTACCTCTTTGCTTAGACGAAGCATATTTATGAAAAAAGTGAGTGTTGTTTTCATGATTCTCTACCCAGTTGATATTTGCTCCATCCGTATTAGAATAAAATTTTATCACTCATCTCTTTGATACGGAGGAAGTATTAGATTAAAGAAGAATAAAATTTTATCACTCATCTCCATCCGTCTGCTGCGTCTCCAGTCCACCACCTTGGATCCTTTAGTCTTCCTCTCCGTCATTAATTCTCTCTTTCAGATCCGCGACACAGCGACCACTGCTATCTCATAAGTACTAAATTTGTTCATTGTCTTTTCTTGATCAGCAACTCTACAGTACTAACTTCAGTATTCTCATAACCCTTTTCCAAAATTCTGATCTTTGGAAAAATCAGTCGAATGGGTGCTGCAAATGAATACTGGTTGAATACGGGCTTATGGTTGGATACGGGGGCGGTTAAAGCGACTCGCTTTGTTGTCTTCTACACCCGAAATTCTGGATGTTTTTCGGTTGAACATTTTGTTTTATAGAAATCAAAACTTTCTTATAATTAGACTAATTAAAATTAGTGAATTGGGTATGATTACATGAGTCTGAATCTGTTCACACTCCTCTGACGAGTGTATATTTTACATATTTTTCTAATTAGTTGATTATTTAACGGATGACTCTATTACCCTTCATGTTTAGAATCACGACCCTCGTTACATAACTCCCTAAATTAAATCAAGGGTAGAGATTAAATTGGTTAAAGAGTGTGCACGAATTCGCACTCATGATTACACTCTTTAATTGATGATAAATAGATTCGACTTAATGGATATTTTAAGTAAATTTAGAGTTCTTATCGTTGTAATTTCCTATATATGTTAGAGCAAGAGCATATACAGCACAAAAAGGAGGAAGGCTTAAAAAAAAAATAATAAAAAAAAAAAAAAAAAAAAAAATGAAAAAGAGAGTAATAAGTAGTAACAATCATTATACTCCATATTATTTGTAATCAAACCATGATCAACCAAATACGCATGGACATAATGATAGATCAAATAGTTATTAACGAGCTATTTATTATGATGCCTGATTCTTACTATATTTATTGCAGCACGTATGGCTCATCGATGGACGATTTAGCATACCGCCCTAGGATATGGTTTGGATACTTCTTGGCTTCATGCATTTCGCCTCAGGATATGGTTTGTCTACTTCGACAGTAGACCCACTAGACGCCCAAAAGGAGCACCTGAGATTACCACAGCAATCGCTGTCGCCTTTCTGCCAGTTACACTTCTCGTAGAGGTTGTGGCAGCTGTGAACTATAGAGAATGAGAAAACCAAAATCAAGATAAACAATACTGCATTGGCTTTGTTCATTTTGATGAATAGCTTGAAGTTGTGTGTCAATAGGAAGTTATAGTATATCCGTCGTACTTTGTTTGTGCACGCGTGTAGGCAACCTGCTAATGAAAAAATCCAAAATGCACAAGTGAGCAAGTTTTGTCATCGAAAATGATTTGTGACTCCCATTTTCTCTACTCCCACTGCTCCCAACATTAGTTGGCATCCATGTAGGATTGTTTCTCGATATTTTTTCAACAAAACTCTAAACTCGCATCATTGGACTCATCCCCACAAAGAACCGAATAAATTGTTGATTATCAAACCCTAGAGGAATTTTGTTTTCTAATGGTACTAATCTCTTCTGTAATTCATGAACATAAGAACGTCTACGGTGAACATATTACCCATTCCCATTATACTACAAACTTCATACCTAATTCACAGTAACAAATTATATAGTGTGAAAACCCTAAGAAATCATTTAACTGATCATCAAAGGTTTATTGGTTAATCTGTGACTTACTATGATCCAGACAGCCAAAATAAAATACAAAAAAAAATTCTTTTTGGGCTGCAAAGGTTATTTGTAGAATACAAAGTGATCAACCAGTACAATTATAAAGAAGAACAAGTGATGATGATTGAGATAAAATATCTCATCAAGATTTTTAAAAATGAATCAAAAAAGATTGTTGACGTAAAAAGCTATGATTGATTTCCATCTTTTGATAATTCCTTTTTCTATTTCAAAATTAAATCCTGTTAGTACTTTTACAGTTTATGGTTCACATAATTTTTAGTCTTTGTACTGTATTCCATAACTTAAGAGTTTCTGTCAATGGTTCACATAATTTTTAGCCTTTGTACTGTATTTCATAACTTAAGAGAGCTGAAGTGATATAAAGACTAACAAAACACCGTGAATCAACAACTTATTTCTCTTAGGTTTTTTTAAGCGTTTCTAACTTTCTATGATGGAAAATCCAACGCGGACGCCAACTAATGTTGGGAGTAGTGGGAGCGGAGAAAATGGGAGTCACAAATCATTTTCATTTTATCATAAGAGCAATACTTATGGTGGAATCCAGCCAGCTTCCACGCCACCTCAGCACTTGGAACTGTGGATGGAAGTGCAAGTGTAATGGTGGAATAGTAGAAACGCTATTCTTAATAGCGTTTTACATCAATCTTAATAGCGCTAAAAAAACACTATTCTTAATAGCGTTTTATGCCATTAAGAATAGAGATTTTTTCTCAGCCGTTAGATTCTCAACAACTCAGTTTAAATCTACGGATAAAAAAAAAACGCTATTCTTAATGGCATAAAACGCTATTCTTTATGCCATTAAGAATAGAGCTTTTTTCTCAGCCGTTATATTTTCAACAACTTAGTTTAAATCTACGGATTAAAAAAAAAACGCTATTCGTAATAGCGTTTTTTGTCTTTTAGCGCGCTATTCTTAATAGCGTTTTACGCTATTAAGCGTATTTGCGTTTTCATGGATTCCACGGACTCTTCCACCAAACCATGGAACCTTGCTTGGATTTTGTGTGGAAAACCCCAACTTGGAAGCCACTAGACTTGACATTCCATGAATTTTCCACACTTAGGCTAAGTCCTATGGGCTAGATTGGACTGCTAGATTGGCCAAAAAGTGTTGCAAATCATGAAAAAAGTGTGGGGAAAAAGTTAACACTCAATCTTGCTACTTCTCTCTCCTAGCAGTTGCTCGCAGTCGCACTATCGGCGAGATTGAAACGCCGAATGGTTCGGCGCTCAAAAAGTAGTCCAAACGCTGAACCATTCGGCGCTAGATTAATGTTTTTGGTAAAAAGAGAAAGTGAGAGAGAGAGAGGGGGAGAAAGAGAGAGAGGGAGAAAGAGGGAGAGGGACGTGTGAGAGGGAGAGGGGGAGAGAGAGAGAGAGACGTGTGAAAGAAGGAGAGAGGGAAGAAAAAGAGGGAGGAAAAGAGGGAGAGAGAAGAAAAGAAGGAGAGAGAAGAAAAAAAAAGAAAGAGAAACGCCGAACGGTTAGGCGTTCAAAGCCGAATGGTTAGGCGTTTCGCTGCTAGATTGGCCATCCCATAGGGGTTAGGAGGTTGCCCAAGCTGACGTGGATGGCCAATCTAGCAGCTAAATATCTAGCCCATAGGACTTAGCCTTAGAATAGGTTGGATTCCACCATAAGACTTGCTCTAACAAAAATCCAGAGATTTTTTGGTTGCAAAAAAAGAAAAAACTCGTACACATAGCAATGAAGCAGAATGTGGTTGTTCGATTCCTTCTACAAGGAAAAGGACAACAAAATTAACTCATGCGTTTTGGATTTAAGTCTAGGAGGTTGCCTACACGCACACAAGCAAAAAGACGATGGCACTAACACATGTATTTTGGATTTAGTTATTAGAATTTAGAAAGTTGCGTACACGCATAAACAAAAAATACACGATCATATATGTATCAGTATCATTTCTCTGAAAAAGTAAAGTGATTGGGTGATGATACCAGTGACCTGAGTTCGAACCTCGCCAGCATCAAAATTCGTTACCGATAAAAAAAAAAAAGAGAAATTGGTTTGCTTATAAATGTTAAAATGAAATAAGGATTATTATGTGTATCATTTCTAGTGTAAGAGCTCTTTGATATTGTTAAGTCTTGAGTGCATGCATCTAGTGATCTTTTGAAGTTTGTGTTGCAGCACTTTGGTGTTAAGAAAGGTTGTATAAAGAAAAAAAAGAGTTTGTGCATTCAACAAGAAACTGGAAAGGCCATTATTGCATCCACCAGTTCTGCTTAGACTTAGTCTTATGGGCTAGATTGGAGGTGCTAGATTAGCACTTAAGTGTTGCAATTCAAAAAAAAAATTGTGGTAAAAAAGTTAACAAGTAGTTCTCTCTCCTACCCGAGTTGCTAGCATGTGAACTAGCATGCTAGATAGTTCTGTTGAATGATTCAGCGCTTGAAAAACTACCTTTTCGCGGAATGGTTCGGCGCTAAGAGATTTATTTTTGATCTGACGGCTGAGATTTAAAGCGCTGAACCATTCAACGGCCGAATGGTTCAAATGGCTTGGTGATGGATCACAATCTAGCTGCTAGATTAGCACTCCCATAAGACTTAGGAGGTAGTCCTGACTGCTAATCTAGGTGCTAGACTAGCACCCATAAGACTTAGTCTTAAGACGAGACGAGCTAAATACATTGGTTGATATTCTCTAGGCATTTCGGGTTTGTTTTTTCTCGTATTCAATGGATCAATCTTAATCTGCGTCATGTTTATCAAAAGGGTTAATTTGCATTACCTCCCCTGTAAAGATTGATAATTTGCATTACCTCCCCTACAAAAATAAAATTAGCAAAACCTCCTCTCGTCAATAATTCCGTCTATTCCAAGTTAGCTGACTCAGCACTGACTTACACGTGGTTTTTTGTAGGGGAGGTAATGCAAATTACCAATCTTTACAAGGGAGGTAATGCAAATTAACAATCTTTACAGGGGAGGTAATGCAAATTACCCCAAACAAATAAAAACCACGTGTAAGTTAGTGCTGAGTCAGCTAACTTGGAATAGACGGAATTATTGACGAGGGGAGGTTTTGCTAATTTTATTTTTGTAGGGGAGGTAATGCAAATTAACGATCTTTACAGGGGAGCAGGGCCGGTCCCGTAGGGAAATCAGGGAAAGACCCACTTTAGGGCAGCAAGGCCTAGGGGCAACAATAGCCCAGTTTTGTATTGGGTGTATTCTTACAAATAAAATAGAGTAGGGGCTTATTAATGAAACTACAAATATTTGGGGGTTTATTTTTGAATATTCTATAAACTCGTTAATTTCTCTCCAGTCTTTTCTTTGACGGAAGATTTTTTCTCGTTTTAGCTTTTATATTATTGATTGAAAAATGTGTTCTACCTTTTACATTATTGAAAGAAGTCTTAAACCTAGAAAGTTGTTCTAAATAACCACCCAAATACTCTTGTATTCTTTAAGTCTCGGATTATTGATTGAAAATGTAACTTGATAATTCCATTTCATTTCTCCATTTTTTTAATTCGAACATGAGGAAGATCTCATTATACTTTAAATTCATACTACCTCATATTTTGGTAGACAATTTTCTTAATAAAAATTAGACGGTAATATATTTAAACCAAATATTGGGGATTTTTCTCGTCCTTTGATGCTCTACGTACCCACAAAAATTGAGCATGAATACTAAATCTCACCGTATATTAATCTCAATTTTAACGGCTGAGAATTTGTTGATTTGCAAAAAGTCGATTTTCAAAGTAGTAGATGATGGAGTCATATGCTTTGTAAGACGAACATATTTAAAATATTAGCTTTAAATCTGTTATCATTTGAATTTTAAAACTTCTCGGAACGGCCACGGGGAGGTAACACAAATTACCCCTTATCAAAACCATGGTTACTACATACTTTAATGTAGACTTTATGATTCTTAATTTGCCCTGGATATAGTTACTCAATTGCAGTTTGATACAAATGTATGAAATGTTTCTCTTGTCGTCAGGTTAAGAATTTGATTCTATGCAACCCTGCAGAAGAGATATCAATTCAAAACAGCACTATCGGTGCAAAAAAAAAAAAAAAGATGCCGAAAGTAAGCAGTGGGAACTGCAACAATGAATACCCAAAATGATGTTAAAATTAAATTTCTGAAAATGAAATAAAATACTCAAATATTTGTTACACTGAGAACATAGTCACTTAATCATCAACCTATCTTTAAGACGATAGTTCACCGGTACTCCTCAAGAATGAGTTGTGCTTATATCCCGTGGTAAAGTCGTATCCAAGAAAAACTGCCCCTTCCAAGTACTATTAGCACTACAGTACTTGTCCACTTATGAACTCAACAAAAAGCTCAGGAATGTAAATACCACACAGAGGGAGAAAGATGAAAAAGAGAAGGATAATAGCTTCTTTTAGACGCACTTTGAAATGAAGAAATCCTTTTACTTTTATAGACAGTGAAAATGTGAAATCGGATTTGTCATGAATTACTTTTGGTAACCCCCATTAAACATAAACCGTTTATGAAATTAAAATCACGTTTTAATTTTAACAAAATAATTTAATAAACTTAAAATTTTGTTTTAAGTATCTATTAAGGATTTAAAAACTTAAAATTTTGTTTTAACCAATTTCTTTAAATAATCCCTTTAGAAGTTGTAAACTTTTTTGATTTTAATCCGTTTTTAGGAATCAAAAAATTATTTTAAATTTAATCTTGGTTAACTCATGCACCTGCATACATGCACTAGGCGTGGCAAGTGTCTCATGCCCACCCAAATTTGCATTTCATTTCACTCATAGAAATTGAATAAACATCCTTAGAGCTTTAGGTCATTAGATCAATTATAATCAAGATCAAAAAACTAAAACATATTAAAACGGCTCATTTTCTCCCATATAAGCAAGAAAAGAATAATAAAGCCATAATGGTTTCCGTGATTAAACATTTGAAAGAAAAATCAACTAAATTATTTGTAAAGCGCAAACAATCATAATTGTAATTAGAAATTAAATCTTAAACTGAACTATTGAACCCAAACTGTACATAAGAAGAGAAAAGAAAGAATTAACATTAAGGTATAAACTACGTTGGAGAATGCAATCTATAACTCATTGTTGTTCTCTTGATTCCTTTTCCATCACTTGTTCGTTATTATCTTTATCAATAAACTTAATGCACCCGTTAGATTTGCACCAGTTCATCAGAAAATAATTGCAAATTGCTATAAAAGTAAGACCAGCGCTAATGTAGAGAGGAATAAGTTTAGAAAACCTCATAACAACAACCACAAACGCTGCCGGTATCAAACACATAACGCAAAGAACGGGAACATTCGCTGGAACTTTATAAGGTCTATGCAAATCTGGTTTTTTGATCCGCAACCAAATAAATGCCGAAAACTCTAATAGCATACCCATGCTATATAAGAAATTGGCAGCAGCAACTATCTCGTCAAACTTAATAAATGTAAGACCTAACGAAATTGCACCTGACAACAAAATTCCAACCCATGGAGTATTAAACTTCTTTGATCTCCACGCAAAAAACCCAGGTAGAAACCTAAGATTTGCCATTCCTTCTGCTTGAAAAGAAGAACTGCTTAACTGAGCTTCGAATAATCCAACACCTGATAAAGCTGAACCAATTGCAACCCATAACTTCAACCATGACCCACCAATCTTTCCTGCCGCGATATCTAAATACCCATTTTCCCATTTGTCTTGATCTAGTGGTAGAGCACCAGTTATTGCTAATAGAGGGATCAGATACCCAAAACAAGCAATAAGTCCAGCAAAAAACAAAGCTTTTGGGAAAGTTTTCTGTGGATTTTCTACTTCTCCTGCTAAAGTACTTGCATTATCCCAAAAATTCAAATTCCAAAACAGGGTATTCAAAAACGTGCTCCAATCATTCTTTTGAAAATTACGACCATTTGTACCTAAACTCGCCAATCTGTGCCATTTCATTTTTGGAATTGCAATCAAACCCATGATAAGAAATGGCAACATAGAAACAACACCAATAGCAACAGAAACCCAACCAACCACACTTAATCCAAGATAATTCAAAACTGACAAAGCTATTGTAGTTATACATAGAGTTATATTTTTAGGAACCTTCTTGTGAAGGAAAATTTTTAATGTAGGAGAACTATTTTTTATGTAATCTTTAATTAATACCGGATATGCAGCACTATTAATAGACCCACTGAGAAATTTTAATGAACCCATCATTGATCCCCAAAAAGGACCAAAAGCTTCGGAAGCCCAAATGACATACCCACCATTACCTGGATAAGCAGTTGCAAGTTCTGCAGTGATTAAAGCTTCAGGTATACTCCATATGAATGGGAATATTAAAAACCCTAGCCAAGCAAAAAGTGGTCCTGCTGCTTTAACTGCGGGTTCTTCCCCGAAAGGACCTCCTGAAACTTCAAAAAAGATTAGGAAGATAAGGGGTACCAATGTTAATTTCTTCACTGATGGTTTTGTAATACTGCTAGGGCTCTCAACTTTGATTTCATCCAGCTTTATGTCACTCATCACCATTGTTACATCCAATGAAAGAAAATGAGATGATAAAGAGTGATCTAATTAGAAAAAAAGTAAAGAGATGATAATTCTAACAGTGATCTAATTAGAAAGAAAGTAAAGAGTTGATAATTCTAGCAGTGGATGAGAAACAAAGAAAGTAAAGGGATGATAATTATGGAAAGAACAAAAAATGATGAGAGTATTCGACTGATTTTTTGATGAGATCACTACTACTACTGGTATTCGGATGGTGTTTATATCTTGTCTGGCACTAATTTTTCTCTGACTAATTATCTATCTACTCCAATGAAAAAGTCTTAAGGATTTGGTTTATTTATTTTTAGTTAATACCGTTAGTATAGGAGATATAATAAAACTACCAAACTGTAAAACACTACTAATCCGAATCTCTCTTTAATTCTGTTTAATTTGTTAAAAAGATTCTTGTTATTATGATTCTTGTTTAGATTTTTCAAGGATTCTTAGTGACGTGCCTTGGTTTTTCTTGAAATGATTTTAGCGACAACATCATTTGGTCTAGGTCATCTTCTTCTATAATGAACTCGTCCAAAATAAAGAGATACATCAAAACAAGAAACCTCCTTAAATAAATCGGACCCGAAACAACATAACTGCTATACTCATAACAATTGATTTGTGGTGTGTATTACATTACAATTCTTTTTTCACAAAATTGGTCAAAAATAGCCAAAAATTAAAAAGATATCAAATTTTAAAATAGCAGATGTAACTAAATATTTTTTCTTATTTTTATTTTGCACATGATGCTCATCCTTGCTATTTTTTAAGTAACATTTCATTGATTCGTCCATTTGAACCGTGTTTTAATTTTTTTTTTGGACAAATGACCCATTTTCTCTTCTTTTTTCTTGATCGGCAAAGGTAAAAGTTATACTGTATTGAAGAAGCTTACTAGAGATAAGCAGAAGAATACAACCCCAATGGCCTGTCTAAAGAGTTAAGCAGAAGAATACAAATAAATTTGATTCCATGTATTTACAAATAAATTTTCCACAGAAGATGCAACAAGTTACATATTTACAGATGAACGAAGGAAAACGGACTAAAATGTACATTAAGTATAAAATGTTATTAACAAGTTAACAAGGGGAAGACTGAACCAAGGGTGATTCCCTTGACATTTCGACAATATGATTCTGTTGGCTTTGGTTTTTGCTGTTCTCCTTGCTTTTGTGGTAGACGGTACACTAGTTTGATATTCTCGACATGGATTCCTTTACAAGGATTGATGTCACTGCAATCGAACTTCATTGCGACTTGACTTGCTGATGTCCCTTTGATGTTCGCAAATGTAACATCGCTAATTTGAACGCCCGAATGCTATAATAAACAAAGAGAGTAACGATCAGTATAAAATGTTTTAGATTAAAGCAGATACATGTCATAGATTTCTAATGCAAGGTTATTTATGTAGTGTTTGCATACCTGACCAGGGCATCCTTCATTTCGAGGACAGTAATTTTGATCGATAACTATAGGGTTATGAACATTATTCATTACAGCATGTTTAAACACCACTCCTTTAACAAATCCTTTACTGGGTCTTCCCCAAGATTTTATTCTTACTCCATTTTGTGTTCCAGTGAATTCCACGTCTTTCACTGTCACGTTTTGCACACCTTCTTCTTCCAAGCCCATCCCCAAACTCCCAATGCTGTACTCCATGTAAAAATAATGTGATTACATTTAACATATAGTTAATGTGTTGGCAAATACGATTATGATACTTTTGATATACTTATGAAGAGATATGCATCAGAAGTGAAAACAATTAAGAACTCGAAATCTATCACTCACCTTATACCATGTCCAGGACCACATGTAACCCGTTCAATCCACAGGTTCTCTGTTCCAGGTCCAATTGAAATACAATCGTCTCCTGTCTTTATACCGGTGTTTAAGACACGAACGTTGGTTGACTTGCCAACGTGTATACCATCTGTGTTGAGGCTATCCTCTGGAGCACGGATCTTAACACCATCTAATAATATGTTTTTGGATGCTAGGACAACAATATGGAACATTTTGGGATTAAGCGAGCTCAAATTTTGAACGGTTACATCATCCGAACTAAAGATGCCAAGTGACTGCATGTTAAAAGAAAATCATAATGAGTTAATTAAGTGGTTCTGGATCCGTAACCTAAAAGAAAATGCATATATGAAAATTATTAACAACTAGTTTAATGTCTACGCACCGTTGGTCCTCGCGGGCAAGACTTTTTGGCTAGCTTGCAAGAATATAAGCTTGAGCCTCGTCCATCAAGAACTCCGCCAATGATTGACACCCCCTTGACACGATCAAACTTTAGCCAGTTCTCAACAGAAGACTTCATCTGCTTAAAATCGGGAGCAATGAGGATCCCATCAATTCGGAAAGTGATTTTGGAACTTTTACAAGGTCCTAAGAAGATGGTTGGACCAATAAGATACTTTTTCTTAGGTACAT
Source organism: Papaver armeniacum (assembly GCA_023531295.1). Lineage (NCBI taxonomy): Eukaryota > Viridiplantae > Streptophyta > Magnoliopsida > Ranunculales > Papaveraceae > Papaver > Papaver armeniacum. The sequence continues at coordinate 1,519,547 of JAJJWW010018609.1, read as the reverse complement.
ATATAGTTGATGCTTTAGACGAACTACAAGAAGCGTCCCAGGCTTTTAAAAACGCTTTACTCGAGTCTGTCTTTCCATCTGCCTTGGCACCGAAATCTGCAACATTATTAACCATCATCGTATCTGCATTTATCATGGATACTAGAAAGGGAATGGTAATGAAGAAAAGAGTTGAAGAAGGAAGTAAAATGTTGTTGCTTTTTAGAAATGCCATGGTTTGAGAGCAGTATAGAATTATATGTGAAAGTGATGGTAATGAGGATGATATGAGTTTGAGTTCTCAGAACCAACCTTTTATAGCAGCGAGGGATCATTTGAATTGTGCAGCCATTTCCGTCTTAAGTTGAGCTGTTGAAGCAAGAATTTCAACTAGAGGGTTGTAACTTGCAAACCAAAAAGAGTGAGTTGAAATTTTTTATGCTTCAAAAAACATGTAGCCGTTAACTTATGGAATGATCAACAGTTTCAGAAATTGTTTTTCATTGGTGCACTCATTATGCATGGATTTGTATCATTGAGTGTTATCTAATCCAAAAATCATATCAAGCAAATATCCATAAGCTTGATATTATTATGTGATAATCACTCAAACACGCTGTTAGGGAAGTTTATATTCATCAGTTAATATTTTTGCATACCACGAATCAATATTTTTATTTCCACCGAACATCTTGCAAATGGCTAAAAGTGTCTTCAAGTTGCAGCACATCTGACTTTTTTTATCTATCGTTTTCGCTTGTTTTTAGGATTCAAATTGAGCTTGAACATAATAGAAAAAATGGAGCTAAAAACAAAGCCAAAGATTATGATTAAAGAAATGAAGAAACTCTTTGTCGATATAGAATTATAATAAGAATGTATGTGTAGGTTTTCAAAGGGTGTTTAAGAATCAAGCTATATGAAGTTTATTTTATACATTTGATTCGAAGAAATTGAGGGTGTAACTTGCGAATGAAAAAGGGAGTTGGAGATTTAGTTTTATTTTAAAAGGAATATAGCTAGGCCGTTAACTTAGAACATTAACAATATCTTAAAAGTTATGAAAACAAATTTTCACAAGTCACCGATTCGAACATGCATGCATGATGGAATGTAGATTCGTAGCAATGAATTTGTAGAAATGAGTATTTTCTAATCCTTGATTACTTGTATCAAGTTATCGTAAGATAATGGATAAGTGCATTAGTAAAACATAATAGTGGTGATATGCTAAGAAATTCTGGGGGAAAAGGCTCAAAAGCTGCATGCTTAGGGTTGTTACAAAGTTGTGCAACTCCGTAACTCCAGGTTTGATTTATTCTTCTGATTTAGTCTTTTGATTCAGTCATTCAATTCACTTATCCGCAGTTATTATAGGAATTAGTGGAATAAAAATAGGATCAAGTTCAGTAGTTTGTTAGACAGTCAGTAGTATAAATAGATTTGTAATTCAGTGCAAGTTCACCACACTGAACACCAATTGTATTCTTGTCTTTCTTTGCTATTCATTAGAGAAATAAAATCATTTTTCTCCATTTGCTCTCTCTGTGTTACAACTCTATTTCGATCACCTTTTGCTTCATGGTATACAAGAGCTAGGTTAGTGATAGAGTGTGTGTTTTTTATTGCTCACAGAGTGTTTGATTATATTTCTCATTGAACTGTTTTAACCATTTTCTCTTGCAGAGCTGTTGTATCTTTCTACGGTATTATCAACATGAATGGTGGAAGCAGTAATCTTTCTCAGCCTACTGTAGAGAAGCTTGTTGGTAGTAATTACCAATATTGGAAGCTATGTATGGAGTCTTATCTTCAAGGACAAGATCTGTGGGAGTTGGTTTCAGGTGCGGAAGAGATTCCAGTGGATACTCCGCAAAATGTAGAGGCACGTCGTAAATGGAAGATCAAGTGTGGTAAAGCTATGTATGCATTAAGAACGTCGATCAGTAAAGAGCTCATTGATCATATTCGTGATTTGGATACACCTAAGAAGATTTGGGACACTCTTGAAAAGCTTTTTACTAAGAAAAACACCGCAAGACTTCAATATTTGGAGAATGAACTTGCAGTGTCAAATCAAGGTAATCTTTCAATTCCAGAATACTTTTTGAGGGTTAAGAATTTCTGTTATGAGATTTCAGAATTAGAACCAGATGATCCCATCAAAGAAGCAAGACTACGTCGCTATCTTATACGTGGTTTGCGGAAGGAGTTTATGCCGTTCATTGCCTCAGTGCAAGGGTGGTCAAATCAGCCCTCTGTCATAGAGCTAGAGAACTTGTTGGCTAATCAAGAGGCTTTAATCCAACAAATGTCCAAAGAAACCTACTTCTGAAGTCGAGGATGTGCTCTTCACCAAAGACAAAGATAAAAACAATCCTACCACAAAACCAACAGATGAATCTATATCTTGTCATAGATGTGGCTTGAATGGACATATTAAAAAGAATTGTCGTGTGAAAATTGCTTGTCGAAGATGTGGAAAATCTGGCCACATTCAACCAAATTGTCGTGTAAAGCTTGCAGATGAAGATGCTAATATCATTCATGAAGAAGAAGATGATCAACCTGTATGGGAGCAATGTTTTTCTATAGAAGTTGGTGAAGATTTCTCAAAGGTAAAAAAGGGTTCTAATCCTTCCATTGATTATAACAAAGACTGGATTGTAGACTCCGGTTGCTCTCATCATGCTACAGGAAATGCATCTCTACTCTCCAAAGTTCGTCCACACCAAGGGAAGAGGGTCATTGTTACTGCTGATAACACACTACATCCCGTAGTGAAAGAAGGTCATCTGACTGTCAAGGACGATTCTACTGCTGATGGTGTTGCTTTGGAAGATGTTTATCACGTTCCAGGCTTAAAGAAGAACCTAGCTTCTGTCCCGCAAATAACAGATTCTGGGAGGTATGTCTTATTTGGTCCAAACGACGTTCAAATTCTTACCAATTTCAAATCTGTTGATGCTGATGTTCTCTTTACTGGACAAAGAAGAGATTCTTTATATGTGTTGTCTGCTGGTGAAGCTTATGTTGAAAAGACGAGCCAAAATGCAAGCATTTCACTTTGGCATGCACGGTTGGGTCATGTTGGTTATCAATTGTTACAGCAAATTTCCGTCAAAAGATTACTTGAAGGTGTGCCAGTATTTCCAAAGATGCATACAAATATTGTTTGTTCAGTTGTCGATGCAGTAAGTCTCGCCGCCTTCCTTTTCGCACTTATACAAATCGATCTACTTCTTTATTTCAACTACTTCATTCGGATCTTTTGGGGCCAACAAAGACACCTAGTTATGCTGGATATCAGTACTTGATGATAATTGTGGATGATTTTACCCGGTTTTCTTGGGTTTATTTTTTGAAACACAAAGATGAGGCTTTTTCAACCTTTGTTAAATTCAAGATGCAAGTAGAAAAAGAATTTGGGAAGCTGATTAAGGGTCTACGTACTGATAATGGAGGAGAATTTACGTCGGATGAATTTTTTCAGTATTGCAGAGCGCATGGAATTCACCGTCAACTAACATGTCCTGACACCCCACAACAGAATGGAGTTGCCGAAAGGAAATTAGCACACCTTACTGAAATGTGTCTGTCATGGTTGCATGAAAAGCAATTGCCTAGAGCTCTATGGGCAGAAGCTATACAATGCGCTTCTCATGTGATTAATCGACTACCTCCGTGGCCAGGTACTGATAAGTCTCCTTTTGAAAGATTGTACCATGTTAAACCCAATGTGAATTATTTTCGGGTGTTTGGTTCCCTTTGTTATGTCCATATTCCAAAGAATAGTCGAACTAAACTAGATCCAAAGGCTAGAAAATGTATTTTTGTTGGCTATGATTCACACAGGAAGGGTTGGAGGTGTATGGATTATGCAACGAAGAAGGTAACAGTATCTCGTAATGTGGTGTTTGATGAAGTCACACCATATGCTGGAATCGACAACACTGTTTTGGATCCTTTTACTGTTGATATCGACTCTCGAGAATGGGGGACCACTGATTCTATTTCTCGAGATCAAGATACTCCAATTCAAAGAAGATGCTCTTCCTATTCAACAAGATGTTGTTCTGCAGATCTACAAGAGAACGAAGAGCACCTAGTCACTATTCATTATGATGTTCAAGCTAATCTGCCATCTGTAACTTCTTGCTTTCTCATGGAGTCACATATGAGGACGAGCCTAGGAATTACACTGAAGCTGAAGGAGTTGTTGAATGGGAAGCTGCGATGTGTGAAGAGATAGATGCTTTACATAAAAATTGTACCTGGGAGCTTGTACCAAAACCTAATGATGCTGACTTGGTTACTTGTAAATGGGTTTATAAACTGAAGAAAAAGACAGATGGTACCGTGGATCGTTACAAAGCTAGACTTGTGGCGCGTGGTTTTTCTCAACAATATGGATTAGACTATGAGGAAACTTTCAGTCCTGTTGTAAGAATGGTGACGCTGCGTACTCTTATTTCTTTTGCTGCACACAAAAGGTGGAATTTATGGCAACTAGACGTGAAGAATGCATTTCTGTATGGTGAATTAGATCGTGATATTTTCATGGAGCAGCCTCAAGGATTCGTTTCCAAGAAATATCCTCATCATGTATGCCGACTCAAGAAGGCATTATACGGCCTCAAGCAAGCACCACGTGCTTGGTATGGTAAGATTGCTCAATATCTTAACTTCTGTGGGTTTAAACCTTCACATTCTGATTCAAGTTTGTTCATAAAGAAAACAACTACAATGTGCATTATGCTTCTTTTATATGTGGATGATATGATCATCACTGGAGATGATGATACTGAAATTAATCGTCTTCGAAGCAACTTGTCTGTCCGTTTTGACATGAAAAGTTTGGGTGAAGTTAGTTGTTTTCTTGGTTTGGAAGTGAAAAAGTCAGATGGTTACTTTGTTTCACAGCATGGTTATGCAACTAGTCTATTGAATCGTTTTGGTTTGGAAGATTCAAGAGAAATGGCTACACCAATGGAACCATCACTCAAATTAGCAAAGGAAGAAGGACATGTACTAGAAGATGCAACTCTCTTCCGTAAACTTGTTGGAAGTCTTTTTTTACTTAACTATTACAAGGCCTGACATTGCTTATTCTGTAGGGGTTGTGTCTCAGTTTATGGAGAAGCCTTATGTTGGTCATTTACTTGCAGCAAAGAGGATCCTCCGTTATGTAAAAGGCACTCTGCATTTTGGGTTAAGTTATAAACAAAACAAATCATTTTCTTTGGGAGGGTTCGTTGACGCAGATTGGGCAGGTGATGTAAATGACAGACGGTCTACAACAGTTACTTGTTTTGATGACTTGGTTCACCTAATTTCATGGTGCAGTAAGAAGCAAACTGTTGTTGCTCTTTCAAGTTGTGAAGCTGAGTATGTTGCAGCCTCTATGGCAACTCAAGAATGTATATGGCTTAAAAGACTCATTCAAGAAATTGTCGCAACAATCAACTATCAAGTTCCCATTCATTGTGATAATGAAAGTGCAATAAGGCTTGCTGGAAATCCTGTATTTCATGCACGTACTAAACACATCGAAACTCGCTATCATTTTGTTCGAGAAAAGGTGTTAACTCAAGACATTAGACTGCAAACAATTCGGTCTGAAAATCAAGTTGCTGATATCTTTACAAAGGCGCTTCCGTTGGCAAAGTTTGAAACGTTTCGCAGTTCTCTTGGAGTTGTTGATGGGAGTTTGCACTAAGGGGGAGTGTTACAAAGTTGTGCAACTCCGTAACTCCAGGTTTGATTTATTCTTCTGATTTAGTCTTTTGATTCAGTCATTCAATTCACTTATCCGCAATTATTATAGGAATTAGTGGAATAAAAATAGGATCAAGTTCAGTAGTTTGTTAGGACAATCAAGTAGTATAAATAGATTTGTAATTCAAAGGCAAGTTCACCACACTCAACACCAATTGTATTCTTGTCTTTCTTTTTGCTATTCATTAGAGAAATAAAATCATTTTTCTCCATTTGCTCTCTCTGTGTTACAACTCTATTTCGATCACCTTTTGCTACAAGGGTGTAACCAGACTGACAATGAACAGAATGGATTTCAGGTTGATACCTCTTTTGAGGAATCAGCCAACTCATATCAACATTGACATGAAAGTTTGTGCAGGTACACAAGAAGCGCAAACCGCTGTGGAATGGGCTTCCGAACTACAACTTACAAAAGTACTCCCTCCGTCTCACTATCTAGTGACCTACATCACTAAACAATGAGGTATTTCTAAAATTATCCTTTTAGTTAATTATAAAAAAAAATACAAGAAAATATGCATAATTTGATAGGCATGTTTATATTCATTACGTAGGTGTTTTAAAATGCTTTTCAATGGTATGAAGTTTGAGAACATCCGTGGAGTAGTTTGAGAGATAAATCATTTCTAAATTTCACTAGTTATTATAATTGTAAAAAATGCTTAAAAGTACTCTTTTCGTTGCTTGCCTTAAAAATTATGCAAACTTAAACTAGGTCACTTAATAGTGGGACGGAAGGAGTATATTTTTGGGATACTTGGTTTTCATGTGCCTTGGCTTCGCTATCTACACATCTTTAGCATCGGATAGCTCAACCATAGTGGTGAACCATGAACCCTGAATTCTCTACAATATGGTCCATATTTCTTGCTCTAATATCCCACTTGACAAACCAAAGAAAAATTGCCCACGCGATAAAACGGCAAAATAATTTTTTTTTGGTATTTCAGAGTTAGACTTAGTCCCAAATTCGGATCTTTTTGTAGTTAGGGTTTCCCTTAAATCGCTTCAGTTCAATCCCTTCAGTTCCCATGGCAAAACCAGAGTTATCAAATCAGAGAAGCGAACGAAAGCTCCCACCATCACCAAGAGCAGCACCATGGCTTGTCATCCCTCATGGAAAAAATCGTAAGTTTCAAACTTTCTTAAATATATTTGATCATCCCTTGAACAAATCTTATAAGAAATTTATACCAGAATTGAGTGGGAAAAGATTTTGGCAAAAAAATTCTCATCAAGGATGGTTGATTATTGTGTGTTACGAGGATGATGATCCAAATTTCAATAATGGAGATTGTTTTTTATGGAATCCTAGTTCATTAGAGATTATAATGTTACCTAATATAGACCATTATAATCAATTAGATGGATATCGTATCCAAGATTGTCTCTTATCTTCACCCCCTCAGAGCAGCAGCAGCTGTAGTATTAGTAGTGCTAGTGACGATGATGGTTCCATGGTTTATATCCTTTATAATGGAGGTAAAAAGCCTGATATTCTTATATATTGTCGCCCTGGTGAAAAAGAATGGAGAAAACATGAGTTTGTTGATGTGGTTCAAAGTCTTAAATCAATGTTTTATTTCAAGGGTAAGTTGCACATAATGTGTTTGTGCGAAGAACTCTTAGAGATAACGGTACAATGTGGTGGTTCTGGTATTGACGATGAGGAGGAGACATTCAGCCTCAGTATAAGTATATTGATTACCAATGATGAGGACAGTTTATGCAAGTCAGAAGATGTAGGAGGAAGTTTGGTATGTAAACATCACACATATTATATGGAGTCTTTTGGTGAAGTTTTTAGAATCAACAGGTATTACATTCAAAGAGGTTGTTATGAGCACTTCGTAACAAAAATAGTTGTGTCGAAATTGGATTTTGATTCATTGACTTGGGAGGAAGTGAAAAATTTGAACGACTATGTCTTGTTTATAGGCTATAGAGATACGCGGCTGTCCTGCTTGGCCTCGGATTTGGGTTTAACAAAGGGTTGTGTGTATTTTACACTAAAATCTGATCTGAGCTTATACAAGTATGACCTGGAGGATGAAAGCATTTCGCTTTCTTTACCATGTCCTCATATACCAGCTCCATGGTTGTCGCCCAGATGGCTAATGATTCCTACAACTTCAAGGTACGTAACTTTGACGTAGAATTCATTATTGTTTGTTTTTTATTTCATCAATTTCTTTATAGCATACATCATAACTTATTTCATTGTCACGTGTTTTTAACTAAGATTCACTATCCAAGCGCAGAATTTTCCATACTGGTTACCTTATGTGCAATTTATCCACGCCATAGTGCTCTTCCTCAGCATCACAATCAAATGTCGTTTGCCCCTTTAGTTTTATCCGAAATTATAAGAAAAATCTGTTTCATTTTATATGTAGGGTTGATGATAGTAGAACAGCAACAGCAACAGACCTTATGCTAGGAAAGGATGAAGACATAGAAAAAGTTAAGGCAGCGGAAAACAGAAATAGCGGTAAAGATAAAGATGACGAGAATAAGGATATTGAACATGCAAGACTATTGGTGAAGCTTGATGATGATATGGTGTGGACTATATCAAATTTTCTTCATACACTAGATTATATACATTTACGTGCAGTCAGTAAAAAATATCGGTCAGTGTTACATCTTGAAAGATACTCTTCTAATATGACAGTACAGATCACAGATATATCTCCATGGCTGTTTTTCCCAATGTTTGATCAAGCAGTTTACAATTTTGTAAACCCAATGCATGGTAATGAGAACTACCTCATGAACATCCCTGAATCGTTAAAAGGTACTAGAATTCGGTTCTCGAAAGGTGGATGGTTGCTCATGTCAAAACACAAGACTTTGTTCTTCTACAATCCCTTCACGAAATCAACTGTCAGACTTCCGGACTTGCCAGATTTTCATGGTTATAGCTTCACAGGTATCTCATTCTCTTCCTTACCGACTTGTTCAGATTGTTTAGTTTTTGCCATAGATAAAGAATTATTCAGGGATCAAGTTCATATCTTTTTCGTTAAGCGGGGAGATGAAGGCTGGTCATACCATATATTCGATAACGTTTATTTGCTTCCCAATAAGATAAACATGAAGTTCGAGCTAACTCTCAACAACCCAGTGTTCTACAGAGGAAGATTCTATTGCTTAGACCACAACGGAACATTGGGAGTATTTAAATACGAACACCCAAACAGTAGTTGGCAAATTCTATCCACGCTAATGCCCCCTAGTTGTGGATTTATTTATGATAGTTTCTTGGTGGAGTGTGAAGGGAAACTCTTATCTGTGTTACTAGGGCGATTAGGAAATTGGGTTCGCATTTTCAGATTGGACGTTGCTAAATTGGTCTGGGTTGAAGTTAAGCATTTGGGGCGGCATATGTTGTTTCTTAGCAATGAATCATGTATCTCAGCACTTGCTCCGACTAGTCAAATGGAGAACAAAATCTACTTTCCGAGGTTGCATAATGAAGGAATATTGTATTATTCTCTTGATACGGGTATGTATCACTCTTTTGGAAGTAGACATTCTGCTAAAGATTTTCGTGATTCAAAGGAGAAGTTACACTGCAGTTGGATAGAACCTAATTGGTCAGAGATCTCAGATCACCATCTCGACTGGCTTAAAATCTGAACGCTGAAATCCTGTAGTATGTATACTTTTATTTTGCTTATTCGCGTTCCGTCTCCGTATCCAAACTGGTATTTCTGTGGATGTTTTTGTGTGCTTCACACTTTGCCTTGCAATTGCTGAATGTAAATGTCAAATATTGTATTCCCATTGCAGTTCTTACTGCAAACCATGTTCCTTGAATTCTGCATTAATTTTCATTAGAATCCTAGCTCTATGCACTGTAATCTGGATTCTACATTTCACAGGACGACCCTTCCATTGCAAGGTTTATGATCGTAGAAAATCCAAATTTCCTTAAATTTGGCATTAAATCTCAAGTAAACGGGTTGCAAGTCTGTGGTACCGAACGGTAATGAAGAAAAGAGTTGACGAAAGAAGAGACAAGTTGTTGCTTCTTAGAATTGCCAATATTGAAATATGTGATGGTAATGAGAACGATATTTCCCACCTTTTTTAAAAGGTTTTGATAAAATGAAGTTGAGCTGTTGAAGCAATAATCTCAACTAGGAATAGGCCGTCGTTAGGCCTCTTCCTATGCACATGCCAAAACATAGTATTCGGCATATATGCACCCACTATGGGTATGCCAAACTGCCAAACTCATATGCCAATATGTTATTTCTGGCATATAGGCATACACGATGTAGTTTCCAAATGAGCGATAGAGTCTTCATCGCCGATGGTCAAACTGCCGTTCGATGGTCATTCAATCGTCGGCGACAGTCAAGTCGTCGCCGATACTTTGATAATCGCTCATCGATCTTCATCCAACGGCTAATATTTCCCCCCTCTATAAATACCTAATTTTAATCTCATTTCAACTCACACCATAATTTCTTAATCTCTTAAGAATTTCTCAATCTCTCTAGAATTTCTTAATCTCCAATTATTTTCATCACTCTTCCAGTTCCTTAGAGAGCATGGTCGATAATATGAATCCAGCCGAGTGCATGGCAAACCACCGTATTATCCAAAATCGAAGAGCCGCTTGTCGTGCAATTGTAGACAAAGTGAAACTAGAGAAGTCAAATTAGGAGATGTCAAGTGAGGAGAAACCTAAAATTCAAAATACAGAAGATGAATGTATTTGGCAGAATTATATTGATTTGACAATGGAGCCGTATTTGATCACCAACTATTGTGGGAAAGGATTTTTTTAAATTTCAAGAACAAACAATGAACCTACGCTGGTCGTAGTGTTTCGATTTGGTTCGACGCTTCGGGTATAATTAAGCGGGAAGTTACTGGGTATGTTTCTTTACTTCAGCGAGAAGGTCCAACCTTGAGAAGTGGTGAAACCACGGTGGAATTTCAGGAAAGGTGTCGTGTGGAATATCGCCGCATCTACGGGCAAAAATTCCATTTTGAAAGTTGTTTCGAGGTTTTAAGATATTTGCCCCAATATTGTCCAACATTTGTGTTGTAATTTCAATTGTCCACTTTTAAAGTTTTAATATTTGTTTAAAATTTTTAAAGTATTAATATTTTTAATATTTGTTTAAGTTTAAATATTTGTAATACTTTTAATGTTTAAGAATATAATTAATATTAATTTTCAACAATATTCACAAATTTTCAAATTCATTATACTTCACAAAATTAAAAACTTCAATATAATTAAAATAGTCATTTTACAAGACATAAAACTAGACAATAATTGGAAAGACTCTAAAAAAAAAAAAAATTGGAACAATGTTCTTCATCTTGTTCATCTTCTTCATTTCACTAAACTTCCAATCAATGCGCTCATGAACGGAGTCTCCTTTGTTTATCTTCTTCTTTGGCTTCAAATTTGTTTTGCCTTGATTTTCCTTGCCTTTAACCTTTCTTGGCCTTCTCTCTTGGTTGCGGTTTTGACTTGGTTGATATCCAAAACTTGGAGACTTCTTTGCTTCTTACTTATTTCTTTGAATCTATCACATATCTTCTCAACGGCACCTTCAAGTACTACTCCAGAAAAATCAAGTTGTATTGCCGAATCAAGTTGGGTTAATTGTGCCATTTGGATCAAATAGAAGAAATAAATTAGATTGAGAAAAGAGAATAATAGATTGAGAAGAAGAGAAATTTTTGTGTAAAAATTTGAGGTAAGTGTTGAGTTTGAAAGTTACCTATTTATAGCGATGAAGAAATAGCCGTTACCGCTAGAGTGAATATCGCTCGCTAGGGATTCGATCGCCCACGGTTTCCCCTTAGTGGCGCAAATGGTTTGGCATGCCACCTGGCATGCCAAACACCATTTTTTTGGCATGTGCATAGGAAGAGTCCTTAGCTTAGAAAACCAACAACAATACTTTAAAGGTTGTGAGAATAATTTCTCACAAGTCACTGATTGGAATGTAGATTTATAGGAATGAGTATTTTCTAATCCTTGACTTCTTGTGTATGGATCTCGGATACCATAAGGGATATTCTCCTAGGGTGGTACTAATATTCAAAGATCACTACAAATCGACATTGGTGTTATACAGAATTTGTTAAGATTTTCAGCTTAGGACAAATATTGACAACCGCATGGCGGAGCCAGGTTAAAGCACCCAGGGGGCAAAAAAAATTGTACGTTTAACTTTAGAGTGCTTCTGCACAGACTGCCACCCGCAAACCACACCAAAACCGAATTGCCTTTTTCTCTCACAGTTTGGTATGGTGGGTGCCGGTGGGCCTCGCCGGAGGACAGTTGGGGTCACTTATGGTGGGGTCATTGAAAATTGTGTGAGAGGTAGTTTTCACGTTGTTTGAATCTCTCGCTTCATATAGAATTTTTGTTAACTTTAAGGGACTCCATACTTGTCAGCACCACAAGCCCACATGTACATCTGACACAAAACCTGAATTACCAAATTATTAAATGACTAGTAATTAGGGAACGAGTGGGTGTTGCAGGTGATAGTAAGAAGAAAGAAGGGGTTAGGCATTTTTATGTATGTAAATCGTGGGAAGAATCTGGGTGTCACTCAGGGTAACTTTGTCCGATCCATGTAAATTTATAAAATCGAACCTAGTTAATGAGTTAACCACGATTTTTGCTCTTTTCGGTTCCGTTTTTGCTCTCCCTCTAATAAAAATTTTTTTCATTATAAATTAACCAACCAACCAAATAACAAACTTCAACTTGTCTTAATATCTTGTCTTAATATAAAAGAAAAACACTTCAAACTTAATTATAAAAAAGAAAAAGACTTTCCATAAGTTGAAAGGGGTCTTTTCTAGAGAGATTTACATAAGTATTTATCTGAAGATGGATAGAGCAGCAATGTGATATTAGTCTCATTTCCATTCGACCAACACGCCAACAATCAAAGAGCTTCTCCCAAGAGGCTAGTGGTGCAGCACCTAATTGTTTGTACCGTGTATTTTATACACCGAAGGCCCGTAAATCAAGCCCGTGAAGGAAGATTCTAGAAGTTTCCGGAAGGCTTGTTGCCCAAGTTGCTTGCACATCAAGTTTGTACCAGAATTAGGGTTACATAAACACTATAAATACATGTATCCTAAACCCTAAGAAAAAGGGAATCATATGTTAGCTAACCATAAAATACCTATTGTAATCTCACATCAATACAATATTTCTCCCTACGGGGATTCATCCGTGGATGTAGGCACAACTTGCCAAACCACGTTAAATTCGTGTCTCTCTTATTTATTTTTATCAACTTTGAGCCCTAATTCATATAATCATCATCATCAAATCATCGTGTTTAGTTCCTAGAATTTATTTTGGGTACACACATTGGCGCCGACTAAGGGGATTCGAGTGAAACGATCGTGTTTTTCCGTTGAGAAAGGTGCGGCAAAATCCTCGAAATTCATGCAAGAATTTCCATGCAAAAATCAGCAAAAAAAAAAAAGTTTACACGAAAACCGTTACAACCATGAAGAATCTGTTGCGAAACATGGAAGAAAGTGTGACGAAAACAGCAGCAGAAAGTGTTGTGCAATCCAGAGAAACAGTAACAGCAAAAAGTGTTGCAGTAAAGCGTTACAACAGCATCTATCCTGTATATCCATATTCATCCAGCCTCCTATACAGCTCCGGATCCAGCGAACCAGAATCGATAGATTTAGCAGATCTCATCTGTACAATCTGTCCAGCCTCGGTCCAGCTTCAGAATCAATGTATGGGATCAACAAAGTTTATCCAATCCAGAGATGACACGTCTGATCCAACTAGCTCCCATGTCAGCGGAGTCAGCCCAGTCAGCTCTGCCACGTCAATCAAACGACCTAGTCAGCGCAGCCATATCAGCATTATGGCCAGTTAGCACTGCCACATAAGCATGTTGCCACGTCATCGCTTTGTTGCCATGTTAGCATTGTTCGAGCGACATGTCATCGCAGCTTCATTGCCACATCAGCACGTTCGGTGCCACGTAGTAATGTTGATCCAGTCATCAACTACACGTCAGCAGTGTTAGCTTTCCATGTCATCCATGCGTCCAGTCATCTGCCACATATGCAATAGCACACGCGTTTCGTTCAAACCTTGTTTCGTCGATAACTTCTTCGTTTTAAGTCCGAATTGAGTGATTTTTGGCTCGTTAGAATCGTCTTTCGATTCCCTACAACATGGAAGCAAAATTTTCTGTGTTCAAGAAACTTTTATGTGCACTTGGAGCAGCAACATGATCGAGTTCGAGGCTCGTGGATAACGACATGATCGAGTTTGAGGTTCGTGGATAGCGTAATGATCAAGTGCGAGATGAGGATTGCTTAGACCCTTCAATATTTAGCCTTGCATCACATCGCAAGCACCTAAAGCCTCACCTTGCATGTGAGCATATAAGTCTTGCTCTTATCGCAATCATAAAATCTCGTCTTGCACGCGAGTGTGAAAGACTTGCACCGATGCAAGCACAAAGTCTCGTCTCGACCACAAGCCCAATGCCAGATATTTGTCCAAAGACTCGTACTCAACACAAGCAATACAGCCAGTTTGCCCGAGAAGCGAGCGTTACAGCCTTGTTACGTTGCGAGCAAAAAGCCTTGCCCTAGCCGCAAGCACGCACACTACATTCCACTCAAGACTCGACTAGCACTCGAGCATCACAAGTCCACTACGTGGCAAAAAGTCTCGCCTAGCACGTGAGCAAATTTTTTGCAGGTAATTACAGTTGGGGGCGTCTTTGTAATATCTCTACTTACGCTTGGGGGCGAGTTTCATCATCAACGATCGACGCAAAAGGAAAAACAAATTTCTTAACCACCAACAAGTTGGAGGTTAAGAGGGGGCGATGTTTATACCGTGTATAAAATATACGGTAGGCCCATTAATCAAGCCCGTAAAGTAGATTCCAGAAGTTTCCACATGCCTTGTTGCCCAAGTTGCTTGCACATGAAGTTTGTATGAGAATTAGGGTTACATAACTATATAAATATATGTATCCTAAACCCTAAGAATATATGGAATCCTAGGTTAGCTAACCATAAAATACCTATTGTAATCTCACATCAATACAATATTTCTCCCTACGGGGATTCATCCGTGGATGTAGGCACAACTTGCCTAACCACGTTAAATTCGTGTCTCTCCTATTTATTTTTATCATCTTTAAGCCCTAATTCACATAATCATCATCATCAAATAATCGTGTTTAGTGCCTAGAATTTATTTTAGGTACAAACACTAATATTCTTGGATATGATGATTTCTTCTTTTTCTCTTCTCTCTGTCTCTCTCTATATTTTCAAACGCCTGGCAAGTTCTGCGTTTTTTCTGCGTCTCTGATCTTCTTGCCAACGCTCAATACCTCCAGGATGCCAGCTGCATGCTTGTTTTCCTGTTGTTGAGCCATTGCCAGTTTTTGAACATGTACAAGGATCTATCCGCCTTCGATGCATATTATCGACTATAGTCACCTTGACTATTTCAGGCAACAACACAGTTAATGGAATCTTTGTTTTTGTTCGAACTCTATACTCTCCAAAGCTTTTTTCCGCTTCTCCTCCATCACCGGGTTTGCTACCACCAACAACGAAGATCTGTGTTTCCGTAGTTGATCCTTCTACTTTAATCATGATTTCTGTAGATGTAGAAAATCCTACCACTACATCCAAAGGATCTCAAACATACATATTGAAATAAACAAGCAAGAGATGAACATGAACACGAGATATATGTGGTTCAATATGATTTCCTACGTCCACGGGGGTAAAGGGATGATCTTATTACTTGGCTCAAGGTTACAAATGGTGTATCTCACTAACAAACTCTCTCTTCACTCTACAAAGCTCTTAGTGTTCTCACTTCTCTCACTGGATTACTTGGTCCTTTACTCTTTACAAAGCTCTCTATTTATAGTCATACATGGTGATACATCTAAGTTACAATGTGAGTCACGGTGTATCTTCTTTGATGTTCTTCTCGGGCGATGAGCGACGTTCCTCTCGAGATGTTGAGCCGAGCTTAGTGAAATATTATCCCGACGTCCTTCTACCCGATGTTGGTTGTTAGGTGAGGTGTGGCCGATTTCGTCCTTCATCCTAACCGGATGTCATTAGTCACGAGCATTACTTTGACCAGATTCTCCTTATCTTCTCAACTGCCTTGTCAGAGCATTTATTACCCTAGTACCCAAAACACGTCTCTCCCATCACATCCGAGTTGCACCTTTACGCGTGCTAGCTCCACGGGCTCTTTTGGTGTCTCGTTTCTCACGACAAGCTTGAAGAGGATGATTTAGTGCCTCGTGCTTTCCCTATGATTGGTACAACATGGCCTGGGATCGCTCCACCTGGATCCATGGATTATTTATACCTATATTTATGCCATTTCTTTCACTCGTCTATTCAACACGAAGGAAAGAAACCGCTTCGGCTCCCACGATGCTAGCCATGCGGTTCCCCATTAACATTGCCTTTTGACCTGCTACCATCTCTTCCTGGCCGAATCGCTTGTGGTATACGCTAACTCGATTCCCCATTTATCTTCTTGAGAGTAAACGTTTCCTCTTTCCTTGATTTAACATCTCTCTTCCATTATTGCTTCGTCTTTGCTTATCTTCATCCCTAGACTCCCTTTCCCGGAGACCTAGTTTTTCCAAAGTCTTTTATTACTGTTCTTCTGGTGCCGTTGTTGTTGTTGCGTTGTCTTCGCTTTTTATCTTCGCCATCCGGCCTCCCATCTCCCGCTCTCTGTTTGTTCTTCAGTTCTTTCATGGATTCTTCATCTCCCTCTATGACTAAGAAGAGGTGCGTGAGTTATACTTTTTCTTATGATGATGGTGTCCCTCTCGATTCCTTGTTTAATGTTGACAGCCCTTCGCTCCATGATCATCGTGTTCTTAACTTTATCTTTTCTGATGGTTCTCCTCCATTTTCATGTAGGAATGACAAGAAAATCGTCAAGGATCAAACGGACGAACAGTTCATCAAGCAGCTGAAGGACGATTATGATCTCCATGGTTATGACATCAGAATCTTGTCGGGTCATAAAGGCACTCTGAAGAAGGAGGAAGTTGCAAAGTTTCCTCACTCGGCCGAGGCGACTATATATCATCACTAAAGGTCAATTAGAGCTTGGGTTATTCTTTCCTATGTATGATCCTAGTCATCCTTTCATGTATGAGGTCTTATCCCAGATTCGTTCATCTCGTGCCCTAGCTCAATGGAATGGTAACACATTTTGCCTCATAACTGAGTGGGAGAGACGAGGGCGAGGCGAGTGCTCTCCTACTGCTTGGTCAACTTATGATCCTTCTCAAGCGGGTGACTATACCTCTGCCAGCTTTGTCGCCAACTATCGAAGCGGGACTGCTACTAATGGTGATATCGCCAGCTTTGCCGCTAGTCCTCATCGCCATAAGACTCCAACTGGGGGTTTTAAGAAGTTGTTGTTGGATGAGGATCCTGAGGAAAGGGAAACTACTAATAAGCACGCCTGTCATACCAGTGATGTTGCTTGGGATAGGGTCCCTCTTGTTATTCGTGGTCCTCTTTTAAGTGGCAAATTTATACCTCCTACGAGACTTATCCATTCTGGGTGGTTAATGTTGATCGGGTAAGTTATTTCATTTGTTTAGTTGGTCGTCCCAGGTAACTAGTAAGGTAATATTTTAACTTGTTTGTATTTTGCAGCCTAAGTTCCAGAGTAATCAGCCTAAGGTTCCAGCTCCTCGGAAGAGGGATAGAGGCCCTAGCACTGGAGTCGAGGAGGAGACAGGGAAGGTAACAAATATACTGCTCTATTCTCAGTACATGTACTTGCCCCTATTTGTTTCCTTGAATGTTTCTGACGATGATGATGAAGTCGCCTCAGAAACCTTCCCTATAAACTACTCTATTCTCAGTACAAATATACTTCCCTTATCTCATTTTCATGAGGAAGTCGCCTCAGAAACCTTCTGATATTTCCTCTACCATTGTAGGTGGTAAACCCGATGGAAAGGGTAAAGAACTAAAGGGCGACGAGTCTGCCCCGAGGAAGAACATGCCCCAACAGTTTACTGAGTCCTCTGTTGGTAAAGGTGTTGCCATAGCCGAGGATATTGTTTTTGTTATGTCTGACGACGATGATGATGAAGAAATTTTTGGTATGGAGGATGAAATTGATGAGCCGAAGCAGGTAGAATCTTCTGGTGGAAAGAATGATGTTGCTGGGAATGAACTGTTGGAGAATCTTCCCCATGTTTCTCCTGCCCGAGTTCAAAGGGACTACCTTCTTCACCTTCTCGGGACCGGTGTGTAATTCATTAGGGGATCTTACTTCTCCCGATTTTAGTACTTTAACCGCCGAGGAGATGATCAATGTTGTGCCCTTCTACACTCCCGGTATAAAGGACACCTTTAACCATATGGTGAGTTGTTTTTCTTAAACTGTGTATTATTGATGGAGAGTGGTTGTTGATGTTGTGAGATGCAATGTCCGCAGGCTACCAATAGAAGGTTGTTGGAGGATACTATTCGACATAAGGAGTTACTAGAGACGGAGAGCCTTCACGCCCAGCTGCAGTAAGAGCAGGAACGAGCCCGAGGATTGGAGAAGCAATTAGCCGAGGCCAAAGGTACTTGTTTAAAACTTTAGTATCTATGAATGATCTTGTAGTGCCAATATCCTGAGTTTAGTATTGTCTTCCTAGACGAGATATCTAGTATAGAGGCAGACGCTGCTTCGGAGTATCGCCTGATGAAGAGAAAGTGGAACATTAAGCTTAATCATGATGATAACCTTCGGCAGAAAATTGTCAATAAGGATGATAAGATTGATCGTCAGGATGCCTAAATCGAGCATCTCCGAGCCGAGCTACTTCGTTATCAGAGATTTGAGTATGTACCCGAAGAGAAAGACAATCTTCGGGCGAGCCTCTCTTGCGTTCAGGGAATTGCCACCGACAAAGAGTTATTAGCCGATAACTTGGAAAGTCAATGTGAGAGGTTGAGACTTCAGATCAAATATTTGCACATTGATCGCAAGCGGATCTTGCAAGAAAAATGATGTCGCTGAGAGGTTTAATCAACAGTTACGAGAGAGGGTTCAGATATTTAACCAGGTGTCCCAAGAGTTGGAATGGGCTCAGGTTCAGTTGTCGGGTCTGCAGTTAGCACATGATCGACAGAGGGCTAGTTGGAGTGATCTTAAGAAATATTTCCCCACCAATGAATTCAATGAGCAACGTCATAACGAGTTAGCTTCGAATATTTCCTCCCTTGAGTGTAGTTTACTTAAATCCGAGGAAACCGTTAAAGTAGTTTTACCCTTGATTGAAGGTGTTTTTCCCTATGTTATGTTGCTCTCATGCCTCTTTTAATGTTATGATATGTTGTCTTGTTACTGACCACTTCTTTGTATTTGCAGTTGAGCAAGGAAAGGTGGAGTCTCTGGAGAAGGATGCTGCTCGACTGAAGGCGAATGAGACTTAGTTACTCGGAAAGGTTGCTACTGCTGAAGCTGCGTCAGCTCAACTGACTCTTCAACTTGCTTCTGAGAAAGAGAAGTTCAAGACCGAGCTCGTTACGAAGGTCAAGGAGGGCGTGAAGGTGTACGTCGAGAAGAGGCGAGCCGATGTTGTTGCTAAGAAAGCTGGCTTGGGGTCAATTCCGCCGAGAGAATAGTTAGACTTTTTGTAGTGTTGCGTAACTAGTTTTCCCTTTACACTGGGTTGTAATCCGCTCACCTTCATTTTTTCGAACATCTTTTTTCATGAGGTGCTGCGTCGCCAGTCGGTTGTTTCATTTTTTCTTGACATTCTTGGTTATGTTACTTGGATCATACTTTGTTGTTTGTTTATGGTAGACTTATTCCCTGCATTAACATGTTTAATTAGTTAGCATAAATTCCATTTCTGTCGAACACACTCAACAGGGAGGGTCATCGGGCCCAATGCCATGTCCCGATTGAGGCATCTCATCACTGTCGTTTTGATCTAGTGGTAAGGTATTTAGTCATTCCTAAATTCTATGTCTAGACATCCCAGGGTAGTTATCAATCAACTAGACTGGGCAAGTGATTTAGGCCAATTGCGATGGGAGCAATGTGGTATGCTCGATTGTCAAGTACTCATGGCTTGACAATCGGTCACTGGTTTCCAACCACCAGGACCCTTAAGCTACCTCGGCACTTGCACACTGTCACTTCCCCGAGTTCGAATAGCCCGTCGAGTGTAAGACACCTCGGCACTTGCACACTGTCGTCGCCCCGAGTACGAATGTCCATTCGAGTGTAAGACACCTCGGCACTTGCACACTGCCATTGCCCCGAGTATGAATGTCCATTCGAGTGTAAGTCACCTCGGCACTTTCACACTGTCGTCGCCCCGAGTACGAATGACCATTAGTCGCAGATGTCATATTCCCTACCTCTCGTGGATTTTTATGGAAATGAATGACAAAGTATCATTCCACGCTTACACCCTCTCACTAGTGGTATACATTCGTGTGTTGGGCGTTCCATGGTAGGGTTACGGGGTTCCGTCCTAAGCCAATATCTTGTACGCTCCTTCTCCCACTTTTTACACAATAGTGTATGGTCCACCCCATCTTGCCACCAATTTCCCTCCCTTCTTGTCACGCTCATAACTGGGTAGTTCCTTCATTAGCAATTGTCCTGTTAGAATTCTCTCGGAGTGAACACGCTTGTTGTACTCTCGTTGTAGCCGCCTTTGGTGATTCTCCATTTTTTGTAGAGACATCTCTCGGGTTTCTTCCAAGTCATCAAGTTTGGCCAGGATTAGGTCTGCCGAGATATTCCTCCTCCACACCTCGGTCCTTGTAGTGGGTATCATCGCCTCGGTCGGAAGGATGGCTTCAGTTCCATATGTGAGCATTAATGGTGACATTCCGGTGGCTTCTCTTTGGGTGGTTCGATAAGCCCATAGAACGTTGTATAGCTCTTCACACCATTCTCTGTATTCGCCGTCCAACTTCTTTTTTAGGTTGTCTGCTATTGTCTTGTTTGTGATTTCCATCTGCCCATTACTCTGGGGGTAAAGGGGTGTTGCTTTACTCTTTCGAATATTATAGGTGTTGAACAGTAGGTCAATATTCTTTCCTTGAAGTTGTTTCATGTTGTCCGAGATGATTGTTGTTGGGACTCTGAAACGACAGATGATATGCTCCCAAATGAATCAGAATACATCTGTATCTCGAATATGCCTAAGTGGTGCAGCTTCCACCCACTTGGTGAAGTAGTCCATGGCTACAAACAGATACTTTCTCTTCTCCGAGCCGACATGTAATGGCCCCACAATTTCAATCCCCCATTTGGCGAATGGCCATGGGCTCACCACTAAGTTTAATGATACTGCTGGTGCATGTATCTTCTTACCAAACTTCTGGCATTCATCGCAAATTAGTGCCATATGTTTTGCATCTTCATTCATGTATGGACAATAATATCCCATGGTTTTGGATCGGGTCGACAGACTTCGGCCTGAGCTATGATTGCCTACATCGCTATAATGTAGCTCATTCAAGATTGAATGTCCTTCTTCTTTGCTCAAACATCGCAAGAGCGGTCCCAGATATGATTTTATGTATAAGATACCGTCCCTTAATTCGTATGATGCTGCCTTGCTTTTGATCTTGTTAATCTCGGGTCTTCCCTTCGATCGATAAATCTCCTGTTTCCAAGTATTGATGGATTGGTTTACGCCAATCACCAGCTTCATACTTATCAGCCATTGTCACGGCCACATACGCTATTGTGTTTGCTATTTCAGGTATAGACGGCATCAGGACCCTCATGAATAGGATTCCCTCAATACTCGAGTCTGTTAACATTGAAGCGATATAGGCTAGTGCGTCTGAATGCCGATTATCTTTTCTGCAAATGTGTCGGAACTTAATGTTGGGAATCTAATTGATGTAAAATTGGGCGAGCTCCTAATATTTCTGTAACACAGGATCATGAATTGCATATTGTCCACTGATATGTCGGATAACTAGCTGAGAATCGCTAGTTAGCCTTACATCATGTATCCCTAATTATTGCACAATCAATCGTAAGACATGTATCACTGCTTCGTATTCAGTATCATTGTTTGTCGCCTTAAATTCAAGTCGAAACGAGTGGACCATCTTCTTCCCTTTTGGTGTAGTGAAGACTAGCCCTAGTCCCGATCTTTCTTTATTGGACGATCCGTCTACGAACACTTCCCATCGTTTGGGTTACATGTTTCAAGGAGATCGGAAGGATCTTCTCGGTCTTCTTCATGCCCGGGATATCCTCAATTTACTCTTCATCGTCTAGGGGAAAATCTTCCAGGAAGTCGGCCACTTCCTGCGCTTTTACTGTTGTCCTCATCTCATAGAAGATATCGAATTGCTTAATTTGAGCACTTCATTTAGAGATCCGTCCTGATCTTGCTGCGCTGTCGAGAAATGATTCTATAGAAGATTTTGTGAGTACTCGGATCTTGTGAGTCTGGAAGTACG
Organism: Papaver armeniacum; assembly: GCA_023531295.1. Lineage (NCBI taxonomy): Eukaryota > Viridiplantae > Streptophyta > Magnoliopsida > Ranunculales > Papaveraceae > Papaver > Papaver armeniacum. Next base: position 1,497,278 of record JAJJWW010018609.1, on the reverse strand, counting down.
TCCGTAGTTTTTGCGTTGCAAACACCGAAGCGAGTATCAGTTGCTCAATTCTGGTGTAGTTCCTCTCTGCTTGGTTCATGGTCCTGCTTATGAAGTACACGGGTTTTTCTTCTACCCCTACATTTTTAACTAAGACTGCGCTTATGGCATAACTAGCCACCTCGAGATATAGGGTAAGCACTTCATCGGGCTCGGGCCTTTGCAATACTAGAAGACTTGCGAGATGTTGTTTAATCTTTTAGATTGCTTCCTCACACTCTTCGCTCCATTTGAATTTTACCCCCTTTCTTAGCGTCCCAAAGAAGTCCTTGCACTTGTCCGATGATCGTGAAATGAATCGCCCTAATGTTGCCAACTTACTATTCAACTGTTGCAGTCTTTTATCGTTACGGGGGATGGCATTTCCAAGACAACATTCATCTTGTCTGGGTCGGCTTCTATTCCTTTATCAGTGATTATGTATCTCAGGAATTTACTCGAAGTTACCCAAAAGGTGCACTTGGTCGGGTCAGTCTCATGTTATATTTCCTCATAGTTTGAAAGATCTCTCGAAGATCATCAATATGGTTGGATGCCACCCTGCTCTTTACTAGCATGTCGTCCACGTAGACTTTGATAGTATTGTGTATCTTATCATCAAACATGCCCTCCACCAGCCTTTGATAGGTGGCCCCTGCGTTCCTCAGTCCAAATGGCATTTTGGTGTAACAATATAGTCCTCGAAGTGTAAAGAAAGACGTATGCTCTTGATCCTCCGGGGCCAAGGGGATTTGGTTGTACCCCGAGTAACCATCCATCAATGTTATCGCCTTGTATCCTACTATAGATTCTACTAGTTGATCGATGTTGGGGGGAGGAAAGCTGTCTTTGGGCCATGCTTTATTCAAATCACTGAAGTCGATGCAGATTCTTACCCCTTCGTTTTTCTTATGGACGATCACCATGTTTGATATCCATTATGGATAGTTGGATTTCCGAATAATTCCCGCTACTTGAAGTTTCTTTAGTTCAACCTCCACCGCCGCCTGCAGCTCGGGAGCAATTCTGCGCATCTTTTGTCGGATCGGCTTAAATTTAGGGTCTATCCTGAGGCGGTGGGAACATACTTCCATGTCAATCCCCTCTATATCATGCATTTTACAAGCGAACACATCCATGTGTTCCCGTAATGTGGCTATTAGTTTGCCTCATGCTCGTCGTCCGACAAACCCACGATCCACCGACAATTTTCGCTCTTCCTCGACCCTAGGATCTCCCGTAGATTGTAAGGCCGAGAAGTTCGGTTTTGGTTCCTTGATCGGTGTTGCCTCCTTTGATTGCTATAAGGTCTCTTTCTCACTGGCTTCATAGGTTATGACCGCTTGTGATATCGCCTTCTCCAATTGCTCCCCGGATTTGACTTCCTTAGCTTTATTCTTTTCTCGGCGCTTCCTATCTCGCCTATCCTCATTTTGTTGAATATCTAGCTGCATGCGTTGTCTCGCGGCTTGAGGATCACCTATTACTTCAACGACTCCTCTGTAAGTGGGAAACCTTAACCTCTGGTGATAGGTAGAAGCTTCCCCTTTGATGCCTGCAATCCAAGGTCTCCCAACAATCGCCTCGTACGGTGATACAACGTCCACAACGCAGAATTTGGTGAGGGTGTCGAGATACCCTTCTCCGTCCGAGATTCTAAGCGTGACTTCCCCCTTTAGTATGGTCACTATACCATTGAAGCCGTAGATTCGATAAGTTGACGGAATTAGGATGTCGTCGGATAGTTCCATTGTTTTGAATGTTTCATAAAAGAGAACCTCGACAGAACTCCCACTGTCTACTAATATCCTTTTAACTCCCCATTCCTCGATGAGTAGGGTAATGACTAGCGGATCCCATGTGCTGGCCCATTCATCGGGACATCCTTAGCTAAGAAAGTGATCGGCTGCATCATCCAGGATTCCATGGGTAAAGTTTTGGCCACATTGAAGATCTCTTTTCCGGTACGATCCCTTTTGTGAATTCTTGATGTGATCCACGTTCCCAAATCGAATCCCTGAGTTGCCGAGTGTGAAATAGTATTACATACGAACGGAGTTCCTCGGTCAATCTTTACTTGATACACAGGGGCGTCGGGTGAAGTGGGCGCGGGTGCTGCTTGTTTGACAAAGTGTCTCAGATATCCATCCCGTATCATATGTTGAACTATGTCTTTTACTTGCCGATAATTTTTGGTCGAATGGCCTCGGTACTAGTGGTAATGACGTAACTCGAGATGATTTCTAGTTTCTTCAAACTGTATCCCCATAGTCTTTGGGTATCTGATATCGTTTCTCTTTTCTACTTCCTTGAAAATTTCTTCTAGTGGTGCGTTCAGTGGCGTGTATATTCTCGGCTCGTGGCGCGGTTTATTTCCTTTCTTGACCCACTCTTTTTTACCCCAGCCTTGCTGTGGTGGTACTGGCCTATTTTCGGGTCACTTTGAGATTCCCTGGGGGGTCGTTTCAGCAACTGCACTGGCTTCTTGTACTCCCTTGCGCCCCTTCTTGTATTTCCTTCAATGAAATGTAGTGCTCCTGCATCTTTCTCATCTCCTTCAGTGTTTGCGTCTTTTCAGTATACATAGCTATCCATATAGGGTCTGACTTTCCCAAAGAATTTTCGAACCCGAAGATCTGTTGGTCGACAGGCACCTTCCCCGATATCGATGCATAGCTTCCTCCACCTGTCTGTCAACGATCTTAAAGGCTCTCTCGAACCTTCGTTCAGGGCGAACAGGTTTGTTTATCCTTGGCCTAGCAATGCTATTGTGCATATAAGTCTCAAGGAACGTTTTTCCTATAGACTCATCGGTCAGGGTGTAAAACCAATTCCTCGCCTCTCCCTCCAAGCTAGCTAGGAAAAACTTACACATAACCACCTCAATATTCTTCCATTGTAGCAGCGACGTGCCATACATTTTGATGTGCTCCCCTGCGTCACCAGTGCCATCGAATCTGGAAGGGAATGTGGGTAGTGTACATTTCGGGGGGAAGGGAGTTCGTTCTAGCTCTTGGGTAAAAAGGGGTTTTCTTTGATTCGTTAATCACTTCTGCCAATTTGTCGTCTTCTCCATCTCCAACCAACTTCTTAATTAACCATTTGTTCGAGTTGTTCGAGCTTAGCTTTGGTCGAGATATTGGGTCTCATATTGTTCACCTCCTCATCGGTTGAGAAATCCTCGGGAGGACTATATCCACTTCTCGTGCGATTGGGATCGGGTACACGCTCTCGGTCGGGTGGCGGAGTTCGGGTATAGCCTGATCGTGTATGATTGCTTGAGGCTCCCAGACTCGAGGATCCTCGTTATCTAGACCTCTGATTTCGGAGTTGGTAATTCTCATGCTTTAGTGCTAGATTTCTTCTTTGTAATTCCCTCTACTCGTGCTTCTACCTTCTTTGGTTTGCAAGGATTGACATCAATGTCGGGTCGGTGCTCTCATGGCTGGAGTGACCATTCACGTGGTGCCCCCGCCGGTGGTACATCCGTGGTGCTTGTCGAGGTGCGACTAGAGGTGCGGCTGGGGGTGCCATAGGGGTAATGTCTCGGGTCATGTTATCTCTTCCCAATCGCACTTTCCTGAGTCTCTCCTCCTCTTGATCCAAATCTTATTGGTACTCTGCACGCTGTCGGGCCCGTCGACGGTCCTCTCACATCAATAGTGCTTCTTCGTCATCCTCTGTGTCGGATGCAGTCATTTCATCCATCATATTCTCGGGTCTCGGTTGACTCGGGTTGATGCGCAATCTTTGGGGGAAGATAATCGTCTCTGCCCAGATAACCTTCCTCGTTAATTGCTGCCATTCCTCCACCTGGTGCTCGGGACTCTTCCGGTTGTTGTCGTCGGTTGTTCTGCTTCTGTGAATCCGTCACTCCTTCTTGCGCGCTTGTCCCTGCTACCATCTGATTTCTTAGAATCCTGCCTGTCCCTGAAGTGCTGGCCATCGGCTCGGGTGCACTTTCTTCTATGAGGCTCGTCCCTACCTACATCAGCAAAACATGCAAATCCTCACTTTGAACTGTTTTCGAAAAGGTTTTCAAACGAAATACAAAAGGACTGAGTCTGATGAACAAGAAGAGTCCAACCAAGTATAATTTCTCCTACTTTTTTCTGCTAAAGTCACTATTTGTCAATATGAGCGGAAAAGTTACTAGTATTGGGCCTCATATTGGAAAAGTTCCTGACACATCGCTTTCAGTACTCTCGCCATGCATTAATCACTATTTGTCATAACATTCCTTGTACTAGAAATCATTAATTGCCCGTACAACTGACCAGGAAGCTTATTTTTTGATCAAGTTTCAAAGTGATGATCTCTACTTCTGCCGCTCTATCGATGTCATCACCGATTCGAGTCGCCGGAGTAAAGTTATCTGCCTAGGAAATCCTTAAGAATCGTTTTACCTTAGGATTCCTTCAAGCCTTCTATTTTAACTACGCTGTAAGGATCTTTTTATTGGATCAAAACGAGATTGTCACCGAGGTGCTCATTAGACCCTTTCTAGCCATAGTTTTGGTAACCCTAATTCACCGGTGTTGACCCTGCTTTTGACAATTTAACAACCTTATAATTTTGAGACGAAAAGACGGCCAGCGAGATGAAGTTTCACTTCAGCTTCTACCAAACATCAAAAGATGTTATTTTGGGAGCTTGTGGATCTTTCTAACAACTCGCTTTAACAACTCAACTAAACAGCCTAGTTTAATGATTTAATCTTAACAACTCGACTTGACCGAAAGCTAAAAAGATTGATGATATTAAGGATAGCTCAACACCAAAGCAGAGCAAGGTTATACTAAGCCTAAATAGGGAAGTTTCAAAGGTAAAGAAGATCGATTTTATAAAACAAAAACAAGTTGCAAGCTTTGTCTCCTAACACGTCTAACCAAAAGAGTTTTTTCCCTTAGCTTCAACTAACACACAAGGTGACTTAGGAGCTTGGATTTCTCTATTTTGGCGACTGATTTCAAGGTATCCGAAGATGTTACACGGTCCCCTTAGTCGGCGCCAGAATGTAGATGTAGAAAATCCTACCACTACATCCAAAGGATCTCAAACATACATATTGAAGTAAACAAGCAAGAGATGAACATGAACACGAGATATACGTGGTTCGATATGATTACCTACGTCCACGGGGGTAAAGGGATGATCTTATTACTTGGCTCAAGGTTACAAATGGTGTATCTCACTAATAAACTCTCTCTTCACTCTACAAATCTCTTAGTGTTCTCACTTCTCTCACTGGATTACTTGGTCCTTTACTCTTTACAAAGCTCTCTATTTATAGTCATACATGGTGATATATCCAAGTTACAGTGTGAGTCACGGTGTATCTTCTTGATGTTCTTCTCAGGTGATGAGCGACGTTCCTCCCGAGATGTTGAGCCTAGTTTAGTGAAATATTCTCCCGACGTCCTTCGACCCGATGTTGGTTGTTAGGTGAGGTGTGGCCGATATCGTCCTTCATCCTAACCCGATGTCATTAGTTCCGAGTCTTACTTTGACCAGATTCTCCTTATCTTCTCAACTGCCTTGTCAGAGCATTTATTACCCTAGTACCCGACAGACGTCTCTCCCATCACATCCGAGTTGCACCTTTACACGTGCTAGCTCCACGGGCTCTTTTGGTATCTCGTTTCTTGTGCCAAGCTTGAAGAGGATGATTCAGTGCCTCACGCTTTCCCTATGACTAGTACAACATGGCATGGGATTGCTCCACCTGGATCCATGGATTATTTACACCTACAATTTCCTGACGAACAGATGATTTTTAGATATTCGGTTGCCGTTATAAGTTTAAGTTAAGGTTTTACTTCTGAATTACCAACGATAAAGAAAAGAGTAATATTGCATGAGACAAGATAGAATTGAATCCGATCAAAAGTCAATCTTTATGCAATTATTGTTGCACTCTCGCGGGTCAACACTCACAACCCATATAAATGGGCTTCAAATCCTACTTTTTTTAATCGTTCCGCGAGTTATAACCCCAAAGGTGTCACTATCCATCCACAAAAAACCCATCAAAACAAAAGTAACACAAAAACCCCAACAAAACAAAAATAATCACATTGATGAAACCAAAATTTGGTTTCATCATAAAAAATTTGATGAAACCCCAAAGAATTTGATGAAACCAAAAATTGGTTTCATCATAAAATTTGATGAAACCAATTTTGAAATTTGGGGTTTTTGTATCAATTTTTAAAAATTTGGGGTTTTTGTATCAATTTTGTTTAAGATGGAGTTTTAATGGATCCCAACATTTCAGTGGGGTGTTTGTACCACAAGTTAGGTCACCTTGGGTTTTTATGACTAGTTTTGTTTTTTAATTACAATCTTTTAGGCCGTGGGGGAGCTAGAGATTCATGTCCAGGGGGACTAAAAAAAATTCTATAAATATATTGAACTTTAGTGGGCTAAATAATAACCTGCTGAGATTGGGGTATACCCAGATTAATTGGGGATACCCATTTTATTCCCATCCAAACTAGTGTGCTAAGGGGTGTCTAAAAGGTGTTAAAAGACCAAATTGCCCATACTAAAAAACCTTGCCGACCAAAACATATATAAAAAAAAAATCAAAATCTTTCTCCCTACACTCTAACTATACATGTGAAATCAAAAAAAAAAAAAAAAAAAAAAAAAACGAAGAATCAAAACGAACCAAAAAGCTGCTCCAAGGTATTTTTGTCGACCTCCGCCACCAAAATATAGTCGGCGGGGTATAAGGTTGAATAACATGTCGACTTTTCATCTCTCTAATTTAGCAAATCTGGGTCGGCAAGATATCCATCTCTATACCTTGCCGACTAAAATATAGTCGGCGAGGTTATGAAATTAGTACCTTGCCCGACTTAATCATGCATTTGTAACACCTTCTCCAGTATGTCAAAAATCTTATAGTTGGCGAGGTGGTATTTTTATCGACCTTGTCGGCCATATGTTGCTTATACATGTTCTTCATCCGTGACATCTTGACTATTGTGATATAGTCGCATGTTCTTCATCCGTAGACAATCGGGTCGAATTAGCCATCTTATTAAAACTACCATCATGCCATGAACATAGCGCGCACCTTATTCAAACGTCGACCTTGCCGACCTTTCACATTTTCAAAACAATTTTTTTTGATCCAAATCGCACTCATAAGACGGGTTAAAGACTAATGAATTCATAATTTCAAAATTTTAATCTAAACTCAATTAATTAAGCTAATCAGATTTTTTTAGTGTTAATTAAACAAGGGCATATTAGCCATTTAGAAAATACAAGGTTAAGGGGTGGATTGACTTTACTTCAAAATGACCCGATTTTGTCTTATTGGGTATACCCCAATTAGTTTGGGTATACCCCAATCAAGCCAGGAATAATAACCCTCATTTGGGGCATACATGAAAATTTTGGGGCATACATACTTATTCTGCCATCCAATGCAAGATGATAAGGGGTGTCCTAATGATGCTTAAGTTACTATAATACCCTTATATAGTTTAAATTACATTATTACCCTTCCACTAAATTAAATTCTAATCCTAAAACCCTCCCACTAATTAACCCATCCACTAATTAATTACCCTCCCACTAATTAATTGTTACCCACTTAATTACTTCAATAATTGATCGTTACCCACTAATTAACCATTACTTAATTAATTAATTTTTTTTTTTCAAAAAACTTAAACTCTTATTCCTTCTTCTTCTCTCTTCTTATTCCCTTTTATTCTCCCTCTTTAAGAAGAACAACCCAACTCTTCTCAAAAATCAAAATCGTAGCATCTTAATCTAGGGTTTTTGGAAAAGATGGAGTTGAAAAGGATAGTGGATTAATTGGTGTTGGAGAGCGAGAGATAGACCATGATTCTTTAAAATTGCACATTGAAAGGTATTTCCCACAAACCCATAACTTGTTTTTATTCGTATTTGATTGATAAAATGAGATGTATTGGAAAATCTTCCACATTTTGGTAGTTACAGATCGTGTTTATTGAAATGTATCACCAACTTAATTTTTTTCTTAAGAAGAAGAACAATTTAGAACAAAAAATGTTTTACATTGAATATCGGATCAATAGAACCTTAATGTTCTACTTTAATTTTTTTGCTTTTTTTAGCCGAACTTCAATACCGATAGTCGTTAATCCATTTCTTGTGTTCTGGTTCGAGTTTGATAAATATCGGTGTGCTTAGAACTTTATTCTATGTACGGGTGTGTCATTTTGCAAACTTGTCCATCTATGGGTTACTTATCACCTTGTCTAACTTGATTTTTCTTCTCAAAATTGATGCATGTCGTTTTAAGGCTTTGGATGTATTTTTTATGATGTGGAAGATAATATGAATGATAATATGTGGTGTAAAGAGATGATAAAGATTGAAAGATCTCTTCTTAGGGATTTTCTTATATAAAGCTCTCAAAGTTAGGCTTTAGAATCCTTCTGAAACCGTTTCTCCTTGAGATAGAAGCCAATTTTGCGTCCAAACATGTCCCAGAACAGTGTCAAGTTCGGCTAATACCTTGCCAACCTTTCCTGGCCGAACCTAACAAGTGAAATTTACCCTGTGGTTGTCGAGTTCGGTGACTCGATTGGATTACTTTTAAGCCGAACTTATCTCTGTAAACACTTCGAAAATCTTGATTTGTAGGCTCCAGGTTCGGCTAACTCGTGATGATGAGTTATCATCCGAACTTATCTTTGTATCAAGTTTTGAGATTTTATTTTGGCCATAACTTCTTCGTCCGGTGTCGGAATGGCCTCATTCTTTTTGCGTTGTTTTCGTCTTTTCATTCTCTTGAAGATGACGATACTATCTCATTGATTTGAATGAGTTTAATTTGGACCTTGATATTCTCCATTAGTAGACTTCACTTTCTTTTGGTCGATTCATCCAAACAAAGGTTGCACAATAGAAAACAAACGTAATGAAAAGTAATATGCAAGAATAATAGCTAAAGAAATGATTGAATTGACACTATAAAAATGTAAATTATGCACCTACCAAAAATACAGAAACATGTCCGGCTGATCAAGAAACCACATTTATTAGCCGAATTTCTAACTTGTAAGTTGCCGCAAAATATACAAAATAGAAGTTCGGCTAACAAGTATTGTATTTCAAATGAGCCTAGCTGTTCATCTACTAGTTAGGTTCGGCTAGTAACTAATAGCCGAACTGTTCATCATAAGTAGGTTCAGCTGATAATTGTAAGACGAACTCAACATTGGACAACCAAACTTCTTGTAAAAATTCAATCTTTTGGATAATTCAACCTGCAAATGGATATTAAACATCATCTTCCACATTTATCAACAATCACAAAGATCTCAAAAAGAAAAAATAAGGGTTTTTTTCTTTCCACTTTATCTTCTTCTTCTTCTTCTTCTTCTTCTTCTATAATAACCCAATCAATCTCTCTAAAAGAAAATTACTCTCCTAAATTAACACTAACACTAACTCTAATCATTAACAACTAACACTTATTAAACACTAATCATTTAAGGGTATTTTTTCCTTTATGAAAAATGGATGGATAGGGGTACTCTAGAAACACTATTTCCAACCCTGTTTTTGTCCTATTCAATATGCCCCAAAAATTTTCAGTATGCCTCAAATGACGGTTCATAATTTATATTAAAGATCATTTAAAAGAGAAGAAAGAGAGTTCTATAAAATCAAACAGAAAAAAAAAAAAAAAATCAGATATAAGTTTTGAGATTCTTGTATTCAAAATGAATGATTCGATAGACAATTAGACGAATGTCAATCCTCGATCTTCATAACGATCCGGTAATGAGTGATTTGTGAATAGGAAAGTTTTTAGAAGTTAGATCGGCAAAGTAGTTGTTTATTTGGCTAGGAAAACAGAAGTACAGGTACCGGAACATCCTATTTAGTGGAGTTGTGGGCTAGTTTCCCAGAATACATGTAACCTGAACATCCCCTTTAGTGGTATGTAGATTAGGTTCTCCTTGGAGAATTTAAGAACAGCTAGCCGATTTTTCATTTAGTGTTTAACAAAGTTATGTTATTTTTCATTTAGTGTTTAACAAAGTTATGTTCGGCAATGTCGAGTCCACCATGTTCCTAGCCGAACCTAAAATAGAAACAAAACATACATTTATAGAACATTTGGCTAGGAAAATAGAAGGTTTAACTAGGAATTAGAAAGTTCAAAGATGATGGTTTTCATACTACAATTTGAGAATTAGGAGAAAGATGGATGGTTTTCGAGTTACGGTCAAAGATGAGAATGTTAGAGTGACTATCTGATGATTTCAAACGACCAATGTAAGGAAAGATTGGATTTTTAGACAGTTTGATGATTTTAGAAGTAGCCCAAGAATGGATATCAAAGAGAGAGCCAGAATCCATGGAAGGTGGAAGAAATCTCTGGTTTCCAAACATAACTCGGTTTCCTCATTCCAATCTCTTAAGCCCTTCTAGTCTCTATAAATGCCCCTCCTTGGTATCAACGATTTCAGTCAGGGTTTCACTTTCAATCTAATCTTCAGCTGCAGATCTGTCTCTTCAGCTCAATCTCTTAAGCTCATCTTCTTAAGGCCAATCACTCAAAATCAATCTCTTCTGCTTTATCTCTTGAGTTTCCATGGCAAAATCAGAGTTGTCAAATCAGAGAAGTGAACGAAGACTCCCACCATCAGCAAAGGTAGCACCTTGGCTTGTTACCCGGCATGGAAAAAATTGTAAGTTTCAAACTTTCTATAATTTATCTGATCCCTTGAACAAATCTTACAAAAAATTCATATCAGAATTGAGTGGAAAAAGATTTTGGCAAAAAAATTGTCATCAAGGATGGTTAATTGTTGTGGATGATGAGGATTATGGTCCAAAAGTCGATACTGCAGATTGCTATTTATGGGATCCTGTATCACTAAAGATTATAATGTTGCCTAGTTTACAGAATTTTAAACAATTAGGTGGATATCGTATCAAAGATTGTCTTTTGTCTTCACCTCCTCAAAGCAGTGGTGGTGATGATTCAACTGTTTACATTCTTTATGATGGAGGTGGAAGTCCAGACATTCTTATTTATTGTCACCCTGGTGAGAAAGATTGGAGGAAACATGAGTTTGTTGATAAAATCGGTAGCCTCGAAACCATGTTTTATCTTAATGGCAAGTTATATATAATGTGTATGGACTTGCAACTCTTGGAGATAACAACTCAACATGGCTCAATCAATATAAGTGAATTGATTACCAAGAATGAAATCGGTTTGTTTAAGTTAGAAAGAGTAGGAGGAAGTTTGGGTTATAGTCTTCATTCATATTATATGGAGTCTTTTGGTGAAGTTTTTAGAATCGACAGGTATTACATTCGAAGAGGTGATTATGCACACTTTATAAACCAAATAGTTATATCGAAATTGGATTTCGGTTCACTGACTTGGGAGGAAGCCAAAATCTTGGATGACCACGTCTTTTTCATAGACTATTACAATGATACGCGATTGTCTTGCTTGGCATCGGAGTTGGGTTTATCAAAAGGTTGTGTGTATTTTACACTAGCATATGATTTGAGCATGTACAAGTATGACCTGGAAGACGAAGCCGTTCTTCTTTCTATCCCATGTCCAGATATACCAACACCATGGTTGCCGCCCAGATGGCTGATGATTCCTACAACCTCGAGGTATGTAACTCTGAAGAAGAATGTTGTCTTTTTCATTTTATGTTTCGTCAGTTTCTTTAAAAAGAAGCACCATGGTCTAGAATGATTACAAACAATTTCCATTTCCACAGAATAATTTCTCAAAAAATAATCACCACACTCGAACACCACTACTATTGTTCACTAGGACAGATTCCCTACTTTGTTCCCCAGGATTGGCAGAATTGTACTTCTTTCCCTTTTCATGTTATCAGAAATTTTGATAACATTTTGTTTCGTTTTATATGTAGGGTTGCTGATGGTAGTAGAACAACAAACCTTATGCTAAAAAAGGATGAAGACTTAGAAAAAGTTAAGGCAACAGAATGCAGAACTAATGATGAGGATAACGAGAATAAGAATATCAAAGAAGCAAGACTATTGGTGGATTTTAGAGAGGATATAGTGTGGGCTGTTTCAAATTTTCTTCATAGAGTGGATTGCATACATTTACGTGCAGTTAGCAAAAAATATCAGTCAATAATAGACCTGAGAAGATACTCATCAACTAGAACTGTACAGACCACAGATACATCCCCATGGCTATTTTTCCCTAAGAATGGCATTTTCAATTCCCTAAACCCTATGCATAACAATGAGAAGTACCTCTTGAACATCCCTGAATTGCTGAAAGGTTCTAGAATTCGGTTCTCAAAAGGAGGATGGTTGCTCATGTCGAAATGCATGACTGTGTTCTTCTACAATCCATTCACAAAGTCAACTATCAGACTTCCAGACTTGCCAGATTTTCAAGGTTATGACTTCACAGGTATCTCATTCTCTTCCTTACCAACTGCCTCGGATTGTTTAGTATTTGCCATCGATAAAGACATGTTCAGCAATCAAGTTCATATATTCTTCATTAAACGGGGAGAGAAAGACTGGTCATATAATCTCTACAATGGTAGTTATTTGCCTCCCAATATGAAAAACATGGATTTCGAGCTAACTCTCAACAATCCAGTTTTCTACCATGGGAAATTCTATTGCTTAGACCACAACGCAACGTTGGGAGTGTTTAAAAACGGACACCCAAATGTCAGTTGGGAAATTCTATCCATGGTGACCCCGCCTAATTGTGGATTTATCTATAATAGTTTCTTGGTAGAGTGTGAAGGAAAACTTATGTCCGTGCTATTAGGGCGTTTAGGTAATTGGGTTCGTATTTTTAGATTGTGCGAGACTAAAATGGTTTGGGTGGAAGTTAAACATTTGGGGCGGCATATGTTGTTTCTCAGCAGTACATCTTGCATCTCAGCACTTGCTCCGACTAGGCAAATGGAGAACAAAATCTACTTTCCCAGGATGCATAACGAAGGAATTTTGTATTATTCTCTTGATACCAGTACGTATCACTCTGTTGGGAGTAGACATTCTGCTAAAGATTATCGCGATTCAAAGGAGAAATTACATTGCAGTTGGATTGAACCTAATTGGTCAGAGATCTCAGATCACTATCTCGATTGGCTGAACATCTAGTTAAATTATTAGCCTCATCTGCTCTTGCAGTTTTTTTCTTTCCTGTTATGACAGTAGTATTCTTTAGACATTCTCTAGAATGTTGTATGTCTAGGACTACTCTTACTTATTTGTATTGTTCAAACTATTTAATTCTTTCCTTGTAACACTAGTAATCTTCTGTAGCAGTCTGTGTTTTTTATCTGTAGTTTTTTTTATTGATAGTAACTGCACTTGCGTTTATCATCTGAATGTCGAAATCCCACTTCAAGGATGCTTTTATTTTATTTGCTGTTTCCTCGTTCTGTATTCGTGTCCATACTGGTACTTCTGTGGATGTTTTGTTTGTGCTTTGCACATTCCCTTGCAGTAGATGAATCTAAATGCCAAATTTTGCATCCTGAGTGTTTTTGTATTGCAATACCCAAGTTCATGAGAAGTCTAGCTCTTTGCATTCTGCACTTATAATCAATACAGATGAAATCATTTATTTGATTGAGTTTTATTCGTTCATTGTCTCCTTCTTCATTAGGAAAGGTGGCCGACCAATAGGCCACGGTGGCCGGCCAGTTTGGCAAAGATGGTCTTTCATCAATCTTTTTATGTTGACTCTGAATTTCAATTCTCTACAAAATAGTGAGAAGAGATCATTTATTTGATTGAGTTTTATTCGTTCATTCTCCCCTTCTTCATTAGGAAAGGTGGTCGGCCACTATGGCAAAAATTGTCTTTCCTAAAATATACTCTACTTATAGAGTTTGGAAGCCAATTTGAAAAGGTTTTCGTGATTTACTAAACCAAATCGCATCTATAGTTCAAACTCGCCCTGGCCAAAAACCAACAAAAATCTCAATCGTGGTGTACTAAACCATTTTGTTGGTAGCTTCTTCAGACGACATCGGAATGACCTCAATCTTTTTGCGTTGATTTTGAATTTCAAATCTCTACAAAATGGTGAGTAGAAATAACTTATTTGATTGAGTTTTATTCGTTAATTCTCCCCTTCTTCACTAGGAAAGGTGGCCGGCCACTTTGACAAAGATGGTCTTTCCTCAATCTTTTTTGTGTTGACTCTGAATATCAATTCTCTACAAAATAGTGAGAAGAAATCATTTATTTGATTGAGTTTTATTCGTTCATTGTCTCCTTCTTCATTAGGGAAGGTGGCCGGCCACTAGGCCACGGTGGCCGGCCACTATGGCAAAGATTGTCTTTCCTAAAATATACTCTACTTATAGAGTTTGGAAGCCAATTTGAAAAAGTATTCTTGATTTACTAAACCAAATCGCTTCTATAGTTCAAACTCGCCCTATCCAAAAACCAACAAAAAGGCCAATCATGGTGTACTAAACCGTTTTGCTCGTAGCTTCTTCAGACGACATCGGAATGACCTCAATCTTTATGCGTTGATTCTGAATTTCAAATCTCTACAAAATGGTGAGTAGAAATCATTTATTTTATTGAGTTTTATTCGTTAATTCTCCCCTTCTTCACTAGGAAATGTGGTCGTCCAATAAGCCATGATGGCTGTCCACTATGGTCAGTGGCCGGCCACTTTGGCAAAGATGGTCTTTCCTCAATGTTTTTTGTGTTGAATCCGAATTTCAATTCTCTACAAAATAGTGAGAAGAAATCATTTATTTGATTGAGTTTTATTCGTTCATTCTCCCCTTCTTCATTAAGAAAGGTGGACGGCCAATAGGCCACGGTGGCCAGCCACTTTGGCAAAGATGGTCTTTCCTCAATCTTTTTTGTGTTGACTCTGAATTTTAATTCTCTACAAAATAATGAGAAGAATTTATTTATTTGATTAAGTTTTATTCGTTCATTCTCCCCTTCTTCATTAGGAAAGGTGGCCGGCCACTTTGGCAAAGATGGTCTTTCCTCAATCTTTTTTATGTTGACTCTGAATATCAATTCTTTACAAAATAGTGAGAAGAAATCATTTATTTGATTGAGTTTTATTCGTTCATTCTCCCCTTCTTCATTAAGGAAGGTGGCCGGCCACTATGGCAAAATTGTCTTTCCTAAAATATACTCTACTTATAGAGTTTGGAAGCCAATTTGAAAAGGTTTTCGTGATTTACTAAACCAAATCGCATCTATAGTTCAAACTCGCCCTGGCCAAAAACCAACAAAAAGCCCAATCGTGGTGTACTAAACCATTTTGCTCGTAGCTTCTTCAGACGACATCGGAATGACCTCAATCTTTTTGCGTTGATTCTGAATTTCAAATCTCTACAAAATGGTGAGTAGAAATAACTTATTTGATTGAGTTTTATTCGTTAATTCTCCCCTTCTTCACTAGGAAAGGTGGTCGGCCACTTTGACAAAGATGGTCTTTCCTCAATATTTTTTGTGTTGACTCTAAATTTCAATTCTCTACAAAATAGTGAGAAGAAATCATTTATTTGATTGAGTTTTATTCGTTCATTCTCCCATTCTTCATTAGGAAATGTGGCCGGCCAATAGGCCACAGTGGCTGGCCCCTATGGCCACGGTGGCCGGCCACTTTGACAAAGATGGTCTTTCCTCAATCTTTTTTGTGTTGACTCTAAATTTAAATTCTCTACAAAATAGTGAGAAGAAATCATTTATTTGATTGAGTTTTATTCGTTTCTGTCCTTCTTCATTAGGGAAGGTGGCCGGCAACTAGGCCATGGTGGCCGGTGTCATAGGGTCGCACTTCTCAAATGCAACACCAACTTGACAATGGCAATTATGCTCCACAGCACAATCTCAGCCAACTCGCACTTAGCCAATACTTCAACTTCTTGACTAAATCTCTATTCAGCCCATACTAAACAGAGGTTCTGCTCACAAATCTTTCAAGCCTTCAACCAAATGCACACACTCCGCTTAATGCATAAACAATAAGCCAAACCAAAGGGAAAACATGCACCAACAGAACTTTTCTTTAAATCAGGCCTTAGCCTTTTATTTATTGCACACTTAGGGTTACACACTCTTCTTGTTCCGGATTACCCAATCCCTTCACAAGATCAAAGCTTATATAGCCTTACAAAAAGCTATGTACAACTAATCGCAAGCGATTCTGCTTTTACTTTACATGTGGCAATTAGCTAACTATGCTAACCTTTTCCAAACCGTTCACTAGCCAAACAGTTCCTTCCCATCGCTTAGAAAGCATAAAGTAAACCCACTCTCGTGTAACCAACTCTAAACCACAAGGCCATGTGCCCCGCACATGTCATCTTGCCTTGTTGCCGATCAACGCATTTGCCAGCCAAATATTGCGCCATCACGGCTGTGCATCATTCTGCCAATGATGCAAGTGTGCTAATGCAAGTCTTGCTTGCATGCCTGCACGCCTCATGCATATAGGTAACATGCCAAACTCATTTGGCATCTTGTGATGCTAATCTCGCATCCTTGGCCATGTCCAAACCCAGTTTGGCACATGCCATTCTCTTGCTGTAACTCAGATATGCACTTGTACTGAATACCGCTATTATGGCCTCGTTGCACTATTATAGCTTCGCATTGCACCATTACGGCGGAGTACTTGCAACTCCGATACTTTGGCCAAGCCACTGGTGATGCACCATCATTATGCATCATCACTTGGCCACTTGACAACACCGTTATAGACCTCCCCCACCAGCTGAACTCGACGCCCTCGTCGATTCCTTATGCTGCTGGTAGGCCTTAATTTGTTCTTCAAATTGCCACAACGTAGTATCCTTCTCCCAAGAAGCTTCGGAGTCTGGCAATCCTTGCCACTTAATTAGAAAATAAGTTCTCCTATTCTTCTTGCTTTGCCCCATAACTCGATCATCAAGTATTGCTTCAACTTGCTTATCGAATTGTGATCCGATTCTCGGTGGTGCACGCTTAATTGTTGTCTCGAAGTGTCCAAAGAAATCGGGATGGTATTTCTTCAAAAGTCGACATGAAAAGTGGGATGCACTTTCAACCTCAGACTAGAACTCAAGTCCGTAAGCCACCTTATCAACTCTTTTCATCACTTTAAAGGGACCATCATATCTTGGAATTAGGCCTCTATGCACTGTCTTGCTAGAAATCTTCTTCCAAATCTGGGGTGTTAGCTTTAGTAGCACCATATCTCCCACCTCAAACTCTACATCTCTGCGATACAAGTCAGCATACTTCTTCATTCGTCTTTGCGCCTTTGATAAACTATCACGCGCTTGCTCAGTCATTTCCGTCTTTGACCTTGCATAACGATAAGCTGATGGACAGGAACCTTGCCTTTTGGCCTTTGGCACCTCATGAGGGGTTAATGGCTGCTGGCCTGTAGCTAACTCAAAGAACTCAACTCCGTAGCTGAACTCTTGTGCAAATTGTAACAAAATTGGGCCGTATCCATCAACGCCACCCAATTTCCCTGGTCTTCCGTCACATAGTGACGCAAATACTCTTCTAGCAAAGCATTTATCCGCTCCGTCTGACCATCGGTTTGGGGGTGATTTCTAGTAGAAAACTTTAGTTCGGAACCAAGCATTCCAAACAAGGCGGTCCAAAACCTGCTTATAAACCGTGAGTCTCTATCACTCACAATATCTTGAGGAATTCCCCAATACTTCACTACATTCTTGAAGAACGACTCCCATGCAACGTCTGCATTGCAATAATGGGGGCAGGAATGAATGTAGCATACTTTGAAAAGAGATCAACGACGACCATTATCGAGCTAAAGCCTTGCACCTTTGGAAGCCCGTTAATAAAGTCCATCGACAAGCACCGCCATGGCTTGTCTAGAATCGCAAAGGTTGTAGCAATCCCGCTCGTTTCTCCTTTACGTCTTATCCAATTGACACACTAAGCATGTCTTCACATACAATTCAACATCTTCTTCCATCTTAGGCCGAGAATAGGAACGAGCTATCAAAGCATGCGTTCGTTCCATGCCTGGATGACCAGCCCAAAACGAAATCATGCGTCTCTCGCAAGAGTTCCCTTCTCAAGCCACCCGAATTAGGTACATAAATTTTTCCTCCCTTGGCATAAATGACTCCATCATCTAGCCAAAATCGACGAACGATCCCATCACAGATATGTTTAGTCAGCGCACACATGCCTGATCATTCTTCGTCTCGTCTTTGATTCGAGGCAACAACTCTGCCTCAATCGTGGTCAGTGCCGCAACATATTCTTCCACCAACTTTCTCGCTTAACGCATCGCACAATTAAGCCTTCTACGGCTTATGCTCGAACTTGTATTCGAACTCGCTCAAAAAGTCAAGCCACCTTGCTTGTTTTGGCGAAAGTTTCTTCTGGTTGTTAAAGAACGTAATGGCCACATTATCCGTCCTTATGATGAAATAAGTTCCCAACAAATAATGGTGCCACATTCTTAGGCAATGTATCACTACCAACATCTCTTTCTCATGCACAGTGTATCTCCCTTCATCATCATTAAGCTTACGACTCTCGTAATCTACTGGATGGACATCTTGCACCAAGACTCCCCTGAGCCCTCCTCTCAAGCATCGATGTGCACTTCAAATGGTACATCAAAGCTAGGCAAGCGAAGAACCGGTTCTATCGAGACCGCTTCCTTCAATGCATCGAATGACCGCCGACACTCGTCGACCCATGCCCAAGATTTGTCCTTCCTCAACAAATCATCAAAGGCCACTTTCTTTGAATAGCCAACTATGAATCGCCGGTAATAGTTAGCTAAACCCAAGAAAGAACGAAGCTCTCCAAGCTTCTTAGGTTCTGGCCAATCCAAAATGGCCTCTACCTTTTTCTGGTCCATATGCACGCACCCTTGCGATATCACATGGCCAAGGAAAGTAATTGTGGTCTGGGCAAACTCACACTTTTCCTTCTTCACATACAAACTTGCTTCTCTAAGATTTGCAAACACTTTGCGAAGATGCATCGCATGCTCTTCCAAAGTCTCACTGTATATGACTATGTCATCCAAGTATACTACCACAAAACGATCAATGTACTCGGCCAACACATCATTCATCAGGTTGCAAAATGTTGTTGGAGCATTCGTCAAGCCGAATGGCATAACACGGTATTCAAATGAGCCATACCTTGTTACCATTGCAGTCTTTGGTTCATCGCCTTCTGCTATGCGCACTTGGTAATAACCTGAGCGCAAATCCAATTTGGTGAAGTATTTAGCTTTGGCCAACCGATCAAACAAGTCTGCCACTAGCGGAATTGGGTACTTGTTCTTCACAATTAGTTTGTTCTCATAGAACTGAAAGATAGTTTGCAGTTAATTGAACACTAACATCTCAATATAGGAGAGCGACAAATTATGCAATTGGTTTTAGTTTTAGAAAGTTCAGGGTGTATTCATATCTGATTTGCGTAGAATTGTTGTACTTTGTTGTTCATATCTTTCATTTCAATTGTTAGACAAATTTTTTTTTAAGATGATGTACTTAATCTACAAATGTTGTTAGTGTTTGATGATCGTAAACATTAGATACATTGCGTGGTGCTCTATAGAAACCTCTGATCCTAAGCCAAGTGATGATAATGCTTGTCAATTAGTTACCTATTAAGAAGTCTTAAGTTGGTGCTGACCAGTTTTGTATCTTGTACATGTTTTCGTATCTTTAAGCTATTTACGCAAATATCTCCCCATTGTTTTACCTGATAGCATAGATACATGTTTAAACTTCAGTTGTTTGGGAGTTTGTTAGTGATTGAACTGTTATGCTCTTTCACACAATTAGGGAAATTTTACGACCGCAGAAAAATTTACCACCAAGAAGGCAAGAACACACTTTGGGCTGTCTTGCAGCATTTTTGCAGTTAATGATTTTGTTTATCTTCGTCTGCAACCTTACCGACAGATAACTGTTGCTAATCAGTCTTTTTCAAAGCTCTCACCTCGTTTTTATGGCCCTTTTAAAGTTCTTGAAAAAATTGGAACTGTGGCATATAAACTGGAACCGGCCTAACACTAGTATAATACATCATGTATTCCATGTTTCCCAGTTAAAACTGAAGTTAGGCTCTACTGCTGCTGTTGAGACTACATTGCCTACCATTGTTGACTATGACAAGTGGGAGCCCGAAGAAATTTTAGATAGACAGATGTATAAGAAGGGAAACCGAGCTGCTACAAAATGGTTGATCAAATGGAAAGGTCACTCTAAAGATGATGCAACTTGGGAAGATGCTTATGATCTCGTTGCACGCTTTCCACGGCTAGAGGCTTGAGGACAAGCCTTGTTTCAGGCGGGGTGGGATGTTGCGATGCCAACTCCTATTTCTTTTATTTTCAGTTAGCTTATTAGTTAGTCTTTTAATTCTTTACGTGCTTAGAACTCAGTTTCCTAGTTTTACAGGTTTCCTTAAATTAGTTTGCTTGTCTACCACGTCTACTCAGCGATATATAGCTTAAAACTAAACTTGTAAGGGCAGTTAATCAATATTACGAAGTTTGTTACATTAATTCTTAAAGGCAGGAGGTCTGCTCGCCCTGAGATCAAAGGGCTTTATCCCTGTTTTTGAGTTCTTATTCAAATTTCAATTAGCTTATATTCAGTGTGAAGGTTTAGAACCCTAACAGAAATGGATTCTTTTTGAAGTTCCATCGGGTCAATACCCGCATATATAACGATTTCTTATTTCTTAGTTCGACTTTATGTCTTAACAGTAATATCACGGTTTTCTTGTTAGTGTAGATGAGGGTATTTACTCCTTCCGAGATTGGGGTATACCCGGATTAATTGGGGTATACCCATTTTATTCTTATCCAAACTAGTGTGCTAAGGGGTGTCTAAAACATGTTAAAAGACCAAATTGCCCATACTAAAAAACCATGCCGACCAAAACATATTAAAAAAAAAAAACAAAATCTTTCTTCTACACTCTAACTATACATGTGAAAAAAAAAAAAAAAAAAAAAAAAAAAACAGAAGAATCAAAACGAACCAAAAGTCTAACTATTTTTTGTTGACCTTTGCCGACTAAAATATAGTCAAGGTATAAGGTTGAATACCATGCCGACTTTTCATCTCCGATAATAGCGATTCATGGTGGTCGGCAAGATATCCATCTTTATACCTTGCCGACTATATTTTAGTCGGCAAGGTTATGAAATTAATACCTTGCCGACTAATCATGCATTTGTAACACCTTCTCTGTATGTCAAAAATCCTATAGTCAGCAGGGTATTTTTTATCGACCTTGCCGGCCATAGGTTGTCGGCATGTTCTTCATCCGCAGACCTTGTCGGCCATATTGTTGTCGGCATGTTCTTTATCCGTAGACCTTGCCGACTTTTCATATTTTCAGAACTGAAAATGTTAATTCCTTCTGTAATTTTGAGTATAAAATCGCCCAGCAGCTCTACAATCCCATATTTATTAGTGTTTGGGTAGTACGATTTCATTTCCGTTACAAGTAGAAAAAAAAAAAAAAAAACTACCCACATTCATGAGTTCAATCTAAAATAAAACCTAATTTCAAAATTTTAATCAACTAATTAACTAATTAAATTAATTATTTTAATCACATTTATTAGTGTTAATTAATCAAGGGTAGATTAGCCATTTTTGTAAATATGTGGATAAGGGGCTTTGTGTTTTACTTCAAAATAACTTTATTTTGTCTCATTTGGTATACCCCAATTAATTTGGGTATACCCCAATCTCGGCAGGTATTTACTAGGTAAAATCTCCATTTGTAGAATAGGCACTATTTATTTGCTTTGTGTTGCTAGATTCGAAATTTTACAATAGTTAGATGTAATGTACCCCTTCATACAAATGTTTTGATTTGAAATTCAAGAATCGTGGTGAGTTGAGCTGTATTTTTATCATCCGATATTTTATGATTAAGCTAATGTTCTCTCAATCATTTTCTTTATTTTTTATTTGTGTTGACCTTTGAACATTTTTGACTTCTGATTTTACTAAACTGCTTCTTTGTCCATTCCTAGTGTGAAAATATGTAGTCTATTTTTTGTCAAAATAGCGAGGTGCTTACTGAATGCGTCCACTATAGTCTTAGCTGTTCAGCTGAGCTCAAATATCTTACCGCTGTCCATGGCCACATTAGTTATGGACTTTCAAGGCTCCATCTAGAGGCCGTGGAAGGCGTGGCCAGAACAAAAGAACCATGGGATGATCACAAGGCACAAGGCACCAGTAATTTGGGGTAATAACGTCGAATAATTTGGGACAACCAAATTAAGCATAAAAATTGTTGTTCCAGTAAAATAATGGGGAGTAAAAGCATCCAGATTTCAGCATTCAGAGGATAAACATTCAGGTGCCCATCATGATAAGAAATTATAGATACATCATAGTTCACCTGGGTTGCACGGACACTCCATTTCTTGAGCCGTGTCCGCGTCCGACTCGCGGCGGACACGGGACGCTGACACGACGCGTGTCCGATGCATCAATTTGCGCGTCCTGCGCGCGTCTGGTTTGGACGCACCGATGACGCGTGTCCGACGCATTTTTTTTCATTTTCATATAAACTTTTTCCTTTATTTTTACTTTTGATAACCAAATAAAGAAAGACAAACATTTAGATCAATAATTTAGGTTTTTATTAGGATTTTGTAATTGGAAATGACATCACGTATACCCTTAGTTGGACATGTATTGATCTAAGAATGCATTTTGATTGTGCTGTGTTTAATAGTGACTGATTATTTGACATTCAGCGTGTATAAACAAACGATATCTTCTTTTCTTTTGAAATTTATACATATGTAACATCATTTTCTAATTTTTAGGGTCGAAATACTTGACTTTGCTGTATAAATACATGATTATATATATAAATAATATATAAATAAAATATGTATGTACGTGTCCGCGTCCTAGTTTTTTGAAAATTTTGTAGTGTCCGCTTCGGCGTCGTGTCCGCGTCTACGTCTGTGCAACCCAGTAGTTCACAGTTGCATATAAATAAATAATAAAAAAAAATACTAGTGTTACAAGGAAAAGATTAAATAGTTCGAACAATACAAATCTACTGTTACAACAGGAAAGGAGGAAAAAAATACTAATGATGTATCTAGATGTTAGTCCAATCAAGATAGTGATCTGAGATCTCCAACCAATTAGGTTCGATCCAACTGCAATGTAATTTCTCCTTTGAATCACGATAATCTTTTGCAGAATGACAACTCCCAACAGAGTGGTACATACCTGTATCAAGAGAATAATACAAGATTCCTTCGTTACGCAACCTCGGAAAGTAGATTTTGTTCTCCATTTGACTAGTCGGAGCAAGTGCTGAAATACAAGATGTACTGCTAAGAAACAACAAATGCCGCCCCAAATGCTTGACTTCAACCCAAACCATTTTAGTTTCGTTCAATCTGAAAATACGAACCCAATTTCCTAAACGCCCTAACAGCACAGACAAAAGTTTTCCTTCACACTCCACCAGGAAACTATTATAGATAAATCCACAATTTGGCGGGGCAATCATGGATTGAATTTCCCAACTAGCATTTGGGTGTTCGTATTTAAATACTCCCAATGCTCCGTTGTGGTCCAAGCAATAGAATCTTCCATGGTGGAAAACTGGATTGTTGAGAGTTAGCTCGAAATCCATGTTTTTCATACTGGGAGGCAAATACATACCATTGTAGAGTTTATATGACCAGTCCTTGTCTCCCCGTTTAATGAAGAATATATGAACTTGATTGCTCAACAAGTCTTTATCGATGGCAAATACTAAACAATCTGAGGCAGTTGGTAAGGACGAGAATGAGATACCTGTGAAGCCATAACCATGAAATTCTGGCAAGTCTGGAAGTCTGACAGTTGATTTCGTGAATGGATTGTAGAAGCACAAAGTCATGCCTTTTGACATGAGCAGCCATCCACCTTTCGAGAACCGAATTCTAGAACCTTTCAGCAATTCAGGGATGTTCAGAAAGTACTTCTCATTATTATACATTGGGTTTATGAAATTGAAAATGGATGAATCATACTTGGGGAAAAACAGCCACGGGGATGTATCTGTGGTCTGTACAATCCTAGTAGAAGAGTATCTTCTCAGGTCTATTACTGACCGATATTTTTTGCTAACTGCACGTAAATGTATACAGTCCACTCTATGAAGACAATTTGACACAGCCCACACCATATCATCATTAAAATTGATCAACAGTCTTTCTTCTGTAAAATTCTTTTTCTCGTTATCATCTAAAGTACTAATCCCATATTCCGCTGCCTTTGTAACCTTTTCTAAGTTTTCATCTTTTTCCAGCACAAGGTCTGTTGTTCTGCTAGCATCAATCCTACACATAAAAATGAAACAAATCATTATCAAAATTTCCGATAATTTGAAAGTGGGGAAGAAGTTACAATTACTTGTGATACTTCGGGCGAGAAATATGGTGTGGATAAATTCCAAATCCAAGGAAAATCCCTCGAAAAGTAACCAACATGATAATACAGTCACAATCTCGATAGTGGTGTTCTAGTGGTTCTTTTTCGAGAAATTTTCCCTGAGAATGGAATTTGTCCATATAGTCCATATAATGTTGCTCTCTCGAATGACCCCTTAGTATCATTCTAGACCATTGTGCTTGTTCTTATTGGGTCGCTTGTGTTTGTTTGAAGATAACAATAGTTTAGTCAAAAAACCTAACAACGAAACAAGATTTATTACGAATGCTATAGAAACTACATAAAACAAAAAGGGCGCAATCTTATTTAAAATTACATACCTCCAAGTTGTAGGGATCATCATCCATTTGGGGGGCAACCATGGCGTTTGTATATTAGGACATGAAATAGAAAGTAGAATGCTTTCGTCCTCCGGGTCATACTTGTATAAGCTCAAATCATATTCTAGTGTAAAATACACAGAACCTCTTGATAAACCCAACTCTGTTGCCAAGCAAGACAGTCGTGTATCATTATAGTAGTCTATAAAAAAGACATGGTCATCCAAAATTTTTGCTTCCTCCCAAGTCAATGAATCGAAATCCAATTTCGATATAACAATTTGGGTTATAAAGTGTGAATAATCACCTCTTTGAATGTGATACCTGTTGATTCTAAAAACTTCACCAAAAGACTCCAAATAATATGATTGAAAACCACGACCCAAACTTCCTCCTACTCTCTCTAACTCAAATAAACCAATCTCATTGTTGGTAATCAAGTCACTTATACTGATTGAACCGTCTTGTTGTCTTGTTATCTCCAAGAGTTCCAAGCACATACACATTATATATAACTTGCCTTTGAAATAAAACATCGTTTGAAGTCTTCCGATTTTATCAACAAACTCATGTTTTCTCCATTCTGTTTCACCAGGGTGACAATAAATAAGAATGTCTGGACTTTCGCCTCCATCATAGAGAATGTAAACCATTGAATCATCACCGCTACTACCACCACCATAACTGCTGCTGTTAGGAGGTGAGGATAAAAGACAGTCTTTGATACGATATCCAGCTAATTGTTTAAAATGCTGTAAATTAGGTAGCATTAAAATCTTTAGTGATACAGGATCCCACAAATAGCAATCTCCGGTATCAACTTTTGGACCATAATCCTCGTCATCCACAATAATTAACCATCCTTGATGACAATTTTTTTGCCAAAATCTTTTTCCACTTAATTCTGGTATGAATTTTCTGTAAGATTTAGGATCAAATAAATTATAGAAAGTTTGAAACTTACAATTTTTTCCATTCCGGGTAACAAGCCAAGGTGCTACCTTTGGTGAGGGTGGGAGTCTACGCTCACTTCTCTCATTTGTCAACTCTGATTTTGCCATTGAAACTGAAGAGATGAAGCAGAAGAGACCGATCTGAAGCTGAAGATAAAGATGGATCGAAAGTGAAACCCTTATACAGAACAAATCGTTGATATTTATAGGATCAGTATATTGTTGTTTCCCAATGGGATTAGGATGGACTGAGTTTACCCCTTTCCTTTTTCTAAAATACTTTTGAATTAGGAAACCGAGTTATGTTTGGGAACTAGAGATTTCTTCCACCTTCCTCTGGTTCTTATTGATATCCATTCTTGGGCTACTTCTAAAAATCATTAAAAATCCAATCTTCACTTACATTGGTGGTTTGAATTCTCATTCTGTAAGTTGCAAACCATCGATCTTCCACCTTAATCTCAAATTGTACCGGCTTTCCCTTAGTTCTTAATTTGCAGTAGATTTTTTTGATAGGGTTTTGTTATCTTGTGCATGCAGATGATAAGAGTTAATCGATCTTGTGCATGCATTGAGAATGATAAAAAACAATAAAAAAAATATGAAAGATTGTGTATATTGTATTGGAGAAGGTAATGTTTGCACTTGTATAGAGAAAAATTCAAAAAAACCATGAGCATTTACCTTCTCCAATGTATGGATACACTATCTCTCAACTTTTTTTTATTATTTTTTATCATTTTTAATGCCAATAATTGGCTTTTTATCTTGTACCTTCACCAATAAAGAATTATTATCTAAAAACTTTGGATCCACTGCGTAGCAAATCGACACAGACAAAAGTGGAAATTCAAAAATAAAATGGCATAAATACATTAATAATAAGGTTTAAATGGGTAGAGAACCAAAATGACTACAGCCACACAACAAGACTATAGGGTCACTCAGTTGGTTCAATATGGACCACCCAATGAGTCAATTGAGTAAAGGCTTGTTGACTAGATTAGCTGATATAGTCATGTACTGTAGTACTGTAGTCTTCTACCTCGAAGATGCCGCTGTCCATGTGATTATTAAAAATAAATCCTGGACAACTGTAAAAAAAAAACCAAAAGTTCGAAAAATACAACATTTTAGACAACACTAAAACAACCCTCTCACATCGTTTTTAGTTGTAGGGCCCAAAAGTGGACTCCCTGCTAGCTCCATGTGAGGAGGTTGTTTTAGTGTTGTCTAAAATGTTGTATGTCTAGAATCATTGTCTCCCCACAAAAAACACGCCATGAAATGGTGCATAAACTAAGAAAAGAGCATTAATAATTTTTAAGACTTCAAAATTTAGCAGAAAGAACCTTCAGAAGGAGGTGTTCTTCCAACTGAACAAAAAAATCAAAACCATCAGCAATTTTATTATCAAACTAAATTACAGAATACATTTACTCTTCATTACCAAGTGAGATAAGCTCTATCCCTGTTTGGGGACAATTCATATCTGAACAACTAACTTAAGATTGGTTGTCCAACTATTCTAATGAGAAATCTCAGCTCCATCAGATGGTTTTTGCAATGGTACAAGTTAGTTGGTTACTGAATGTGGTAAACATATACTTCAAGCGAAAATTCTAACCGGGCACAAAGCAGGGGACAAGGTATCACTGCCAAGAATATAGGTTAGGGAATTGAATATAAACATGACAAGACACCAATTTCCTGTTCGGACAGCCTATGCAATGACAATTAATAAATCACAAGGTCAGTCTGTAAAGTACGTTGGGATCGATTTACGAACTCAAGTGCTCAGTCATGGCCAACTATTAGCTGCTTCGGTCAAAATGCACTACTGCAAATAGAATAACAGTGCTAAGAGGAGAGGACACTGACAAACTTGAAACAGCATTGTTTATCCAGAAGTTTTACTGTAATTTATTTTGATATATGCAAAGTAGATACTTGATTTTTTATTTTATTTTTTTAGAAAAAGAGGTTTCCCTCGTGCCATTGATAGAAATGTACCATAAGTTCCATAAAGGGAATTACGGTACATTGTTACATTTTCATTCCAAGTTTGAATGTTTTAAGTAAATTTGCATAGCTTTAAACTATTGTCTAACCAATTATGAGTGATAGCATATTTGTTACAAAAAACAGAAAATCTAGCTGCCCAAATCATTTGGGTTCTCCTGATTAAACTAAAATCTTGAGCTAAAATAGATACTTGATTAGGTAGCATCATTTGCAGCTCGCTTTTTTTGAAACAAGTCGAAATAAATTGTTTTCCTAATCACTAAGTTCAGTCCTAAGTACACACTTTCAACCCTCATAACTAAAATTCAAACGCCTTTATTAATAATATTCAAATAACAAAAATTCAACAAATTCAATAATAGCAAAATTTAAGATCAAACCTCACTGAATTCTGATGGTCAAAGAAGAAGTGCAGTAGAAGTTGCAACTCTCAGGATCATTTGAGTTCAGATTTTCAATGTTTATATTGTCTGCAAGTATATTAACCTGCAGGAATAAGAATGAACATCTATCATCAGAAAGACTCTTCCAAATGCCAGATATCTTGAAGGAAAAAGATCTTTATCCATAAAATAGAAATACAAGTAGAAGCTTTCCCAATCCAAAAGATCCTGAACTAAGTTATGCGTTCGAAAACCACCATACTTACCTTCTGCATTCATTTAATGAGGAATAAGGATATTGAGGGAATAGAACAAATGTCTCATGCCAATGAGTTGAAAGATCTGTGCCATGCCTTCCCAAGTGACATACGGGTTAAAGTGTTACTGTACTCCTAATTCTATCGATAATAAGAAAATAAAGTAGAGGAATTGACGCTAATTTCAGGGTTCAGGGTTGGGGCAAGGGTGAAGCTTAAACCAAATATTTCTTCTATCAAACAAATTAAAAAAAAATTAAAGTTCTTATGAGGGGAAGACAAACAACAATGGACAAAAATTCACCAAGTTTGAAAGTAGATCAATTCGTAATAGGAGAAGCAGGATATCATTAATCAGCTTAATTAAGAAATTAGGATATTCAAAATAAGCTCTGTAAGAAGAAGAGTATTTAGGGCAAAAGGAGATAGGGTATTCAGGGTAAATTATCAAGTAGTTTACATACACACCTGGAATACGTGATTTATACTCAAAATCAATATAATATTTCAAATCAATTTAACATCACTGCAAATTCCTCCTTAATTGGCAGACAACAATCCAAGGTTTGGAATGAATTACCTGCAATTTGATCCCAGAAGTTCTGATTTCTGACATTCCACCACAATTCTGCAACAAATGTCGACACGTAGTCCTTGAATCACATTTTGCTCTCCCTTTAACAAAAATCTTATGTCTTCATGCTTGAGTTGACGGGAGAAAGAGAGACTTTTTTGTTCTTTAATAAGAAAACGCGGATAAACCCCGAAGATCCAAGACGAACAACAAAGTAGAAAATACAACACCAGCTGATTTCCAAACAAAATTTCCAAATCCGAAATTTGTGCCCAGAATCCTAACATAGTAACTAACCCATCGAATAGTAACAATGACGGTAATAATAACATCTGCAACTCTATACTACAACACGGACAACAAAGTAGAAAATACAACACCAGTGGTTTCCAAATAGAATCTCGTAACCCGAATCCTAACATAGTAACCAGGCCATCGAACAGTAACAGTGATGGTAACAATAACCCCGCAACTCTTTACGAGAGAGTTGATCGCTGAAGCATTATCAAACTCAGTAGAATTTTTTCTTTTAATCGAACTGACAAGCACTCCTCCACAAGTAGCAATGCTAACAAGCCAAAATTGATCCATCTTTCGCGCAGCGTGCAGATTCCACTCATCAGAGCTCCTCTACATGTCCAGCAAAACACATATCAAAGTTGGGGTAATACGTCTCTTGAAGCAGATCATCAGCAAACTTATAGCAAGAAATCATCAGATCCCAAACAACCTATCACCTATCAAAGTTGGGGAAAAAAGAAGACGACTGCCACCTTTTTGCACGTCTCGTATAAATACTACTAACTTTACTATTGGGAATGAGACGGATTTCTTCAGGGGGAATAGGCTCAGTGGCCACACTGTCAAGGGCAGAACATGCCTATGCCAAGTTTCCCAAAAAAAAATGAAAATTATATTCTGGAAGAAATGGTAGAAGCAAAGTATCACCTATGAGAGAGAGCAAAAGAAGGGAAAAAAATAAATGAAATAGTAATGACTTAGCAAATTAGCAGGCTAAATACTCGTAATTCCAAATCATATTTAGTCTTTAACTAGCAAAAAAAAAAAAAAAAAAAAGATCCATGACCCGATTCACTGCACACACAAAATGATACAGTTTCTTGATGATTATCACTCATAGATGATGATAATATCGCCAAAGATAAAAAGAATATCGATGGCGAAAAATGATAAAGTCTTTGTCACTTGCTGGAATATATAGTATCATGTTTGCCAGTATGTTATATACTTGAGTCACATAGAAGTATATATTTGCAAGATTGCTAATAGGGGGACTGGTTTTGCTTGGGATGTACCAAATGCTAATAAGACAAAACATTATTTTCCTTGGGGTTGGTACACCCCCAAAGCAAATTGGTACCCATTAGCAACCTTGTATATTCGGCACCTTGATATACCATAATGACGCCACGGTCACTGTACTACAGTTTGAGATAGATCCTTAGTTTCGGCAGTCGGTAGTAGCCCTTTCTATTATTGACACGTATGGGTTATTATTTTATTTTAGAGATGAAAAGAAAACACATATATAATTCAAAAGACAAACTAATGAGAGAGGAGCTGGGTTGCACAGATGCGGACACGTAGACGCGGACGCGACACGACGTTGACGCGGACACGACACGACACTGACACGTATATACATATTTTATTTATATATTATTTATATATAAAATCATGTATTTATACAGCAAATGTGGGACTAGTCCCTTAAAATGTGGGACTAGACCCTCCCACTCATTGTCATATATTATATTGCAATGTGGGACTAGACCCTTAAAATATAGTCCCACATCACTATTAAACACATAGCACAGTATATATAATCATCGTTTGTTTATACACGCCGAATGTCAAATAATCAGTCACTATTAAACACATAGCACAATCAAAATGCATTCTTAGATCAACACATGTCCAACTAAGGGTATACGTGATGTCATTTCCAATTACAAAATCCTAATAAAGACCTAAATTATTGATCTAAATGTTTGTCTTTCTTCATTTGGTTAATAATAATAAAAGTAAAAATAAAGGAAAAAGTTTATATGAAAATGAAAAAAATGTGTTCGGACACGCATCATCGGTAAGGCCCAAACAGACGCTACAGGACGCGCGCAAATTGGTGTGTCGGACACGCGTCGTGTCGGCGTCCCACGCGCGTCCCGTGTCCACCGCGAGTGGGACGCGGACACGGCTCAAGAAATGGAGCGTCCGTGCAGCCGAGGAGAGAAATAAGGGGTCTCACAAGAAGGATGCACACAACGCATGATATGACATGTGATGCCTTCTTGATTTTCCCAGACTGTCTGATCTGAGTCTGACTCGGTACGGGCGGAGGAGAATATTTTACTGTACCGTCCACTGTTTGTTTCTTGTCCTCGAGTGGGAGAAAAAGTAAAGTAAAAGTAAAAAAGTGGATTCTTTCTTTGTTTGTTTAGTTAGTGGGCGACCCACGTTGCGGAAAAGCGTGTCCTGAATATTCCGCAACGTGTCATGAATATCTTCAGGTTGTATTGACCACATTTATTTATTTTTTTTCGTATTTTTATTTTTGAGAACTAGTTATCTTAACGTGATGTTGTTCACTCCGTTTCAATAGCTAATTATATGCATTTTGTACCCTCTTGTAGAATCCGGTACCCTATTAGCAATATTGTGAAATTGGTCATTGCAAGTCGTTTCTTATCACTTGTATGTTCAGAAGAGAAGGTCTATAATGACTCCATATATGTGAGTGAGAGACTACATATATGAAGTATGTATGGCAAGGTTAAACTTCGACTCTTCTTTACACGTTCTACTTTGACTTCATAGATGAAGTACTATTGTTCGCTAAAAAATACTGGTGTACTTTATGTAGCATAGTAAGAACACATGCTTAAATTTAATTCAACAACAAGAAAATCGAAAATAATGGAATTTTCTGACCAAAATATAAATTCAATAATCTTATTTGTACTCATTACGTAACTAATTTAAAAAGTTTATCAAACATATAAATTTTATAAAAATTCGGTGTATATTTTGAAAGATATTAAGTTTTTAAATTTTTAATTTATTTTTAAAACAACGATATTGCTGTAAATATGTAAATCTTTATTTAATATACGTTTTCACCATTTATCTTATCTTATCTTATATTATATTATACTAATGATAAAGAAAAGAGGGATTTTTGGCATGACCCAAATTTTAGTCCGGACCCCCCTAAATTACTAAACTGCCCTTTACTGAAAATCAAGCTTTTTCGTTTTACTGAGGTAAATTAACACACATTCGAGGGTAAGCAACAACTTCGCTTCTCTTTTCTTCTTCGACTTCGACTTCAGTTCTTTTGTTTTCTTCCCTCCTGCCTCTGAGAATCATAATTGAACAAAATCAATTGAACAAGATCAAACACCCCAAATCGATTGACAACCTCATTAGGGATTTTTCTCAACTTCAATTGAACAGATCACTAATTTGTTATTTGGTCACTCCACCATTAGGGATTTTTTCTGAATTTTCAGATTACCATCATAGCTTTGTTTGGTTTCAATTCAACATCGAACACTATCAATTAAATCCCATCTCGCGATTGGAATTAGGAACTCAAATTCCCAAATTCCAATCGTCCCTTAATTTCAATCTATGGCACAATTAAAGAAGTTCAAAAGCAGTTCGTTGAAGCTATCACTGTTAGTATCTCATTGTTACAAAAATACTGAATAAGGTAAATTTCAACGATGCTTTCTAAGTAGCAGATATAGAAGAAACTCTAATCAATTAAATCAGATTAATCTCAATGCTGCATTCTAAGTGTTTGATGAAATGTGCCAGTGTTAGAATTTATGTTGATAGATAGGAGCAAACTCTCATACACATTTGTGCTTTAAATGTCAATAACCTTTCGTCCGTTGTTCGCCGGATTGGTTGTATTTGACGACCCTGCCGACTTATATTTTTTTGTTCTTATTCGTTCTTGTTCAGGTTGCAAAAGGCAAAGAAGAAATCAGCTTTGAAAGCTCTTAGTCCTCCTTCAAGACCTCCTCGTGTTGGTGAAAAACTCTTGACTTCAACACATCGAGGGGCATACGTTGTGCCGGGAATGGTCAAGATCCGTGTACCGAATGATTCTGAACCACCATCGGAACCCGGTGATTCGATTTACACTCCAGGATGAAGACCAATCAATTCCATCTGGTAGAAGAGGTGATGATGATGATGTTGATGAAAGAACTCCTACTTTGGAGGAGGTAACAATGATGATGATGATGGTGATCAGGACATGCCTAATGTTGGAGGAGGTAATGATGATGATGATGATGATGGTAATGGAGATAAAGATAAGGATATCAAAGATGAAATTGTTGAAGAGGCAGTGGAACAAGAAGAAGAAGAAGAAGAAGGAGGAAGAGGAGGAGATGGAGAACAAACTCTAGCTATTGTTCAACAAACCGAAGCTTCAACTTCAACTGAAACCGAAAAGAAGAAGAGGGTGATCACTAAACCATTCAAAGACCCTTCCGGCTTGAAAATTGTCGGCGTGTTATTCATCCGCGGACCATGCCGGCTAGACTTTGTCGGCATCCTATTCAAACGCAGACCAAGCCGGCGCATCTTAGTCGGTACCTTATTCAAACCTGGACCTTGCCGACCTTTCATATTTTCAAAACTAAATTTTTTGATCGAAATCGAACTCATAAGACAGATAAAAGGTTTAATCTACTGAATTCATAATTTCAAAATTTTAATCTAAACTCAATTAATTAACCTAATCAGAATTTTTAATGTTAATTAAACAAGGGCATATTAGCCATTTAGAAAATACAAGGTTAAGGGGTGGCTTGGTTTTACTCATAATGACCAGATTTTGTCTTATTGGGCTAATTGGGGTATACCCCAATCTCGCCAGGTAAAATTTTCAATGGTAATTTTTTTTATTTTTTTCCTTCTTTTTTGTGGGAATGTTATTTATGCCCCTAGTATCCATGGGCTTTGCACGAACACCCTTCAGGGGTATCTTTACAACGGGCTCAATATCCCGTAACAAGTTAAAGTCCATTTTTAACCTTCACGGCTTTTATTATGTCCGAACGATATAGGTTAGTTTCTTCTGTTTTTTCGAATGAATTTTTGAGAGAGAGAATTTATGAATCAGAGATGAGCAGAGCAGATTTGAATCTCAATTTGAACATGCAATTTCAAATTCTTTGAAGATTATTTGTTCCCAACTACGTTGTTGAAGATTATTAGCTGTATCTGATTATAAATTTCAAATTCGTTGAAGATTATTAGTCAATCGATTATAAATTCATGATTTAAATTTGATTTTGTTCTTCATCGAATCGAAAACGATTGTTCGAATAATTGTTCAAAACCAAAACCTAAAGTTGGTAGTTGTTCGACATTTGAATTAGGAAAATCTATTTTGCTCAGAGAAATCTATTTTTCAACTCAAATCAAAAGTTGTGGATGAATCATTGAATCTGAAGATCGATTCAAAGATATTACGAAGCTCGATTCACTATTTAATTTATTATAATTATTTGATTTGTTCTAGTTCAATCTCGAGAACAGGTAAAATATACTTTGTTAATTTACTTTTTTTCCGAATCATGTAATTTTGTTCATATTGTATTTGATTAACCATTAATTTGGCATGTTTGTACATTTTGTTTTATATTTTTTCAATTGAATACTGTGAAATTGAATATTATTTTTCAAGTTTTTTATGTAGTGATTAAGCATGATTTATGTTGACCAGGGTATAAGCCAGATTATAATGAGTTTTTTAGGTTATATTGTTATTTGATTTTTTTAATGGTGATACAACAATAATGTAGTAGTTGAATCTGTTAGGTCATATTGTTAGTTGTTTTTGTGATAAATCAATGTAATAGTTCTACCTGTTTATAATTGCTTAGTGAATTCAGGCAATGTTTTCAACTTTTTCCACCGTTTGCCTTGATATACTTCTCACGAGGGGCGCAACCCCAAGTGATTTGCGTCATGACCAGATTTTAAGCTACAGGACATGCTGAATCACATATTCAATCTAAGGACAAATTGTAGCTTGTCAACCTGTTTATATAGAATGTCGTTGTTATTGAATCGCAGGACAAATTGTCCAAGTTTTTTCCATTTAGGAAAACAACTTGTGGTAGTTGCTTCTAGTTGTGGAAACAACTTGGGTTGGTTGCTTTCATTAATTTCTATAAACAACCTGTGGTAGTTGTTTCTAGTTTTGGAAACAACTTTGGTTTGTTGCTTTCAACTTGTATCTTATTATCCTTTGCAATTTACTGATTTTATTCTCTTTGCAAGGTAAATATGGTTGTCGCGAGATCAACTTTTGCAACTTAAGCATCTCTCATGTTATCTATGAATCAACTACCTTCAAGGAGATGCAAAGTCTTGTGTTGCGTTCTTGGAGTATTCTTTCTCAAGTCCCTTATGTGATTCTTTCTGATGTTAATGGTGTACTTCAAATCGTTCGGTCTGATTTAGATTTGAATTTTCTTGTTATATCTTTGCCAAGCTAAGGGAATACAAGTTTTGAAGCTCGGTGTTCAATTCAAACTCCTTCTTCTTTTTCTTTTTCTTCTTCTTCTTCTTCTTCTTCTTCATGTGTTTGCTTCTTCTTCAACTTCTTCAAGTTGTGTTTCAACCGAAGGTTTGGCTTTTGTTGAAGACACGACATTGATGATGTTTCAATGAATCAATTATCCACAAGAGAACCAAAAAATGTGATGCTTGGGATGGAATTCTTACCGGTGTTGGTCGGATGTTTGAGGGAGGGAAAGATGAAGTTTTTGATGTCTTGTTGAAGTATCAAGTGGAGAGTGGGTACAAAGTCAAGCCCGAGAAGACCGATCGGAAGCGTTATACGATTCATTGCCTTTTCAAAGAAGAAAAAGGATGTAAGTGGAGGTTCCACTCTTCTTTGGCATTCAAAGGCGGCCATGCTTTTAAGTGCAAGACTTTTATATCGGAGCATTCTTGTGGTTTGGCTTATGCTCGATCCTTCAAAGCTTCGAATGACGAAGACTTTTATAAAGAACATTATAAAAGACGATATTAGAGTTTCAAGTAAGCGAAAACATTACCGGACATTCAAGATTTGTTTTTCGGGGAGTATCAAGTTGACCTCACCTACCATCAAGCATATCTTGGACTGAAATTTTGCAAAGAATGTATTTGGGGAGATGATATCAAGTCGTATTCGATTTCTTGTGGTATGAAGAAGCAGTCAAGCGTTATAATCCTGGAAGCGTCATCAACTTTAAGTTTAATCTTTGAAAACCTAGGCGAGTTTGAGAGGTTTTTCATTTCTTTTTGAAGTTTGCATCACGAGGGTTCAACAAGTATTGCCGTCCTATGCTGATAATAGATGCTACGTTTCTTCTTACTGGAAAGTTCAGGGGTGGTCTTATGGTAGCTTGTGGGAAAACTGGAAACCAAGGTATTATGCATCTTCATTACTATTTTCTTTTTATTTTGTGTTGTTTTTATGACAAACCTTTTGGGTAGAAAAATTTTGTAGCCAATTGTATGTAATTGCACAACCTCAACAAACCTTTTAGGTTTAGATTTTTGTGAACAAACTCAACAACTTGTGAACAACCTCAACAAGAATGAAAACAACTAGCACAAGTTGCCTCCAACATATGGAACCAACTTGTGCTAGTTGTTTTCATTCTTGTAGTTTGGCTTTTATATTTTAGAGGCAACTTGTTCTAGTTGCTTCCATATTCTGGAGACAACTTGTTCTAGTTGATTCCATTCTTTTGGAGACAACTTGTCGTGGTTTCTTCCATTGTGTAATTCGAAACATGCTACTCATTTTTTGTATTAAATTTTTTTTTTTTTTTTTATTTTGCAGAGATATTTCCAGTTGCCCTTGGGATTGTTTCTGTCGAAAATAGTGATAATTGGCGCCGTTTTTACGGAAAATTTGAAGGAAATTGTCGATGCTGATCGTCCGTTAACCATTATATCTGATCGTGGAATTGGACTTTTGAACACTGTTCCTGAAATCTTTCCGAATGCTTTTCACTCGTATTGCTCATACCATATGAAAGGCAATATTCCAGGTTGTCAAAGGCAAGAGTAGAGCATGATCGCTATTAAATTGTTTGAGCAATGCTACAAAGGTCTTTGTCACCAAGGAGAAATTTATGAAGGCGCTTTCAAGCATGGTCAATCAAGATGTTCTCTGTTATTGAGTGGATGAACAAGATCCCACCAAGAACTGGGATGCTCATGAGTTTCCCGGGAAAGGTATGGAGAACTTACATCAATATAGTTGAAAGCTTTAACAGCTTGATTAGGCACGAAAAGCGACTAAAAGCCATCGAGTTGATTGAATGTATTCGTGCTCGGACAATGGAGACAATGTGGAAGAGGAAGGTTGAAGCTAGCGGTGGACTACAAGACTTACCCCTAAGATGCAAGCACGGTTAGACAAGAGGATAACCTGAGATCATTGAAAAGGTATTTGAGATCTATACAAGGTGCGTAGAGCTAGTGAAAAGGTATTTGAGATCATAACTAGTACTCGCGAAGCATATCTTCCCATTGACTTGGACTCGCAGACTGTACTTGTCACTTGTGGCAAAAACACGACTTCCCTGCAGTCATTCGGTGAAAGCTATGGTGCATATTGGCGATGAGGAGGTGTACAAGCACATCTCACCTTACTACACCACTGAATGCTACAGAGGTTTGTACTCAAAACCTATCTATCCCATTCATGATGGTGACAAACCTGATGAGATTTCTCGTACCAAATACGTCATGCCTCCCCCTGTTGGACCACAAGTTGGAAGGCCAAACTATGTTCGTAAACGCAGTTACCGTGAGAAAATACGCAAGAAGAGAAGGTGTGGTCGCTGTGGAATGCTTGTATACCATAATCGTAGAACATGCCGTAGTGCTCCATTGGCCCCTCGCCCACCAGTATTCAAGAATCAGTCTAGGATTGGAAGGTTCTACAGGATGATGTTCCTATGAAATCTATATCTCAACTGCATTAGTCTTGTCATCTTTTTTCATTTGTTGCAGTTTGTTTTATGTTTTTCTGAACCTTTCTTTCATGTGTTTACTGAACTTTATGATTCATGCTTATGTGAACTTGGTTTTGTCTTTTTAATTGATAATGTTACATTCTTAGTTGTTCTTTAGAACACAGCTTGTTATGAAATGATTTTGGTCTCGTAATATTATTTGCTTTGTTGGTTATGTCCACAGAACATTCTAATTCTCCTGCATGTTGCTTCCACTTTATGGAGACAACTTTAGTTCTAGTTACTTCCATTCTTATTTGGGACAACTTAAAAAAGATAATTAGAGTTTTGTGTTATTCTCATAAAATTCATGTTGTCTCTCATATCTTGTATTTTTACCTAAGTAAACATGTAACCATATAGAAACATTGCAACACTTAAAATAATCAAGAATGGAAGGGTTTACAAATGATTTTTGGTATGTAATATTATTTGCTTTGTTGGTTATTTTCTCGCAGTTACTTCCGCAAGTTGCTTCCATTTTAAGGAGACAACTTGTTCTAGTTGCTTCCATTCTGGGAACAACTTCTGCAAGTTGCTTCCATTTTATGGAGACAACTTGTTCTAGTTTATTCCATTCTGGGAACAACTTCTGCAAGTTGTCTCTTTGTATTTTTTACCTATGCAAACCTGTAAGCATATAGAAACATTGCAACACTGAAAATAATCAAGGGAAATAATCAAACCATTCAAACTTTAACTAGACAATATTTTAAGAAGTGTACTTTAATTAGATAATACCAACATAATGTTAACAACCAATAGTAATCTGTAGTTCAATCAGAATAATACTAGATAATACTAACAAATTAGATAATACTAACAAATGTAGTTCAATTAGATAATTCTAGGTAATACTAACAAGTTGTCTCTGTCATTTAGTATAACTGGGAATATATCACAATATGACTTGAATTTGTGCCTTTCGATTTCTTCCATTCATCAGTTGTAGCCAGTATACGGAACGCCATCTTGATCCTTTTTTTTTTAAGTGGCCAATATATTGATTATTTTTTCCTCCTGCCAGAATACCGAATTCTTGGTATTTCACCAACATCTTCATAAAAACACAAACAAATATTGCGTGATCGGGGTGTTCTTGTTTTGAAGCACTTTAGGAACCTTCAATGTGTGAACAATTTCATTACCACCTTTGTCTCGATGTCCAATCTCATTTAGAACTTTGCTCGGTGGCTTTGTAAGTGTATGCAGGTGACCCGACAACAATGGACTCTTTTCATAGAGTTGCATATCTTCCAAACTCCTTCATGTAATACCAACAGAACACCGGTGAGAGTTCATGCACAATGGAAACATCGCATTTTGTTCTTGGCATCCAACTTGTAATTAGCCTCTCACATAATCTGCTACTAAACTTGTTTCTATTGCATTCTCGTCTCCATTGTCCATGTATATTTGCACGTATCTCTGCATCATTGAAAAAGTTTTTAAAAAACAAAAAGATACATACATTTTATTTCTGTAAAAAGTTTTTACAAGTCAAAATAACATGCAATACTAATACTAACTAGTGCGTA
Source organism: Papaver armeniacum (assembly GCA_023531295.1). Taxonomy (NCBI): domain Eukaryota; kingdom Viridiplantae; phylum Streptophyta; class Magnoliopsida; order Ranunculales; family Papaveraceae; genus Papaver; species Papaver armeniacum. The sequence goes on along the minus strand of JAJJWW010018609.1, from coordinate 1,457,657 downwards.
ATTTATCGATAAAAAAGTGACTTAAAAAGATTGGTATTTAGTATTACATGTAATTTGGATTATCGTAGATAAAAGTGACTTACCAAAAGATTTTGGATATTTAGTATTATATTCATTATTCAGCCGTGAACAAGGATTAATCCAACAACACACCAAACATCATTATTGCATTACATCATCAATATTTCAAAATTTCGCTGAAATAATACCCAAAGTCAATAAATTCTAAAAGGCTTAGTGTTTTTACACTATCCTCGATATTTTTGTTGATCTTAGATCCCCAAAGCTAAGATTTTGGATGAGTGGTTTTGATTGAGGAGGTACGAATGTGATATTCATTATTCAAATAACAAGCCATTTGCATAATAATCCAACAACACACCAAACATCATGTGATATTGCATTACTAGCAACAAACATCAATATTTCAAAATTGAAGGAACTGCGGGAAATAATACCCAAAGTCAATAAAACTAGCATTATAAAAGGCTTAGTGTTTTTTACCCTTCTGTGGCATCCTCGCTGGTAATTCTTGAGTATTTTTTGTTGATCTTCGCTGCAATCTCCCAAAGCTTAAGACTTTCTCGCAGCTCGAGTGGTTTTGATTGAGGAGGTGTTGGATCGATGTACTCGATTGCTTCAGTCAATAACTGCACTGTCCTGTTGTTTCTTGTTCTTTTTTAGGTGTAAACCTGTTCCAGTGAATCCATCTCCTAATTTTTTCCTCTTCCTCTCCCTTGGATCGTTCTTGACTCTTTTAATAATAGAACCAACAACAGCTTTCTCTTCAGTTTCTGATAAGTCACTATCTTCGTCAGCTTTTGGTTCAATTATCTGAGAAGATGGGACTGGTGCTTCCGGAGAATCCAAATGCAAATCAAAAGTTGGACCTTTAAAGTATTGGTTTCGCACACATGTTGGAGTGTATTGAACAACATCCATTTCATCTGATTTTTTCTTTTCACCCTCATTCTCTTGTGTAGAATATGTTACTTGCCTACAATTTGGATTAAAGGAAAAAATTCCTTAAAAACATAGTACACTGAAAACAAGGAGAGGAGACAACTTTAAGGAAGTTGCTTCCACGTATGGAGACAACCTGAAGCAAGTTGCTTCCTAAACATATGGAAACAACTTGAAGCAAGTTGCTTCCAAATTGAATAAGTTGATTCCTAAACATATGGAGACAACTTGAAGCAAGTTGCTTCCATCCAAGAATTATTTACTACTAAATTTAGCAATCTACTTTTAAAAATGAATGAATCTACCTTTCTTTTACATCTTCTTGATTATTTGGAGTTGTCCTTTGTTTATCATCTCCAACTGGTTCCTCATCCATTTTAACTGCACTTGTTCTTTCAACTTGGTCTTCCTCCATTGCAATTGTACTTGTCTTTTCTTGCTCTTCCTCAATTTCAAATGGACATGTATTTTCTTTATCCACTGGTGCAACTGGACATGTCTTTTCATTTGAGTTGTCTTGCGCACATTCTTTGTTCTTGCTTGGTGCAGTCTGAGAGTATGTTACTTCCCTGCAAATTCATTAAAAATTTTATTTAAAACACAACAAACATTCTAAAGCAAGTAGTTGAGGCAACTTGAGGAAGTTGATCTAACATTTTGGACACAACTGGGAGCAACTTCATGAAGTTTCTTCCATAAGTTAATATAACTTGATCAAGTTGCATTCAAGAATAAACTTGGACAATTCTAACAAGTTGCATTCAAGATAATCTACTCTAACAAGTCTAAAGTAACATAAGACTAAAGTAAATGCATCTTACCTTTCTGCTGCATGCTCTTTCTCAACTTGTGCAACTGGAGTCCTCTTTTCTCCTTCCTCTCTAACTGGTTCTTGTGTTTAGTTATTTCTTTGGTCTTGCTCTATGTTAGCAAAATATTTTTAAGTTATCTCGTCTATATCCACATTCTGCATCAACTCATCCAAACTATCGGGCATGGCTACCTTAGTTGAATCTTCTCTGTCAAATGTTGGCTTTACTACAGTTAGTGGTGTTACTGATTCAGCAACAAAATTTTCTTCGCTCATGTGCATTGTCTCATCTGCATTTTCTATCGCCTTGACTTCCTCAACAACTTCCTTTTCTGGTACAGATTCTTTCTCATTTTCTGTTTGGTTCATGTGTTGATCTTCTTCTTTCTCGGTTTCAACTACATCATCTTTAGAAACTTCAGATTCATTTATTGATAATTGTTGGTGATCTTCAACATCTTCATTTTGTTGTTCATCATCTTGAGAGATTTCTTCTTCGCTCACCTGCACTCTCTTATTAGCATTTTCTTCTTGAATTGTTCTTTGAAGTTTCACCTACATTAGCTTCTTGCTCGAGTTACATTTTCGGAGGACTGTCGGTTGATTCTTCTACCATAAAATATTGAGCTCCACTTTGCTTGTACTTCTTCTCCCTTGAGAGGTTTTCCGTGTGTTTTTCAAATCCTCCCAATCCTGCAAGTTCTTGTAAACGTCAGCCATGTGTTGCTTTTGATCATCTGTCAAATTAATTTTATCCTTGTTGGCTTCATAAACTATTCGAAGGAACTTGTTGTCATCAATGAACTTTCTTAAGAACTCATCTCTCCCTTCAATCCTATAGTAGATCTCTTGGAGTGAAAAGTTTTCGGCTTCAAGGAATTTGGCATTTAGCCTCTCTTCTTCAAGTAAACCGTACAACAGGTTGTTGAATGCCCTTTCTATTTCTAATTCTTCTACCAATTCTCTCAACTGAGTCAGTCTTTGCTCATGTTGTGTCAGTTCATCTCGAATGCCATCTGTAAATTGAAGAGTTCCAAATTAGTCAGCATTTTTTCCTTGAAAATTGGTCGCAAGTTAATATACAACTTGAGTAAACTATCTGCTTCAACTTATGAAACCAACTAGATCAAGTTGCTTTCATTTTATGGAGACAACTTGATCAAGTTGCTTTCATTTTATGGAGACAACTTGATCATTTTTATGTTGCTTCCCACATATCTTTGTTTCATAACATTCAACTCTAAGATTCACTAAAGTAGCATAAGAATTTTTACTTACAAGAAATTCTTCTGGGAATACCATATTCCCGTCACTATCTTTCCTTTCTACCGTCAACTTGTTGCACAAATCTAGTTGGTGCCACCTGGTGAATCTTGGAGTTGAATGTTCAAATCCTTGTCGCTGTGGTAGGTAGTTGCTATGCTCCAAAAACCAATACTGCAAACAAAAAAATTAAAATGTTAGTTAAGTTTCTCAAAACATTTTAGATCAAGATTATCTTGTCAACAATTTTTCATTTCTTTTTTTACCAACAAAAATGGTATGCACCCAGGTACACGTTTAAGACCATCGTTTCCTTTTGGTTTCTTTGTATTATCCATCAAATATTTCACTATGTGGTCTGGCCACGACACTCTATGCATGGAGAAAAAGTATGGCAACCATCTCTGGGTAAAGTAGCCTCCACTAGTATCCGTGAAGAAGAACACGGTGCACAACCACATGCCAAAGAAAATCAGAAACAACGCCGGGTCCTTTCCATTTTCAGCTTCTTCTCTCAACACCATATCGATCTGTTGCCTTGTAATCTTGTAGTCTTTGCCTTGTACTGGGGGGAAATGTTTATGCAAGAAATCTATGTGCTCTTTAGTTACTTTACTCAATTTCTTCTTCAATTCATCATCTTCAGGCCTTCTTTGCACATTGAAGAAAACAACAAAGTCATCTGCTGTTGGAACATAAACCTTCTTATTAAAAACAAATCCCACTTTCACCTTCTTCCTCACTACTACACTATCATGGCAACTGAGAAGCATCTCTATAGCTTGAGGAATCTTAGTGTATACATCTCTTTCAGCCGTTGCGTCTTTTGGAGGCATGTTTTGTTGTTCTTCTTTAAAGAATGGTTCAACTAAACCCCAGTATGGAGACTCTCTTAAGGCTTTCACATGTGCTGGCTTGTCTTTCAATACTTTATACAAGTAGTAACTCATATCTAACAATGGTAATAATCCAGATTTATATGCTAACGATGTTTCTAGCTTCTTCTTTTTACCTGCAATCATGCAAGCTATCCAATTAACATCTAATACATAGATACAAACAACTAATTAAAAGAAGATTTATATGTTTTCTTTTTCATACCTTTTATGTGTTGAACTATATCGATGAGTTTCTGTTGCTTCGTTCTTTGGGAGCATTCTTTGCAGAGCTGGTTGGCATTGCCTTCAATCTTGGCGACGTCCTCTTCATACTAATGTTGTTCAGTCAATAGGAATAGTTAGCATGATATCTCAATAGAGCTAACTAATTCAAGTTGTCTCCATATATAAGAGGAACTACAAAAACTATCTTAAGTTGCCTCCAAAAATGACAATAACTGGGAACAACTATCATAAGTTGCCTCCAAAATACAAAGGCAACTAGTACCAGTTGCTTCCAAAACTAGGAACAAATAGTAAATCCAATGAAATTAGTATCACCATATGAAGTCAACGTCTACCAGTTGCTTCCAAATATGGGAACAACTAGCATAACTATCTTAAGTTGCTTCCAAAAATGGGAGAAACTAGCAGGAGTTGTCTCTACAAATGAAGTCAAAAACTAGCAAAAATGGACTGATAACATGTTTCAGTCATCATTAAAGAATAATTAGCCAACAAATTTCTGCTAAATCATTACCATGTGCAAGTACTAATTTAACATGATCCATCGCATTCATAAGGCATTCCAAAGGCATACAACAAGTACTAGTTTTCAACTTATAAGTCATAAAATGCAAAACTGACTAAGAATATGAAGGCAACTAGTACCAGTTGCTTCCAAAAATGGGAACAACTAGCATAAGTTGCCTCCAAATATGAAGTGTATTATGAAACAAAATGCAGATATCATCAAACCATCAAACAAGATGCAGAAATTAGAACCATTAGAAAGTAGCATATTGAACCATCAAACACTCATAAGTTGCCTCCAAATATGACAAATAACATGTTGTGTGACACTTATTTTGCATTTGAAGTCCAAAAACTTACAGATTAAAACCAAAAACTTATATAAACCATCAAACCCTTGTACAAGATGCAGAAATCATATATGAAACAGTTATGCTTCAATAACTGAATCAACAACTGTTAATTCAAAACCCTAACCAATTCAAAATTACTTCTAAATCAAAATAACTTCAACAACCTAAAACCAGAAATAAAATAGACTACTAATCAGAAGCAAAACAATCAAAATCGATGATAAAAATTTGTTTTACCTTTCTGAATTCAAACTGGAAGACTTCTACTTCTTTATCAGTAACAAATTCAGTTGTTTAGTTGATTTTTCATCACATGCAACATGAAATCAAAGCAAATTAGTATGAATCATTAATTGAGAAAACATAAATCGATTTTTTCAATAATTTTTTTGAAGAATTTCGTTTCCAAAACACTAAATCAAACACAAATTCTATCTATTACCTTTCGATTTTTTTGTTGTTGTCGCTCACTTCATCTCTGAAACCTAATGAAATTGATTTTTTTCTTCTATTTTCAGTTGAATTTCTTCTTCTAAATCATAGAAAACTTCAGATCTACTAGGTTTCTTTCGGATTTGATTTGATTTTTGCAAGTTTTTAGTGGTGATTTCAATTTTTTTTCGGTTTTTTTCTTCTGAAACTGTGAGAGACAGGGAGAGAGATGGAGAGAGAGAAATGGGGTAAATGAAAATAGTACTCGTGGGTTTTATCTGTCTTCCAACGGTTATTTGCATTTATTAAAGGTCTTTTTAGTAATTGTATAATCCGGGTTTGGGCTTGGTTCGGGCTTTTTCAGGTCTAGGGGTGTTTGTATAAGTTGATAAGGGTATTTTGAAAGGGGCCCTATAGTAAGGGTATTTAAATAATGTTCCCTTCTTTTTTCCTTTTTTTTGGGGTAGTAGGATGGGCGAGTAGCTGTACAGAACAATGAACCAAATTTGATAATAATCAGCACTGGACCACCATATTACTAGTTCGGTCTAGAGGAGGACCACTACCGTTGCTGATAATTGTTTTTGTCGATCTTTATTTTAAATTTGAAGTCACCAAGTTGTTGATGGCCATTAGTTCTCCAATCTTAGTAACAGCCGAAACATTCATGTGTTCTGGGAGTAATAAAGATCGACAAACATTCATGTGTTCTGGGAGTAATAAACATTCATGTGTTCTGGGAGTAACAAATTTGAAAACCCCAATGTGTTTCTATGGAAAAAAGAAGGGAACATTATTTAGACCCCAATGTTTTTCTATGTAGACCATCTCAGGGATGTAGTCATGGACCACAAGTAGTTGTTTGTTGATGCTCCATAGATGCTCATTGATAACTCTATTTAGTAAATCCCATTTGCTAAACTTGAAGATCATGATATTCGGATCAACTTCAACAATTCTGAGTTCATTAGATGAAATAAAAGGCCATGTGAGGCCTATCCATTTTTCAACAATTTCAGTACGCATGCGACCTTCAATTATGACTTTGCCTATAGCACTAGCTTCCCAGCTATTCTCCTCTTCAACACCTTCTTCTGCAGCTTGTTTACAAATGAAAACTTTATTAGTATCACCTAGATCCAGCAAAGCTTGTTTGAACCTATTTGCAAGATCTGTAACTGGTTCACCCTTTTCACCATCCATAGTTGAGTTGTGATTGAGTATAGGGTTTGGAGAAAAAGTTGTATAAGAGTAGTTTGAGAAGAACATGATATTATATAAGAGTAGTTTGAAAGAGTTATGAGAAAGGATATTATCTTATATTTTAAGATAATTTTCATTAAAACTGATTGAGCGAATATCTACCTTGATATAGGTATTAGAATAGTTGGCTATTGACCATCCTACCAGAAAAAGGAAACAATACTTTTGGTAACCGACTTGTTTGAATTTTTAAAAAATTCAAAATGTATTGAAAGCGGGATTTATGGAAATGTTGACTCGGCGATTTGAGACGTGGTACTATCTTCTTCAAACTCAAACTATTGATCTCATCACAAACAATCTTCTCAAACAAACGAACGATAACAAGCTCTGCAAACGCTTTAGTCACAATAAACAAAGAGGCAAACGCCATTAGAGACACTAGAAGTTGTAAACACATATTGGAAAAACAAATAGAGATTAGTGAATCATATTTGTATTCAAACTCAAATTAAACATAAGAAAAGAGAATTTGAGAAAGAGGAAAAACCAGGTTTTAGCACAAAATAAAGATTAGTCAATAAGAATAATCATGAGAATGATGAAAAAATGCAGTAAACACACTGAAATCAAACGAAAAAACAAAAAAAATTTAAGAACTGAGTTGACTCATCTATGTCGCCGATTTGCAGAGAAGAGAGAGGATGACGGTGACAAGGATATTTTGTTTTTTCTCTTTGATCGGTAAAAAATTGATATTGGCGGATTTCGAACACAGGTTGTTGGCATTCTTCCTGACGATTAAAATACCATATGCCCCATTTCTTCAAGATTGCTAATAGGGGGGACTGGTTTTGCTTGGGGGTGTACCAAATGCTAATAAGACAAAACATCATTTGCCTTGGGGTTGTTAGGCCTCTTCCTATGCACATGCCAAAACATGGTATTTGGCATATATGCACCCACTATGGGTATGCCAAACTGCCAAACTTATATGCCAATATGTTATTTCTGGCATATAGGCATACACGACAGAGTTTCCAAATGAGCGATAGAGTCTCGGTCGCTCGATGGTCAAAGAATCGTTCGATGGTCATTCACTCGACAGCGACAGTCAAGCTATCGCTCGATACTATGATAATCGCTCATCAGATCTTCATCTAACGGCTACAATTTCCCCCCCCCCCCTCTATAAATACTTGATTTCAAACTCATATCAACTCACACCAAAAATTCTTAAACTCTCTAGAATTTCTTAATTTCTCAATCTTTTTCAAATCTAAAACTATCACAACTCCTCTACAATTATATTTTCTTGTAAAATGGATTCACAAGCACAAACTCAAGGCAAAGGCAAAGGTAAGAAGAATCGAGTCTGTGGTGCAAAATACACCATGATAGAAGATGAATGTATTTGTCGTAATTATGTTTTTTTTACCCAAGATTGTATCGGTGGTGCACACCAACATGGTAACACCATGTGGGATAATATATTTCAAAAATATGAAGAACAAACCATGAACATCAATGGTCGTGATGCAAAAGGATTGTCAGAACACTTCATTGTAATTAACCGGGAAGTAGCCGCTTATGTTGCATTGATAATGCAAGCCAAGAGAAAAGGAAAGGACGATTGGTCGACCGATGTTGATTTTGAAAGAGAGGTTCGTATGCAGTTGGCAACGAAAACATGGTAAACTGTTTGCTTTCGAAAGTTGTTATCATATTTTGAAGGGTTTGAACAAATTTAATCCCGATTACTTAGTAAATAATCAAATAGTACCTGAAAATTCACCATATAATTCTTCTCCCTCAACACCAAATTCTTCACCATTTTCACAAGGTCCATCAAATTCTTCACCGATACCCTACAAGCTCAAATTCCAACGTAGTTTTCAATAATTATATTGATGGTAATACTAAGGAAAACTTCCGGGGAGGAATAAGGCAAACCGGCTAGAAAATTAGCTCAAGAAGGAGGGAGTTCCGTAGGATTTAACATGGCGGAGTTTATGGATTATCAAAAGACCACCGCGAAGGAAAGATCCATTCAAAGGAAAATTCAAAACCGGAGAGTAAGAAAAGTCGTCTTTCTCAAGAAAAATTCCGAGTTTGACTATGACAAGCATAACATTCTTCAAGCTAACACCTCAATTATGAACGCCCAACAACCGCATGTATGGCAAATCGAATTTGACAGATTCAAGCACGATTGAAAAGCAAGTCGGATTTACTAACAACCGTGATGAAGAAGATGATGATGATGAGTTTGATGAAATAATTCCTCTAAATGATTAATGTATTAGTTTAGAACTAGTTTAATGTAGCTTGATTTAAGTTTTAATGTTCTAGTTTAAGTTTTAATTTGATATGTTGTTATGCATTCCAATTAATATTAGTTTGAAATGAAATGTTGAAGCTTATTAATTAGAAAAATAACAATACATAACATAACTTAAATCGAAGCTAAAACATTAAGAAAAATACATAAAATCATCTTCCATGCTCTCGCCCAAAGATTCAATCTCAGATCATCTCTTAACCGGTCATACAAATTACGTTGAATGTAGTTAGTCATTTGACCATAATTCCTTGCGGGAGGCCTCTTTCGGTCGAATCTCGGCCTCAAATCTTCATCATCATAGTTAATCCAATCAATCACGCCTTTGGTTTCTGAATTACCATGTTATGAAGAATTATGCAAGTGAGCATAGTCTTGTGCATTTCACGAGGACTCAACCCACGATATGGGCCACAAATGATAGCGAACTTCCTCTTCAAAATTCCAAAAGCGCGTTCCACATCCTTCCTCAGTGCCATTTGGGCATCGTTAAAATATCGGTATGAACGACCTAATGCACCAACAGGAGGCTGACGGTAGCATTGAACCAAGGTGGACCATTTTGGGTAGATACCATCCGCAAGATAATAGCCATGAGTGTCTTTTGATGGCGTTGATCATGAAACGGACATATGGAGAAATTCCATACTTTAAATCTTCAAACGGAGGCGACTTGTGCAAAACATTAATATCATTTTGTGAACCCTAAGACCAAAAAAAGCGTGCCATATCCAACAATCGTAAGACGCAAAGAGCTTCAGGATAACCTGTTGGTTTTGGATAATGACCTTTATATTGACCCGACCCATAAACAGGGCATCCATGCCATACCCAATGCATACAATCGAGACTACCTAGCATTCCCCAGGAATCCCCTTCCTCATTCTCCCTTAATATTTGTCTAACATCTTCGTCGGTTGGTTTTCGTAAATATGTTGGACCAAAATGATTAATCATTACTTCACGTAACAATGAAAGGTAAGTGTAAGAAGTTGTTTTACCCATACGAAGGTACTCATCATTCGCATCCATTTGAGTGCCATAACCTAGAATCCTTAAAGCCCAAAGTAACTTTTGTTCGGGACTATGACCTCTAATATTCGGTGCATCAAACTGATAATTGAATTGAGGTTCCACTCGACAAAGCTCTTCAATAATCTTTTTCACCGGATGACGAGGCATGCGGAATCGACCTTGAAAATATCGATCGAGTACACACAATTGGGAAGAAAATAATCGTGCATGAGCTTCGATGGTAAAATTCCCTCCCTCGATCACGTATATCTTCTTGATAATACTTCTTTGGGCTCGGAACTCTTGGTATTTGACCCGTATGTACAAGCATCATAGTTTCGATTAGATTCTCATCTTGACTTCCTCTTCGTCAATTTCTTGCAACCTCATACGATAATTTTCTTTGTGTAACTCGAACATATTCATAATAATATCCCTTTCTTCATTGGATCTCGACATTGTGAAGCTTAAAATTGAGAATAAAGGAGTAATATCTTTAGAAGCGGTGTGAGTTTTTACGTCGAGGTAAAATGACGTATATATAGGAACCATAGGGGAACTAGCCGTTGTAGAATAACTACTTGGCGATAACCATTGTATCGCCAGCGTTATTGTTTTTATCGAGCGATATTGACAATATCGCCAGCGATATTCTTTATCGGTGATATTGTCAATATCTCTCATTAGGGATTCGATCGCTCAATGGTTTCCCATAGTGGCGCAAATGGTTTGGCATGCCACCTGGCATGCCAAACACCATTTTTTTGGCATGTGCATAGGAAGAGGCCTTACACTCCCAAGCAAATTGGTACCCCCATCAGCAGCCTTGCATTTCTTTGTGCGGGTGTCATTTTTCAGAAGAAGAAATTACCGACACGGTAAAAAAGGGCAAATGTAAAACAGTAAATTTTACATTGATGTAAAAAAAATTGAGAAAAAAAAATTCTCTCGTAGATGAAAGCTAAAATCCAAAGTTTGTCCCAAATTCTCACTTTGCAGCTAGGGTTTCACTTGAAATCACTTCATGGCGAAATCAGAGTTATCAAATCAGAGAAGTGAACGGAAGCTCCCACCATCACCAAGAGCAGCACCATGGCTTGTCATCCCACATGGAAAATATCGTAAGTTCCAAACTTTCATAAATATACATGATCACTTGAACAAATCTTACAAGAAATTCATACCAGAATTGAGTCTAAAATGGTTTTGGCAAAAAAATTCTCATCAAGGATGGTTAATCGTTTTTTGTTCTGATTTTGAAGACCCAGAATGTAGCGGTAGAGAATTTTTTCTATGGAATCCTGCTTCGCTAGAAACCATACACTTACCTAGTGAACCGAAGCTAGTCGACGAATTTCCTATAAGAGATTGTGTTTTGTCTTCACCCCCTAAGCTTGGCAGTAGAGATGATGATAATGTTGATTATGAATCAATGGTTTATATCCTTTACAGCGGAGGTGAAAATCCGGATGTTCTTCTTTATTGTCACCCTGGTGAAAAAGAATGGAGACAACATAAGTTGGTTGATGTTGGTGAAAATCAAAGTTTTCAATCAATGTTTTATTTGAAGGGTAAGTTGTACATAATGTGTATGAATGGTGTTCACATCGAGATAGCAATACAATATGGTTCTGATACTGAGGATGCTGAAATTCTCAGTATAAGTGGTGCTATTAGTGTCGGTTATAATTCAGGAATTGATGTGGTAGCAGGAGGTTTAGATTGTCGGTGTCAACTTTATCATTTAGAATCTTTCGGTGAAGTTTTTCAAATTCTTAGAAAATTCTTTTCGAGAGGTATTTATGAAAACTGTGTAACCAGCATATATGTATGGAAATTGAATTTCTCTTCAATGACTTGGGAGGAAGTGAAAAGTATGGATGACCATGTCTTCTTTTTGGGTTGTAATACACAACTTTCTTGCTTGGCCTCAGACTTGGGTATATCAAAGGGTTGTTTGTATTTTACACAAGCTGAAGAGATGAGCTTGTACAAATATGACTTGGAAGATGATAGTATCTTGCTTTCTTTACCATGTCCGGATCTACCATGCCCTTGGTACTCGCCTAAATGGTTGATGATTTCTGCAACTCCAAGGTAACTTTTGAGTACACTACATTCTTGCTTGTTTTTCTGTTACCATGCTTATTGAAGACACACATCTATTCCATAGTAGTTTATCTGTGTCATCTGCATTCAGAAGTTGGTTATAAACGAATTACTTGAAGATTCTCTTATTCTTGTGTCCATCTGATTGTATAATCCCTATTTGTGTCTGGGTAAACTGTGCATATTAGTAGCGCTCATGTTAGTATCAAATAGGTTGTCTGTCATTAAGAGTTGTATGATGGAGAACCGTTCTGATACAAATCCAAAGTGAAATGTGTTTCTCTAATTCAATAGTGACTTGCGCCTTTGATGCTATCTCAGGTTGTAATAATGTTTTGGTTTTTTGTTTGTAGGTTCGAAGTAAAAACAAAAGCAACAGACCATGTGTCAGAAGACTCAGAACAGAACGAAAGTATACATAAAGTTATTGGGGCAAAGGAAAACCAAACAGTAGATAAAGAAGGTGAGAAAGAGGATGTTAAAGAAGCAGGACCGTGGATCATGCTCAAGGATGATCATATGGTATGGTTGATATCAAATTATCTACATACATTGGACTACATACATTTTCGTGCAGTCAGTAAAAACTTCTGGAGGATGTTAAATTTGAGAAGATCCTCATCTACTAGGACAGTGCAAACCACAGATTTATCCCCATGGCTGGTTTTTCCTAAGCATCAAGCCGTCTACAATTTCATAAATCCAATGCATAATAATGAAAACTACCTCATGAACATCCCTGAATCGTTAAAAGGTGCTAGAATTCGGTTCTCAAAAGGTGGGTGGTTGCTCTTGTCAAAAGGCAAGATTTTGTTCTTCTACAATCCCTTCACAAGATCAACTGTCAAACTTCCAGACTTGCCAGATTCGTACCATCATTATGTTTTCACAGGTATCTCATTCTCCTCCTTGCCAACTTCTTCAGATTGCATAGTGTTTGGCATTGGTAATAGATATGGTAATAGGGTTGAAATCTTATTTATCAAGCGGGGAGATGAATCTTGGACACACAATGTCTTTGATAACAATGTGGATTTCCAGCTTAACTTTAACAATCCAGTTTTCTACTGTGGATCTTTCTATTGCTTAGACCTAAACGGAACTTTGGGGGTATTTAAATTAGGTCCTGACATTAGTTGGGAAATTCTAGCCATGGTAGCACCGCCAAATTGCGAGTTCATCTACAAGAGTTTCTTGGTGGAGTGTGACGGAAAACTTATGTCTGTATTATTAGGCCATTTAGGAAAATGGGTTCGTATTTTTAGATTGAACGATACTAAAATGGTTTGGGTTGAAGTCAATCATTTGGGACGGTATATGTTTTGTATTAGCAATACAGCCTGTGTTTCTGCAATGGCTCGGACTAGACTTATGGAGAACAAGATCTACTTTCCGAGGTTGCATAATGAAGGTATTTTGTATTACTCTCTTGATACAGGTATGTATCACTCTTTCGGGAGTAAACATTCTGCTAAAGATTATCGTGATTCAAAGGAGAACTTGCACTGCAGCTGGATTGAACCTAATTGGTCAGAGATTTCAGATCACTATCTCGACTGGCTTAACATCTGAATGTAAAAGTCCTATTGTAAGGATGCTTTTATTTCTATTTTGCTGTGTCTGCATTCTGTATCCATGCCCATACTGGCAGATGATTTTCCTATAGTTTTTATTGCACCCTACATATTGCCTAACAGTTAACACTATGCCTTGCAATGGCTGAGTCTATGTCAAGTTAGGCATTCTCATTACATATTCTTACTGCAAATCCACTATAAAGAAAACAAGTTCAGTGTCATTATAATTCTAGCTCTGTACACTATAGTCTATAATCTAGATTTTACTGGTGATCCTTACCATATTTTGTTTAGCAGTTCAAGGTAACAGTGAAGAGTCCATGTCGTGTTGAATTATGGCTGTAAAACTAACACTATGTTTGTTTGAATCTGACTCGGCATCCGACTTGGTTCGAGTCAGACTTTTTTTTTTTTTTTTTTTTTTTTTTTTTTTTTGAGTCTGACTTGGCAAGAAGAGGGGAAGTTGTCAATACATCTTTTCCTTCTGTTCATGTCCAGGTACAAATTTCTTAACTTTTCATTCAGTGTGGATCTAATTAGGTTCATTTGGATAATGTTTATAAGTTCGATTTTGTAAATTTTAGTGGTGGTGATTCATGAATTTTTTGGATGAATTCAGTTGGTTCGGTAAGAAAGTTGCATTTTTGTGATGATTCTGCACCCTTATTTGGCTGTTTTTGGGGTAGGTAATTTCGTAGTAATAACTGCTATTGGGACTTAAATGTGGGATCTGGTTTGAGTTTCTGAGAGGGGAATGTGAATATGTGATCTTGAACTGAGGTGGTACGGGAAGTGATTCTGCCTACCCACTGATATGATCAAACGGTTTCTCACTGGGTGTTTGATTCTTAGATTGATACATTTGTTCATATTATTGCTCATGTTGTCATGTACAATGTTTGTCAATTTAGGCAAGTTTTAATGTTAGTAAAATGTTGGTATTGCTTTGCAGCAAGTTGAAGTTATGAGGATCCACACAAACTTCAAAGTTGAAGAATACTATGGAGCCAAGGGGGTTGACGAGTGGAGAACATTAGGGGAGTGTAGAACATTAGGAGAACGAAAGAAAAAAGAATGATGTATGTGTTCAATCCTCTTGATTTGTTCTTTTGTCTTCAAATTTATGATTTTATTCGTAATGCCTTCCACCATTCTCTTAAGATGCCCTTCAATTGAATTTCAGGTGATAGTTATGACCCACCAAATACTTTGGGATACTATGAGGAAAGCATTCCTCAGTCTTGATATGGTTTGGAAACCATTCTTACGCAAATATATTGAAGGTAAAAGTTCATCCACGATTATGAGAAATGTGTTACTGTCTTTTAAACTTAGACCATAGTTAAACAGTTTTACATTCTATTGCTGTAGGATTTCTATCACAGGTTTGCAAATTGCAAACAAGCCAAAGATACTGGAATGACGGCTTCCCCTGTAATATAGAAAGGCAAGAAACTCCTTCAAGTACTATTAAGCGTATAAATGCTGTTGATTTTTCTTAAATTGGTCTTTGATATGCCTCTGCATTCAGGTATCTCGTCTTCGAAAGTTGTAATGATCAAATGGCTTCACAAAAATCATCTTAGAGTCCAAGGTCAGTTATGCGTAATTACTGAAAAGAAAGTAAATCCTTTATATTCTGTACTGAATGTTTAGTTTAAAACGTTGCTTCTGAATCCCAAACCTGCTGTATACTTCTATGCAGATTTAAACAGTAGAAGACAGAAATGAAGTAGTACTGTTTGTTCCTATTGTCAAAGAAGTCAAAAGATATTACGACCCCAATTATGCGACAGAAATGGTGTTTCCTTATGAAGATTTAAAAACAGAGCTGATATCTTCCTGGTCAAAGGTATCCCTTCTCATCATATTCTTATAACTATTGCTTACTCGTAAATGTCTCATGCCGTTCTTATGCATGAGCAGTTTGACAGTTCATAAGCAAAAAATTCAAACTATCTAAAGGTTTATATTGCCTTCTCGATCTTGGCTTTCTATGCACACATGAGGTAATCACTATGACTAGCGTTTAAAATTTTCTCAGTAACTGATCGCCAATATGTTCCTAATAGAAGAAAAAGAAAAGAAAACGAAATATAGAAGGAAAAAGTAGCAGTGGAAGACACCATTGGAGTGTTTATTTACTGTATGTATGTGTCTGCCTTATTGATAATACGGGGAGATTTTAGTTTAACTAATGGTCATGGTTGTGTGTTTAGTTAAATTGATACAGGCACACCTGTCTATAAGATCACTGCACAAACATGGTTGTGCTTGATATTGAGTCTATTCTTCCTTGTAGGCTGCTAAAGTCTCTGTAGAAAGTGTTTGCGTTCCGAACAGTGCAATGGAGTGCTAATTGTATCCAGATAGTTTTGTTGTGCAGTGTAGATATTATCTTAAAGTGGTTTTGCTTATACTAAAACATCTCTTGCTGCAGGGTACGGTTATAATAGCATTTTTGTTAATTTTTTCAAATTTTTCAAATTTTTTCTGCTAGGCGATACCTCTTGCTTCAGGCATATTTAGTCTGATTTTCTTAAATTATGTTCAGTTAATATGCTCTTATCATCAAGTTGTCATCATGGATGAATCTCATATCCATATGCTTATTTTTTTCTTGTTTCCAGCAATGACAAACTTTTCAATATAACACCCAAGTTATATGGGCTCATTCAAACATTCAATCCTTCAGGTGAGAAGAGTTCCATTTCCTCATCCACCCCTGCCATTTCTCTCCTCTGACCTTCTCTGTGTATTGTGTTTTTGGATGCAGGGGAAATTCACTTTGCGGTATCATTGTTGAGAGGATTATCACAGTGAAAGTGATTGAAAGATGAAGAAAGTAAGTTATGTAGCCCATTTCAAGTTGCATATTTGCCTGAAGGAATTTTTTTGGTGGATGCATTTTTGGAACCAGAAGGAGAGTCTGGATGCGACCTGACATAAGTTTCTATGCTAGCTTGGCTCACTTCAAAATTTCGCTCTGGGAAGGTGAAAAATCTGGCTTTACAGCTTAATTGCGAATTTACATAAGTTTCTGCGTTAGCTTGGCTTTCTTCAAATTTCAACTGTTTTGGCATACAATATTTTGTGTAGGTAAATCTGTTGTTCACTATTGATGTGTCTGTGGTAGCTTGTTGTGGGTAATTAGCTCCGATGTTGTGCGATTTGATTTATTAAAACCAGTTTGTAGCTATGTTCAGTCTAGTGGTTGAGCTTGTCAGAGTGGTACCTCATGATGCTTGAAAGGTAATAATATACTGTATCTAACTTGTGTCTTGCAAATATCTTAAACTTTCCCTTTAAACAGAAACCTCTCACCTTCCTCGATTGAGAATCTGAAACCGAACTTGCATTTTCATTAAGTGATGCACTAGGTGTTGAGGGTCACATGTTTCCTTCAAACCTTTAATGCTATATCCTTATTTAGAAAATATGGTCTTATCGATTTCTCAGTTATAATTTACGGTTTTATTTCTTAGATTTTTGTATGGTACTTCCCTAACCTGATTGTTTCACTTTTGATGCAGGTACTTACTCCAAAAGCAATTTCTCAAACAAGAAATTGATTCATGGTGAGCTGTGGTTACAAACAAGAGATGTGTTGATGCATAGGACCAGAAAGACTGCAGAAGGCCAGGCTGCTGGTCATTTATTAAAGGTTTGGGGTTACTTTGTTGTTTTCTGTAGGTAACTGGTTGAAACGTTGGGGGAAATTACCATAGTTTGTTGAATGAGAATCGACTTTTGCCAAAACCTACTGCACTAACCTACTTGTTCCTGTGCTACCCAAACCATTCATCTGTAGATTTACCACAGAATGGTAACTCTTCTAGGCTTACAAGTTTCCTGTGAAAACGTAATGTACTTAAACATCTGAAAGGACCACTGTATGGCTGTCTGACCTTTTCACCTGCTGTATGGGCATAGTTGTACATTGTGAATGACCCCGGAATTTTTTTTATATAAAATAGAAAGAGCATTAAAATTTCCAATGGTAATTTTTTTTTTCTTTTTTTTTTTCTACAATTGTTTTTTTCTTGGGGTAGTAGGATGGGCTAGTAGCTGTACAGAACAGTGAACCAAATTTGATAATAATCAGCTACTGGACCACCACCATATTACTAGTTCGGTCCAGAGGAGGACCACTACCGTTGCTGATAATTGTTTTTGTCCATCTTGATTTTAAATTTGAAGTCACCAAGTTGGTGAGTATATATAGTCAAATTGAAACGTGATTACTCGGTCGCGGTTTGAAACTTGAAACGTAACCACCAAGTGGTGTACAAGTACCACCAAGCATAATCTGAGGAGATTCTCGCAAATAGTTGAAGTGGTTCCCCACTAACGAAACACTTTCTTTTTTTTTTTACTGACGACCAGATAAATAAGAAATCGAAATAAACAATACCACAGTAAAATATGATATTCTCTTTTCTAACTTTTTTTTTTTTGGTCTGTGAAGTGTGAACTGAGAAGATCAAGAAGGCATCACATCATGTCTTGTGTTACATCATGGAGCGGGTCCCACCACCTCACATGGGCGTCGCGTTCCCAACCTAATTCGAATTCATCTCTCTAGAGTAAAATAATCCACTTTTTTACTTTTTACCAACTTCTTCTTTACAACGAGATAATAAACAGCGCAGTAAAATATTCTCCTCTCCCATGCTCAGTCAGACAATCTCTGCAAAGATCAAGGTTCAAGAAGGCATCACATGTCACATCATCCCACTACCTCCTATTGACGGATTCAAACTATCCATCTGTTCCTTTCGGGTCCAAATCTGAATCCATATTTTATCTCTCTGAAAAAAAAAAAAAAAAAAATTACCGGAACGTGTCAATAATAGCAGGGGCCGCTGCTGTCTCAATTATGGTAGTCGTAAATAGATGGGTCCCGCAGCATCAAAGTTATCGAGAATCTACTTTTACTGTGTTTCTTCACCGTACGAGAAAAATATACTCACTCAGACTTAGTCAGCCTCAGATTTTCAGACGCACAGCTTTTCTGTGGAAGAAGACCTTACACATGTTGCGTTGAGCGCATCATGGTGGATCCCACTGTCTCCATCACGTGAATGTCATCGCATCCCCATCTCCCCACCTAATCTTTTCAACTCTTTGTTCCTTTCGGATTCAAATTCGAATTCATCTCTTCGAAAAATCAAAATAAATGAATAAAATGAATAACTCACCTCAGTCTTTGTGCTTATTGTATTTCTAGCCAGCCATTTGGCATTTGCTAACAGTCCAGAACAGACTTGATAAAAATAAATACAGATGGTGTAGGTAGAGCATCCCAATGCTAGAGGTCAAGCTCATCCTAGCTCATCCTACGTGGATGTTTTATTTATACATTTTGATTGTGCGTCATTTATTACCCGGTGCTAGGGATCTTTAAAAAAAAATTAAAGGGAACGACAAAAACCGCTATAATGTCGAATTTCACAATCGGTAGGTTATTTTCAGGGCATTTTTTAATCCCAAACTACCCTTCTGATCGGTGATAACTATACATCCTAGTTAATCAACAATCGGGAGTAAATTTAGTTTGTATAACTTCGAATATAAAGTATTCCCAAAATAAAATTCTTTATCTTTTGAATTTTGACTATCCTATAATCGGTAGTAAATAAAGTTATCTTGACTCCCGATTAAAGTAGACTATTTTAGCAAATATCCTACCATAATCGGTAGGGAATTTAGGTTATTTAACTCCCGAATATAGAGCAGCCCCAAAATGAGATTTTGCGAAAATCCTTATTTTGGAATTTTGGTTGAGACTATAATCGGTAAGAAAGGAAGAGTTATCATGACTTCCGATTATACAGTGGCTCTCTTTGCAAATATCCTACCATAATTGGTAGTCAAAATAGTTCATATAACTACCGAATATAGAGTAGCCAATCCTTTTTTTTTAAAAAAAATTTTGGTTGAGCCTATAATCGGTAGTAAATGAAGTTATCCTGACTTCCGATTATCCTTGCTCTCTTTGCAAATATCCAACCATATTCGGTAGTCTAAATCGTTCATATAACTACCGAATGTAGAGTAGCCCCAAAATCGATTTTGCAAAATCCTTTTTTTTTTTGGAATTTTGGTTGAGCCTATAATCGGTAAGAAAGGAAGAGTTATCAAGACTTCCGATTATACAGTAACTCTATTTGCAAATATCCTACCATATTCGGTAGTCAAGATAGTTCATATAACTAACGAATATAGAGTAGCCCCAAAATAGAGGATTTTTGCAAAAATCCTATTTTGAAATTCAATTTTCTCGTAGAAAAAGTTTTTTCTACGAGACGATTGCCTCACTCGCTACGCCCTCGGACCCCGTATAGCGTACTAGGCATTGTATTCATACCACGTCCATGCCCGCACCGAGCTTTTTCAAGCGCATTGGTTGAGCCTATAATTGGTAGTAAATGAAGGTATCCCGCCTTCCGAATATAAAGTTGCCCCAAAATGAGATTTTGCAAAATCCTCTATTTTTCTAATTTGGTTGAGCCTATAATCGGTAGTCAAAATAGTTCATATAACTACCGAATATAGAGTTTCCCCAAAAATGAGATTTTGCAATCGGTAGCTAAATAAAACCTAAACTACCGATTATAAAGGGGTATACAAGTATTTTCAACCTATTTTGTCTTTTGTGTGGCCCCTAATTCTTTTGGGGTCGCCCCTAAAGACGCCAGGATTTATTATAGGACAAAAACTAACTAAAAATAACATTCTTTACCTAAAATCCATCTCCAATCCCCAAGGTCATATCTTACACTTTTTTGTCTAAATCTAGACACAAAAGATGATGTGGATTTGTGACCCAAGGTCATGAAGAAAGTCTTGTTTACACTTTCTCCTTTACCCCAACTTTAGCCATGTCATCTTACCTATATCCCTCACCTTTGCATTGGAGATGAAACTTTGGTAGAAAAAAGTATTAAATCCTATGTGTCATACTAATTTAAGACCTCTACCCCTTGCATTGGAGATGCTCTTAGGGGACATCCAGGATTGGCAGGAGTAGGGTTCATCTGCAGGGACCAAAATGCCAATACGACAATGGCTATTGTACAACCTTTAGGCATAACAGTTTCCATAAACACTGAGACATGGGTGATGAGTGCCAAATAGTGCATATTTATACACCTTTTTATTGGCATTTTACTCATCTTTTGCGCTTAGAAATCAGATATTATCCTGTTACGTATTTTCTTTGTTTTCAAGAATAAATATTTGTATTAATTAATTTTGTGTTTTTAGGTAATAAATAAAGCTCGGAGAAATTGAGGAGCCAAAAGAGCGAAGAAGTGGAGTCGAGCGTCTATGGAGCAGAAAGCCAAAGCCCGCGCGCGCATCAGTTGCAACCCAACAAGTAGCAACTCATCTACAAGAAATGGGCCCAAGCTATCCAAGACCCGCGACCCGGATCCGAACCCGCTCATCCCGAGCCGTTCAGATTTCACCCATCTTCATCCAACGGTCGCTCCGTCGACCCATCGATTCTCATTGCTCCGCTCAACACCAAATCGGCCGCACAACGCCCGAGCCGTTAAGATCTTCACCATTAAAATCCAATGTTCGCTCCGGCTTCCTCGTCAAACCTTGATGAGCACCGAACACCATAGCACCGATACCCCTACACCATCCGACCAAACCCCGGTCCTCTCCTTCGTCTTCTCTTTCTTCTTCTCCCCAAGCAGACCGGACACCACCCTCACCTTCATCTTCTTCCCCGACCAAAGTTGCAGAGCAGCCATCTCCACCATCTCCTGCCACAGCCACCACAACCACCAGTACAACCAGCCAACACCGCCACCTCTAGTTTTAGTTATCTCTCACCTAGTCTCTCTCACCTTAGAGGCTATGTAAGAGATAAATGAAACTAGGGTTCTCGAGCAGAAGTAGCAGACTTCAATCAGAGCCGCACAAGCAGAGGGAACAAGTGATTCAGAGCATGGGCGATCGGGTTTGATTTATTTTGTTTATTTTATGTTTGAAATCAATTTTAGGGTTTTGGAGTTGATGCATGTATAAATTGGTTGAACCGTGGATGTTTGTGGGCATGCCTGGGCTAGCCAGAGCACCACTTAGAGTTTAATTTGTGTTTCTAGCTTTTCAATTATGTTTTAGTTTGATTTCCCAGGGTGTTTGATGAAACCCTTAACCTGTATGTCAAGCATGTTGTCTTTGGTTTGTTTCTTGTTATGTGCTAATATGCTTAAGACTAATAGTTAACCATGGAGCTTACAAACCTGTGATGAGTGGTGACTGTAGAAGACCACTCATACTAGGGGTGAGTTAGCAATTTTAGTTAGTGAAAATCTAATTAAGACCTTCAAATGAAGGCACAAGAACATTGCTCAACCTGCGTTGCACGAGCATGAGGTTAGGGTGGATTCACCACCCTGGTAGCTCCCAATTTATTACAATTTTATTGCCTTAGTTTAGTTCACTGTCACTCACCTCAGTCGCTTCGGCGACCCCCATATTTACACACTTGCTAGGAAATCAGTTAAGCAACCTTAGATCAAACATCAACACCTCCTCGTCTCTGTGCTTCGACCCGTACTTGCCACGTCTCCGATAGACGCCGTGCACTTGCGGTTATCACAAGTAGGCTAACATAACAACCCCTTTCTAGGCCTACCAATGGGCGACTGTGTTAGCAACCAGAAAGGCAACAGAAAGACAATGGGACAAAGTGCTTTCGAAACGGACTCAGAGAAGCTCATGAGATTCATAAAGACCCCAACGATGCTCGTGGTATATTTGAAAATGATTGCGAAATAAAACAAAGAATGAGCCAAATTTCATTTTACGATATCCAAGACACCTATCGAGAGGGAAATCAAGCGGCGAGACATTCTTGCAAACGAAGTAGCGGACGGAGGCAAGCGAAGAAATTATTCAACTAAAATTTGGGACCAGACTATCCCACCTTGCAACAATCAAATTCTATTTTGTGAATTTCTAATGAGGTATGGTCTCACTTTATTCAAGCTTTGAAGATGGATTGGGTGCCTGCTCACGTGTTGCAACATTTTCAAGTCCAGGACTGGTCTAGATATCAAAGAGAGATGTAAGGAAGTGAGTAAGAAGCTCGGTTATGCAATATTGTGGCATTTGTGGAAGGAAAGGAGCGGCGGGGGCTCGGGCCAAGTCTGGGATTACGGTGGCTCGATGCAAACCAAACTTTGTGGCCCCATAAATAGCAAAAAAATGTATATTTTCCTAAATTTTGATTGTAATCTTTTATTTTTGTGACTAAGCTATGAGTTTTACCAGTGACGAACCAACATTTTGACAACTTAAAGTATTAATTTATCAAATATAACCCATTCGGCTGCTAATGGCATTTCAAATTTTAAAATTCACCGAGGTTTTGACAACTTCAAACTTTTATCTAATATAACCCACTATTAATGGCATTTCAATTTTTAATAAGTGCACTGTTTATTGTAAGTGCTATAAACATCCATAGTGTGTAACTACAAAATGTGGCCCCCAAATATTTGTGGCCCAATGCCTTGCATGTTCTGCTTGGTGCCAGGGCCGGCCCTGGCAGGGCTTATGGCCATGGGGATAGGAGTAAAACAACTGAGGAATTGATTCTTCTGATGAAACAAAGTGTTATTTTCTGGTTTTTTGATACAGAGGATTTTGGAGGTTACAACGTAAACCAAATCTTATTTAACTGGGAGACAATTCCATCTTTGTACATATCTATTTTTTCTTTAACTGGGATAAAAATGGTACTTGGTACGTAGTATAATTTGTTGAGGTTGGTACAGTCAAAATTCTACTTTTTAGGCTATAGTCGGTCGGACTCAGAAATAACCGTGTAAAATATTCGACCATCCTCGGTCAGATTCAGATTCTCGCAAGTTGCATGAACATCATGAGTGAGTGAGTCCTATTGTCACACCTGAGGATTTTCATGACATATTTTCCAAAAACAAAGTGGCTAAACTAAACGTGATTAGTTAGTTAGTTGGGCAGAAACTTGATGAAACTGGAAACAGAACCACAGGTCCACAAAGTGGCTACAAAGTAGGTCCCACGACATACAATCTGACATACTTTCCACAAAGTAGGTCACCCCTGGCTAAACCAAGAAAGAATCCACTTTTTTACTTTTACTTTACTTTCGAGGTAGATAAGTAAATTATTCTCCTCCCCCCATACTCAGTCGGTCAGACCAGACATTGTGTGTGAAGGCATCACATGTCACATCGTGAGTAGGTCCCACGACCTCTATCATGGATGTCGCATCCCCAACCTTATTGTCTTTACTGTCCATCTGTTTCCTTCCGATTCAGATTCGAAATTCATGTTTCATCTCTCTAAAATGATAACCCAAGCGTGTCGACAATTGGAAGGGCACCGAAAGGCTAACCACTAATCCACTGGTATCTCAAAATAGTTGCAAATGATGATTGCAAAACCAAAAACAATAATGCGAGCATGAGGGGCAATACAGTCAATACGTGGTAGGTTATAGCTGTCTGACTGGTTGCTCGAGTAAAGAGGTGTTGGCATAGGGTATCCCTTGCACAAAATACCTTCTCTCCTTATGTGATTTGGAGGAGGATTATGCACCATCCTCAGTTTAATATTTTTCATTAGTTTAATATTTTGATGAATTTTTTTTCTAAAGTAGCGAAGTCGAGTTTGAAAGCGAGTCACTTTAGAAAAAAGAGAAAGCAAGAAAAAAGAAATAATTCTAGAAAGAATTGGTCCTCTCATCCGTATGTATATGGGATAAAGAATTGGTCTTAATACATGAAATTTTTTCCATCAAAATATCTTTGTGCATTAATGACTCGTTATTAATTTCAGATTTCCAACCAATCTCATTGATTTCTCTAACAAAATCTTCACGACTCAAGAACCACTCCGTATGGAGAAATTACATTCGGTTGTTTCAGTTCAAAAAGAGAACCGGTTTCCGTTGAAACACTTGAGATCAGAACGAAGCTCGTGGACCAGTTATGCACACGAGGTAGGTCCCACAGAAGTAATGGAATGTGCATGAATCCAAAATTTTTTTTAATCTTTAACTTTTCTCCTGTATTTTTTTGCGTCACGAAATCTGTATTTATGGCTCATCATTAATTTTCACCACCCCAACCACTCCCACCATTTTCTACAGACACATGTTGAAAATACTTATTTAGTTTCTCTCACAATCTCTTCTGTTCAACCTTATCATCAAGAACAAAAGCTCCATTTCAAATCAATCTCCATTTAATTTTTTACAGTGCAGTTTTACAAAAACCATCGACAACACAATGGACAGGGAAGAACAGATGGATCCGACGAAAAAGGATAACAAAAAAATAAAAATGTAAGTTTCCATATTTACATTTATTATTTCCATTGATTGACTTATTTATTTGCGCATATCTGTAACAATTATCAAAGTCAACCCTGATTTGACCAGGGCAGTTAATCCGCACAACAAAGTAGGTTAATATTGTATTCTTAGCCATGTTAATGAGGGGCAACGAACCCTCGCTACCTGTAAGGCTAAACAGACAGAACCGACTGGTCGAGTCAAATCTGTTTTCAACAAACGTAAAAGAATTGGTATTGTATTGATATTGTAACCGTATATATGAATAATAGAGAGAGAAAGTCTAGGGTTTCGTCTTTCTTTGGCTTTTTTCTTCTGCAACATCTTCTCTCATCATCCTGGTTCACAAGACCTCTTACCTACCGGAAAAAATAAAAAGGATTTACATAAGGTATGTTCTTAGTTGTATCTTTAGGGTTAGGAATAATAATATCTTCATCTTATTCTTTTTCTTTTTCTTTTTCTCTTTTGTTATACTAATACTATGAGGTTATAGATAGAATCCATGGATATATGAAGATATCCATCATGTTTAGGGTTCTTAATGAATGATAGTCTTAATCTTCTTTGATGTGTTCGTGTAATATTTATATCATGTGCTAGATATTATACAAAGACTTTAACAGGAAGAGGATGCTACATCACATCTTGTGTATAGATCTAAAAGAAAAAAAAGAAAAAAGTGCAGAAAAAATATATAAGGTGTCTGTGATTCATATGGATATATAATTGTGATGCTGTGTAGATCTCGCAATATGATCTTTTTCTGGAAGTGGTGTGGCCGGACGTCGGAGAACATATCGCCGATCAATGACCTCTGTAAGTAAAAACTAATATCATGGTTAAGTTTTTGTTGTTTTAATTGTTTAATTCATTCTTATCTTTATTTTTAATTTTTTTTTTTTAGGTTTTATTGTTTAATTCAATTAACCAATATCTTGAGGGTCGGGAGATTCATTTTTCAACATCGGAGCAGCTATGGAAAAACAAGAAGTTATACCAGGATGTCAAGGTAAAGCGTGGATGTGATTTAACCGCTTGTTTTATGACTTTGTTGGAATTTGATTTAGGATGAATTGTTTGCACACATGACTACAGAACTCCTTAAGATATCAAGTTATACTCTCCATTTTTTTTTTAATATGAATGAATTTGGCAATCAGATTCTGAAATGAAGATGGTTTTGTAGCTCTTTTCCAATGTTCCGTTTGGCCGGACGGAGCTGCTGTCGGTGCAGATATCAGCGGTAACTTCTGTAAATTTCTTTGGAAATAACAAAACATTGATTAGATCGTGTCCAAGTCGTTTTATAGTTGCATTGATGTTTCTTTTTTATTTTTATTTTCCGGTCAGAACTAATATCATGAGCGGCAGAGAAGTCACTTTTCTTCTGAGCAGCTACTGGCTTAGGAGATGAAGTCATACAAGGACGTCAAGGTAAAGTATGGTTTTGAATTAAAATCTTGTTCAGTGACTTTGTTCTAATTTGAATTTGAATGATTACTGAATGCTTTACTATTCACACATAAACGCTATTCTTTAGGTGTTGAATTTAGGTGTTGAATTTTTCTTTTGTTAATAGAATCTGAAAGTAAGGTGGTTTTGTAGCTCTTTTCCAACGTGCCGTGTGGTCGGACGGAGGCCTTGTCGGGTGCAGATGTCGTCGTAGGTTTTATTCTTTGATTCGCTAATCTTTGCGATTAATGTTTTTTTTTATTTTTCTTTTTTAGTTTGAACCAAGGTCATGAGCGTTGGAGAAGACATTTCTCAAAATCGGAGCAGCCATTGGTTTGGGAGACGAAGTTGTACCAAGAAGTCAAGGTAAGGCATGGATGTGATTTAACTGATTGAATTGTGACTTTGTGTTGTAATTTGATTGTGCACACATGACTACAGAACCTTGTACTAGTCACATACAGAAAATCTATTTTTGTTTTTCAATATAAAGAAATTTGGGTGTTGAAATTTTAGTTTGTTAAAGATAATTGTTTTTCAATCGGAATATGAATTGAAGATGATATAGTGGTTCTTTTCCAATGTGCCATGTGGCCCTGTCGGTGCCGGAAGTAGACACGCAATAGATGACTGTGTAGGATACGTGTAATTAACGGAATAGATGATTTAATTGAGTCAAAGTTTTTGTTCTATTATTTTTTGATCTTAATGTTTTTTTTTTTTTTTTTTAATATATTTTTCTTTTTGGTTGCTGTCATATAATCAATCTTTGAGATTGAGTGGTCCGAGAAGTTGTTAACTACTAATTCTAGTTTGTATGCAAGGAATTATCTTAGGTCCATTACTGTATTGTTTAGACATAGGTTGTGAAAGATGAAAGATATACTTTAGTGTTATTAGCATTAGCTGGGTTTTAAAGTCATATGAGTTGTTGGTGGAGAATGCACAAGATACCAACCAATCCCATTAATTTCTCTAACCAAAATCTTTACATCCCAAAACTTATCTCTGTTACATTTCTTAGGTAGTACATCTTCTCACATTGTCTATATCAAAAACCAATGTGTATCTCTTTGCACTTTGTTTGTGGAATAAATCATAATAACACGTTGCAAAAGGTTAATTCGATGTTATTCGAAGTAGGTCCCTCGGAAAATAATGGAACGTGGATGAATTATAATTTTAGTTTTTCTATTGTAATTTTGCGTCACAAGACTCGACATTCAATTTTCACCTCTCTCAAGTCACAACCAACATGTGTCAGGAAAAACAAATATCATGTTTAAGTTTTTGTAGTTTTAATTGTTTAATTCATTCTTCAGGTTCACTCATGAGGGTCGGAAGATTCACTGTTCAACATTGAAGCAGCTATGGGCCTGGAAGAAGAAGTTATGCCAGGAAGTTATGGTATTGACTCTCACTAAGTTTTGATTTTACTGCTTGTTTGTGTCACTATACTTAGAACTTTTGAAGTATTGCGCCGCGGCCGTTTGGAGCCTCCGTCCGTGCAGATCTCGGCGAACCTCCGAGGTTTCTTGGAATAAACAGAAATATTGATGAAACATGTCAACTTTCATTCATCTTTGATATTAATGTGTGTTTTATGTTGTAGGTTTGATTGTTGAAGTTAAAGAACCAGTATCATGAGTGTCCGTAGAGTAATGCATTTTAGCAGCTGATTTGGGGGAATAAATTATATCAAGAAGTCAAGGTATTGATTTGATTTTACTGCTTATTTGTTTACATGAGCCTAAACCACAAGATAGTGAGGTATTACCACCATTACTCTTTCAAGCATGTAAAAAATGTCTGTTTGTTCATAAGCATACGTAATTGAAAAGAATGCACGTAGCATCAGCTAATAAGGTGGTTTCAAAATAATATGATCTGATACAGTGGTCTGCTTTTAAAACAAGTAAAATCAGGCTTTTAAAATAGCATAATATTCTCTTGGGCCTAATTTAGAGTTTGGAGCCAGCTGGGCCCTGTGCAAGTGCACACCCTTACATTGGGCTGGCTAAGTCCACCATTTTTCTACTAGGAAAACATCTCTCATAATAAGAATAAGAAAATGTTTGATGAAACTAGTCAAGGCTGGAGGTTCAAAATTCCTCTTGTAGGTTTCTTATCATCTCTAGTAGAACATAGCATCCAACATTTACAGAACTAACAGGACAAGTATTGAATAGAAAAAACTATACTCCCATAACACATCTAGAAAGAAGAAACCACAAGGCAGACAGATAATCTAGTTTTACTCAGAAACAGCACAGTAAAAGACTTACAGCAAAGTTACTTGGGCTGGTTTGCAGCAATGAACAGCACTTATGGCAGTTTCCCTGTTATCCTTTGGTTTTACACATGTCATATGTGAGCTAATCAAGTTTCATAAATGTTCTAACAATCAGGTATTGTCTTCTTAACTAACATGTTTGGGTTGGTTTATGCGAAAGCTAAGACTGAGACATATCCGTGCAACATCTATAAATGTGGTAGCAATCAGATATCGTCTAACTAAAAATATATGACAACAACACATAATATTTCATGACCGACAGAGTCACAGAAAGGAAATCTGTAGCTCTGATAAACATGGTACCTCTGACGTCGCATGGATGAAAGATATTATGATTTGAGAAACTCGCATTGATTCTAATCATGTGTCCTATCATTGCATCACAGGTTAAATACCAAGCAACAAAACAATGAATAAAGTCGGAGCAGAAAAACAAGAAAAGCACACAGGTTCCTAGAAGCAGGAGATAATAAGCAAAAATGAGAAAATTATCCCCAGAGGAAGAAGCAGATAAGGAGATGTCGTTCTCAGGCAGATTCTCTGACTTGCCATGGCCATTCAAGCAAGTTTACAGTCAAATAGTAATCATAACAAAAAGGAATTTAAACTTCAGCAGTTTTGGCCCTTAAAGATAGCTGAAATCTTTCACAGGGAAGTAAGAACCCAAGGCATTAAGGACTGAATCATAGTAAATTATCAGAGGTAATAGGAAAAAAATCAAGTTCAGAGCGCTGCATCGTTCCGTCACTTATTCACTGTTATCTAGTTGCTTAGGTTCTAATATATTCACATGTTTCGCAGCAACAGTAAAACAAGGGGGAAACGGTTGTTGTGCTGCCCACCAGATACCATGTTGGGCAGAATCACCCATTTCTGTGTGCTAATACTATTATATCAAGCCCGTTTAGAGCTAACAGGCACGAGATGGAGTAGACAGAGCAACTCGTGATCTCGGAGAACAAGTGTTTTTGTCTCTCAACATATGATAATTTGCATACCTAAGGAATCTATTGAAGATGGGTACACAGTGAGAGATTGTTTTTTTTTTTTATCTTGATTAAATGTGAACAAGGCCATCTTTAGGCACTCACACACTATAGAAACAGTGACTAACTCTCTCATCTTACTAGTTTAGCAATATTTATCAAAGCACCTGAAAGAACAACTTTAGGATGCAATCTTGAAGATCGCAACATGGGGTAAGCAGATACAGAGACATGACACATCATTCTAACGCTAATTTCCCTTTCCATCTGAAGTTGCTCTATCAAGTAACCCAAATCTTAAAATAGAGACCTGATTCAAACCTAATCTGGTATTTTAGGAACCCTAGAAACCCAATTGAACCCAAAATATGTCAAATTATTAATTTCAATGTCCTAGAATTTTAGGAACCCTAGAAACCCAATTGAACCCAAAATCAGATTCGAGAACACACATTATCACATATAGGTATCAAAATAGTAATAGATCAAAACCATCCACAGACAGATAAAAACATGATTTAGGGACCCAAATACATAACCAGATTCAAATTAAAAAGTAGAGATAAATCCAAAATATCCAGATCCGTAACATCTAGATTCGAAATCCATAACTACTAAGAGGAAATGAAATATTTAAATGGATCCGTAGACAAAAACCATACCCTCATGAAATCTGACTTTTAATGGGCTGTGGTAAGAGGATGTTTTTCCTTATTATGCTCATCTAATTCTTCACGGCTGCTAAAGTAGTCACCGGCGCCCTGTGGAGATTTGCATATATTACAAAGCCAACGACCAGTACCCTTGTTCAGCACATTCCTACATTTCTTGTCAACTTCATTTTGTCTACGCTTCTCCCTTTTCGATGTCGTCATCTTCTTCTCAGGCTTCACATAATTCTTCTTTTCTTGTTTGCTTTCGGAGATTTGCTTTGAACCAGCCATCTTGTTCTTACTTCTTGCAGTCGCCCAAATTTTAGATTGAAACTAATAGAGAAGAATAGGGTTTCGTTCCTGGTTCATGGATTACCCTTTTGCCCTTGTAGTCTTAAGTTTTGGGTGATTGAACCACAAACCCTCCACCCGCCCGGGCCCAATTTTGTTTACAAAATTCATTAGCCCATTGAGTTTGAACCCCTTGACCATATGCCTACAGATATGGACCTACAAAAAAGAAAAAGACTGAAAGGTGGGGCGAAATCTGCGGATTTTGGCATACTGAAATCTTTCTAGGCATACTGAATAAAGACAAAAAAAAAAGGTTGTGAAATAACAAAATCAGATATCCTCTTAACCCAATTTTTTTTTTAATGGCAAATCTACCCTTTACTATTAGTGTTAGTAATCTGGATTAGTGATTAAATATTTTGTTTAGTGATTAAGATAATGTTCAGAATTATAAAGGTTGTTTAGATGAAAAAATTTGGGGGAAAAAATATCAAAGTTTTGGTTAAGAAGGAGAGAAAGAGAAGGAGAAAGTGAGAAAATTTTAATTCTTGATTCAATGGAGGATGAGGAGGGTCATAATTCATATAAAAAACCTAGGAAAATACATATCAACTACAACAATGATTCCCAAACGGCTGATTTCTTAGATTATGAGAATGATTTTACACAAACTCAAGCTCAAACTCAAACAAAAAACTCAAGATGATGCTTTTTATGAGCCAAATCCAGATGATGAGTACATATATGAGGAACCCAATGCTTCTAATACACAGGTACACTTCTATCTTATGCTCAATCCCACTTCTATATCTCGAAATTATCAAAAGTTTGGATTTTTCGCATGGTTCTACGAACTTTGGGAGGTTCGACTCACATCTATGAGCCGAATCAACCAAATGATGAACGGTCCTACGGCTTCCTTGAATACATTTCTGACATGCGCCGAACCTATAATTTTAAATCCAACCCTTTTGCGAGACACTAGTTCGGCTTATATGAAAGTTTCATAGTAAGCCGAACAACATCCTGAATAGCCCGGAATAAAACTAATTACTGGTTCGACTTATATATTCAAATCCTATGAGCCGAACATGAATTTGTTAATTTTTGGGTTAAAATATTGTTATTGGTTCGACATATATTGAGAATACCGTATAAGCCGAAACCTTTAAATGTTCAAGGTTCGGCACATAATATGATTATAGTATGAGCCGAACATGAATTTGTTAATTTTTGGGTTAAAATATTGTTCGGGGTTCTACACGTATTGAGAATACCGTATAATCCGAAACCTGTAAATGTTCATGGTTCGGCACATAATATGATTATCCAATGAGCCGAACATCGCTATTATATTCCTTTTCTAGTATTTAACCTTGTGATATTCTATGTAGATCATGCTTGGCGGACCTGTACCCATGGAAAATCAACCTGATCCAGTAGACATAATTCACGAGGATACCAAGGATCACTTCCAAAATGATTTGGTATGTAAGAACTTTTTGTTTACCTTAATGTTGTCGGAATATTCCAATGTTTTTCTTACAAATTATTTGTTTTGGAATGAACATAGAGATGGAAAACTAAACCCGGAGTTCTTGATTGGGTTGAGGAACACGCAATGAAGGTAAATTGTGTACTAGTTAAAGGACAACAAAGCCGAGGGGATCGGTTTGACATGATTTGTGAGCGTAGTGGAACCGGCGCTAGCAAGGTTAAAAAGGGTACCGTATATGTTGGGAAGACCGGGAGAAAGAATAAGATGAAGACAAAGAAAATAAATTGCCCTTTCAAGATCGTTTTCAACCTCAAGAATAAGTCCTTGAACAAAGAAGATCAATATTGGATTATGAATAAAGATATGGATTGTCGTCATAACCAACCACGTCCCAAAGACCTTCATGGACATGCGAAAGTAGTGCGACTCAAACCCGAAGAGATGCTAGAAGTGTATAAAATGACACGAGCACGTTTGCCACCGTCTAGGATTCTTAGCAAATTGAAGGCGGACAACAAGAATAACAAGTCGACTATGCAAACTATCTACAATGCAAGACAAAAGATTATAAGACTCAATTTGCAAGGTAGGATGGTGATGCAACAAGTAATGTGGTTAGGGGTGAAAAATAACTACGCTTTCCAAAAGAAGTTGGATGACTTCGGTTAAGTCACACACCTTTTCCTTGCCCACCCGGAATGCGTCCAATTGGCTCTATGCTTCCCAAAAGTTATTATATTGGATTGCACGTACAAGACTAAAAAATATGAGATGTCGTTGATGAACATTGTGGGACATACTTCGACAAAGGCCCCCTGAAAATGAATTGAACTATATTCTATAAGATAATGATGAGAACAGTCCAAGAAGAGATGCGGGGGTGGCAGCGGAGTACGTTGCATTCAAACGTCGTTTGCATGGGGATTTTATCATTACCGAAGAACATTGGATGGCAATGCCTATTTGTGGGTTTTTAATAGCGGAGACATTCGATTGTGTCGTACATTGTTTCGCATGGACGTGTAGTAGCTTTACTTACGCGCCTCCAACAAAACCTTGCCATGATGGTGTAAAGGATAGAAGACTTGTTATTGGATTTGTTCAAAATTGTCATTTTATCGGCCTTAAACTTAAACCCGGTTGCTTACCACCCTTGATGAGTGCAACCTTTTGGCCTAGATTTGAAAATAATTATTCGATGGATTGGTGTGCAAATTATGCGATGGAAATGGATCTTTGGAATTCTTTGAATGTGAAGCCCCCAAGTGGACAAGTGATTGAGTTTTCAAGTGACGAAGATGAAGATGATAAGCAAGAGGTCAGTGAAGATGATGAGAATGAGGTCAGTGAAGAGGATGAGAAAGAGGTCAGTGAAGAGGATGAGATTCGTTTAGGATCTCCATAAAAAATATTTCATGGATTTATCCGCGTATTTTGTGTCTTTTGATTTTCGTGTATGATGAGGATGATATTTTGACTAGAATTGCAGTTACATGTACCCATCAAAACGAAATACTTGAATGATTTACTTTTTGGTTATGGAACGTGTCGTTTTCTGGAAACTGGAACCATGAACACAGGAGAAGGTTCGGCTTGTACCATTAATTCAAGGAAAGCTAAACCTGACAGAGTGATGAAAAGCCAGAGTTTTTCTGTCAAGTTCGACTTGTTGTATTATTTTGATGAAAGTCGAACCTGACAAAAAAAAGAAAACCAGAGTTTTGTTGTCAGGTTCGGCTTCTAATATTATTTCACTGTAAGCCGAACCTGACAAAAAAAAAAAAACATTACTCTGCTAAGTTCGGCTTGTAGTATGTTTTTGAAGAAAGCCGAACCTGACAAAATTAAAAAAAACCAGTGTTTCTTTGTTCGGTTCGTCTTGTAACAATATTTCAAAGAAAGCCAAATCTGGCATGATTCATGAACACAAGAATTATTATATCATTCCAAATAGACTTTTCAAATTCATAGAAAATGTGGATTACATCCCCGCTACATAGTATCCTTGCAATAAATTTCTAATATCCTAAACGGGTAATGAGAAACCTTCCAAGAATGTGGTAGTGATCTTCATATTTGAAATTCTTTCCCTTCCATCATCGCCATTCCTCTAGAGCTCGCACTTCAATCTCAGAGTTTGTTTCACCCTTGAGTCGATATCGACTCACAATCCGAACTAAAGCTATGAAGTCTGTGACTTTTTTTTTTAATATTTTCAATTCGGCAAAACAAGAACGCACTATCCCGGTTGTGAGGATTACTTGTTTCCGTGCAGAAGGCTTCATGAATTCTAACCAAGTAGTACATACTCATCAGACCATTCACTCGTCGTTCTTCACCCTTCTTTGGATAATATGCTACATAATTAGTGCAAAGAGATAAATCTTCTTCTAGAGTATACTTAGGAGTTGGGGGTGCCATTTTTTGAGCATATGTGCTTAAGAATATGAAAAAACATGTAGGTATATATAAAATATAGTTTTACAACGGCTATATCTTTCAAAAAAAGAGTCGTTCCTAGATTTTCGTGAAAAAACTAAATGTTCGGCTTATAAAAATTTTAGAACATAAGCCGAATCTATATAAGTAACGACTATTTTTTAGAAAATTTTAGAAAATTTTTACAGGTTCGGCTCACCATATTGGTGAGATTTAAGACAAACTATATATGGATTACACGCCAATAATGATTTTTAAGGATCGGCTTATAACTTAAATTATAGAGCAAGCCGAACCTTAGACATACATGATTCGGCTTACAACTTCAATTATAGGACAAGCCGAACCTAACAAAGAATATTAGAATTTCCAGGAAACCAACTTAAATAATTAACTATTACGCTATCGATTAAAAAATGAAATTCAAGGTGTCCATAACACGAATCCAGTGCACTTACGCAAACATTAAAAAGATAGTTCAGCACCTAAAAGTCAAAGAACTTGCAAAGTGTACTTAATACTTAAGAAAACACTAAAAAGATCTTGGCAAACTGAAATGTGCACTTAATGACGACCCTTCTTGTTAGTTCCACGACCACCTCTTCTTCCTCCTTGGCGTTCATCTTCCAACACATCATCCCTAGTACCACCTTTACTTGTACCTTCACCAACTTGTCGAGACCTCTTAGTAGCAAGCCTTTGTGCAGGTATCTCGGATTCCTCGGGTCCTTGTCCTTTGTTTATAATTGCATTCCACTTGTTGTAGAGGTATTTATGTTCTTCAAAAGTCATAGGTGTTTTGCAACCAAGTTTGGTCTTCATTTTTTTCAACATATCCTTACCCGCGGCAACCTATTTTCATTTGACAACAACTTCCAACCATGAGTACGAAGACATTTTTACCATGAACTTATATATGCAAGAGTATAAAGTGAAATCATTCTTACCATTATCTTGAAAGCCATCACTACTTTTTCGGAAGTAGACTTGGCAGAGATCTTGATTGCCCTCGCCTTCGCTTTATCAGCTTTCTTTTGACTTTTCTTATTGATAATGAAGGGATGAGAAATCTGGTTATACCAATCCATGTATCCTGGATCCTCTTCACATGGATCATCACCTAAAGGTACTAACTTGGTAACATCTAATTTGTTAGTATCTAAATTATTCCAATACTCAAGGGTAGGGTCGGGATCATACTTTGGTTCCCATGATGAAGTGGTGCTTTTAGTTCCATTACCACCCTTTGGCAACAACATGAATTTCTCGTCAAACAAATGAACCTTTTGGATGCATCCTAATTGACAGAGTATTCTCCGAGGATCGTATATTACATAACCACCGGGATAAAACAATGGACCATGGTACATAGCCACCGTCATATCCTCATCTTCAACAATTTCATCTTCTTCATCTTCCTTCACATATGGTTGAAAAACGACGTCATCAACACCCATTGTATCTAACTTGTCCCTCATACTTGCCACCAACTAGTTTTTGTTCCTTTTCTTCGAGTACTCATACTTGTACCTTGCTGCTCTTGGCTCTGTATCAACCCACTCGACATCCTTTTCAAACGTTTTGGCCAATTCCAAAATTGGGAAATGGTCATATAACCACACATATATCCTAATAACCACATGACTAACTTAAAATGATTGAAGTAATAGAAACAGAACAGTGACATTGTTTGCTTTGACACAACAAAGTAAGAAGGATATACGAAAACTCAGTGCATTGGTCGGCTTAAAACGTAACAAGTATTATAAGCCGAACCTGACAATAGTTACTGTTCGGCTTAACTCGTAACAAGTATTGTAAGACGAACCTCTGACAAGAGTTATGTTTCGGCTTATGTGTGACAACAATAATAAGACGAACCATACATTGATGACCCAAAAAATATACACTGATGACCCAAAAAAATATTCAAGTTTGATCGTTGAGAATTACCTGAAGCATAGTGAAATTTCCTCCAATGTTTGTGCTTGTCAACCTAGAGGCGGCCGCAAGTTGGTCCAAAGAGGTAAGCCACGAAGCCGTTCCCCAAGCATACTTGTTAACGGTTTCAATATTCTTTACCAATTGGAGATAATTAGCATTTACCTTGTTTCCGGTAAGGTCAGGAAAGATATCTCTGCCAAGAGTATAAAGCAAGTATGCGGTTCCGGTTTGCTTCACTTTGATCTCGTCCATTACCAACACCCCCTGTTGTACTTTCTCATTTGTGCACTCAGTTTCCTTTTTCAAGTTAGTTAGCTTGATCTTCTTATTCTTCTTATTCCTTCCACCAGGTATGCAAACGGAGTCGACATCTCTAACGGATCGAAAAAACTCCAACTCAGTTTAGAATGAACTCCAACCAAGAGTTTCCTCGAACAACTTGTACAGCTCATCCCTACTCATGTCATAATAATCAGCATTCACGCTTCTACCCCTTTCTTTAAGGCCTGTAATTTTACTCGCTTCATCAGGAGAGATTGTCATCCCCTAAAAGGTAATTAAAATGTGTAAGTCTCTGGACGAAATCTCTCGGAAAAACAGGAGGCTGTCACACTATCATATTCTTGATGTCCATATTGAATGGCAGGCCATAAAGCAGAGGATTGTACGTAAGCAACCACCTCATCAACCTCTTCAGAAGTTTCCGTTCCGCTGCCCTCTGGTGTCTCAATACTCGGACTGCACGGTTGTGATCAGGAGTCTCATAAATCTTTTTTTCCCAAGATTCGGCGTAACCAATCAACACATTTCCTCCATCTTCAGGAAGAACATGAGGCTCACCATCCGATCTAGGTGAAATTACATCATCTTCAGCAAGAATGTGAAAACCTTTAGCCCGTTATTCTGCAACTTTGTTCTCTGACTCTGGTTGTGCAACCTTATTACCTTTCTCTGATTTTCTTTGGGGTTGTGTTTCTTGAATATCATCAACTTCTTCATCATCATAAATACCTTCTTCTTGTCTTCCAACTCTTCCTTGTTCATCTACTTATTTTATGTCAGTTCCTCTACGGTTCGCTCCCAATTTTTTCTTACCTCCTCCTCGAGGATCGGGAGTTTTAGAAGTAGAAGGTGTTACCTCCATCTTCTTGTTCTTTTTAGCTGCATTGGTCCTGACATAAGCATAAAACTTATAAGCCTAATACTTCGAACAACAAAGGAATACAAACTATATGAAATATGTATTTGATTATCATTTACAGAGAGTAGTTCGACTTATATGCACAAAATACTTCCAATCTGAACATGTATATTCGGCACAAAACTACTATTATCGAATAAGCCGAATCCATATTTACGAATTAGAACAATTATTCGTCGCATAATGATTTTATAAAATGAGCCGAACCTCTACACTTGCAAAAATAATGAATTCTAACAACACATATTCGGCTCAAAACAAATAGTATCAAATAATCCGAATCTATACTTAGGAATTGTAACATATGTTCGGCACATAAGAATATCATAGGATACGCCGAGCTTATACACTTGAACAATATATGAAATTCTACAAATACATGTTCGGCTCAAATCTAATTGTAACGAATAAGCCGATCCTAAATACAAGGCTTCTATTTAACAAAGTTCGGCTCAAATCTCATCTAAACTTTTAAGTCGAACAATTCATATGCATTTTCGTAGTTCGGCCAAGAACAGGTTAACAAGAAATCTGGGAAGTCACATAAGCCGAACCCTACCCTGTAACCGCCGCAAAAACCTTATTTTTGACTATTAAACCTATTATACCAATCGAATTACGAGATGGGTTTGTAGAAACTTACTTTCTTATTCTCATTTTAGGTTTTGGCTTTTCACTTTGTTATTCCGGTTCGATTTGTGGTTGGATTTCACTTTGTTCTACATCTTCATTGAAGTTCTCTTCAATTGGTTCTTCAGTTGGTGCTTCAATTGATCTATTAGAACGCGTTACAGTAGAGTTTAATCGACGATTAATTTTTCATGAATCGACGATTATCAGTTTCACGACGATGCGATATGAAGTGAGGGAGGCAAAGAGGAGGGGAGGAAGAAGAAGACTAGAAGAAGACTTGAAAACTGATTTTGTGTTTTTGGTATTAGGTTTTTGTATTAGGGTTAGGGATAGATTAGTAATTTAGGAGATTTAAGGGCATATAGGTAATTGAACTACCCATAGGGTACCCCTTATAAGGTCACCCAAGTTAGGACTATTTCTTTGTATCCCTAGATAGATTTTGGTATGCTCAAAATCAGGGTTCTTTGCGAATGGATGATCGGTTTGTTTGCTAATGGGTTGGCTTCGGCTGGGATTTTGAAATCCAATAGATCACGGATTAGGCCCAGATACAACCTTGAAAATCCTTTGGATATTCATACATAGATAGTTTAGGATTTGATTAAGGTGTTTGCTTGCAATGTTGTTCATGATAGTTTTAGCATTGTAAATTTCTTCATTATAAATTTTCAAATATATATTTGTGTAGGTTTTATAAGAACTCGTCTATGTTTGTTTAATTTCTTCATTATAAATTTTAACCAAAAAAAATTCATTGGATTATCGTACCCAATTCGTTCATCCGTGCATCCAATTCATTCGACGCAAAATTTGAAATTCGTAATGAACTGGATTGGATGCGGATGAGGTAAAAACCAGACCATACTCGCCCATGCTGATATGTATTGATCTCTGTACCTTGTTGACTATTATTATAGAGGCGGAATTCAGAATAATAATAGACGAAAACTAGAAAACAAAACACACTAGAAACCAAATTCAAAGAAAATATCTTCTCTAGATTATGAACAAGAAAACTATTACAATTCTCTCTTTGTTACGCTCACAATCTCTCTAGGTAAATATTCTTAAACTGTTTGCTAAGCTTGCTTTTACAATAATAATTGTTTCACAAACTTATCTCTAGGGATTTGTCTCACAAACCTCCTTTTTTTTGATCTAGATGAGTCTGTATCACAAACTACACTCTAGATGTCTTAGCTATGAGCTAAACATCTCTATTTATAGCTTTAAAGGTTTCCAAAACCTCATAAGAATCTATTTCCTTATCTAAGAATAATACCTTTTCTAGGCATATTTATTTATCTACGAATAATTCCTTTTCTAGAAAGAATTCCTTGTCTAGGAATATTACCTTATCTAGGAAGTATTTCCTTATCTAGGAATACTTCCTTACTTTGGTTTGGTTTCCCAAACCTACTAGGAATATTTTCCTTCTGTAGGAATACTGCCTTAAATCAATAATCCTCATAAATTACAATTATATCCTCAATCCGTCTTGAGGATTGTTAGACACATTTTTGTGTCTAATTTGTCTAGATTCATTATATTGATAGTGCTTATTTTTGTACTTATTATGGTGTTTTATGCGCGTGTAGGTATTTTGGCCAACAAAATTTTTTGGAAAAATAGTCTCGAAAAGTTGGTAAAAGCGCCCGGAGGACACATGCTATTCAGACTCTCACTATGGATAAGAGGTACCCAAATTACTAAGGGGCACCCTCAGGGCACCCAAAGGGCAACTACTATTTGCACACCAGAACTGGATAGGGGGGAGGTCATCTTCCAAATTCAAATTCACAAAATGGCGGGAAAATTGTTGCAAAGACAAAGTTAACTTAGGGTTCGAAATTTTGGGAGGATTTAAAAAGATTAAATCTCGAAATTTTGGTGGGCTGGACTTCTTATATCATAACAGGGTTGGTACTATTGATTATTAGATCGAAGGAAATGGGCTAGATAACTCGGGTTGAGGCAAAACAGGGGAATGAGCTTACACGGGTCCCTGCATGATTTATTTTTGGAATTTCAGGGAGACTAAAGGCGAGATATTCTTTCCAAAGATATGTATCTATCTAAGGAAGAGTTTGGGAGGATTTGGGAATCTCAGAAACGCGTAAAGAAGACTTGGAGAGGAAATTTCGTACCTTGGCAGCAAAGAAAAAAGGAGAGATTTAATCGGGTTTTAGAGGGTTTGGAGGGGTATAAAAGGTGTGCTCGAGTCCCAGAGATGGGTATTGAAGTTTAGGAGAAGTTAGGGGAAGTTTAGAACACCACAGAGCCGAGAAATCAAAGTTGCAGGAAACCGGGTTTTGCTGCTGCTGCTGAAGAACACGAAGAACAAAAGGCCATTAAAGACAGTCGTTTTTGTGGTCTTAAAATCAGCGACAAAGCAACAATGTTTACAAAAGTTTTCTGTAACAGTTCTATTGTAACAACTGTTTTGTAACGCCGATATACCGTTGCAAACAGTCTGTGTTATTACTTTTCACTTTTTTAATCAACTTTTGAACCATAAACCAATATTTTGAGCAAGTGATTAATATGAGGAGCTAAACCCCATTGCTGAGGCGACGGAGGAAGCCAATTTTCCATGATGTGTGTGGTAATTTCTATTTTAATTAATTTTTGCAATCTCTTTTAAGATTATTTGCCTTGATTGAAAATTGATTGAATGATTTTTCCTAAGCAATTGTGATTTCTCTTGATACATTATGATTAGACCTAGGTTTCTGATATTCTATGCTTTTGAAATATAATTGTTATTCAAAAAATCTACCTTTGCAAAATATTAGAATCACTTTAAACGTAAAGAGTTGCACGAATATTGATTAGATTAAATCACATAAAAATTGGAGTTTGGTGGAATCCTGAGTCGCTTTTTATAATCTTGATAACAAATTTGTCAGTTTTCTATTGAGTTTGAATCTAAAATTGAATCTTCACAAGTCTGAGTTGAACGAACTTTTACTACCAATTTCTACAACTTGTTAAAATCACATCAAGGATCACTAGTCCCGGAGAGATAAAGATACACATGTATCACATGCTGACTCCTACATACAACACAAACAGGGACACAGCTACTAAGAGTCTATTGGGGCAATTTTACCCTATATTTCGTGACATTACCTATGCAGGTTTAGTATTTTGGAAATTTTACTACATAGGGGGGAATGAATGTATATGGGATTATTGGAAAATTGGTAAAAGATACTAAGATTTTGTATTCTTTCCTTAATTATTAACATCTGTGTTGGATTAAATGGTGAATGAAATCTCTATGTTATTAGCGAATTCAAGATAGGAAATATGCTAATCTGAAGATAGTAAAATTAACTCAAAATGGTTAGATAATCTTGAGGCGGTCAATTAGATCCTTCCATAGCATGTCTATTATACGCGAATTCATATATTACAATTTAACAAGTATTTCAACGTGACCAATCTTAGATCATGAGTTTCAAAATATTGTCCCGTTTAAACAAAAGTTTTGGCTCTGTCTCTGATCACACAACTGTTAAACTCAACGTTAAAAAGTGGGTAGCACTGAGCGAACATGATAAGACTTGAACTCGATCGCATAAATCGAGTTCAAGTCTACAAGGGAACCTATCCCAAAATTAGGAGATTGACATAAAATCAGGGATATTTCCTCTAAAAGGAATTTTTGATGAACTGTTTATAACCAATAATTTGCATAAGAATAGGTATATATGTTACTAAAATAATATTTATACAAAAAAATCTAGGCATTATTAAGTCAGTGTGGTACGCTGTGAAAGAGTTGCTTTTCGAAGAAACACCCTGCCATGTAAGTTTCTATATATTAAATAGATGATTCAAGAGTTTGGGATGGATTATGTAACATATAATGTGGCATTATACGTTGTGCGGATAATTTCTGTCCGGAGTTTTCTAAGGAAGCACATAATGTTACTCTTGGGTAGAAACTGATGGCTTCAACCCAAATCGATTCTTTGGTCTCAATTACAGCTGTTGGCCGGTGATTATGTGTTCGTACAACCTTCCTCCTTCGATGTGTATAAAGCGAGAGTTATCTATGTTATGTGTATTGATATCAGGACATAGACAACCAAGTAAACCATTGATAATGACTTGAAAGAGTTAAGGAATGAATGTGTTATGACTTTCTACGACTTCATTAATACTGGATTTTCGATGAGAGTAAGGTTTTTATGGTTCATTCATGTTTTTCTAGCATTAGAGACTCTTTATGGATATGTAACTCGTGGGTATGTTGCTTGTTCAACTTTTGGAGATGAAATAGTTGCTCATTGACTATCGTATAGTAAGAAGCTATGTTATATGGGACACCGAAGATGGCTAGCTAGCTTCCATCCAGAAACAAGTATATAGATCATAAAACAAACTTCAGCGGAGGGTAGAACATGGTAAATTAAGCTCTATGGCCAATAACAGGATTGCAAGTAGAGATAGTATCTAATTTGAAGAAAACAAGGTAATGGAAAACCACCATTAAATAAACGTAAAAGAGGAGCTGAAGGGGATGCCGATAAAAAAGTTTCCGATCACTCGCTACTTTCTCGAAGGTCTATTCTTCATGATTTGCTATATGAGTATGGTAAAGTGGCAAACATAACTTCCTAAGTTCAAGTATACCATTAGGCATACATGATAAAGACTCCATCACTTGATGGTCTCCAGATTGCTCGATTGTCACTAAATAACCAGTGATAGTTTTTATGCCGATCGACGCTAGCATTTCTTAATCTCTCACTATTCTCGCTAATTTAAAACAAGATAAATTAATCGTACCTTTT
The DNA here is from genome assembly GCA_023531295.1 of Papaver armeniacum. Lineage (NCBI taxonomy): Eukaryota > Viridiplantae > Streptophyta > Magnoliopsida > Ranunculales > Papaveraceae > Papaver > Papaver armeniacum. The sequence continues at coordinate 1,414,388 of JAJJWW010018609.1, read as the reverse complement.
TTACTAATTTTCTATAATATGGATCCTCAATCTCAGGGATAAAGTAACAGAAGTACCAACATCCAGATTTCAATTTTCATTATCGCTGAAGATGAATGTATTTGTTGTAATTATGTTTTTCTTTTTTTTTAGATTCTATCGATGATGCACATCAACATGGTAACACAATGTGGGATAACATGTTTCTGAAATATCAAGAACAAACCATGAACACATCGTGATGTAAATGAGTTGTCGCACCACTTCATTGCATTCAATAAGGAAGTCGTTGCTGCGATAGTGCAAGCCAAGAAATGATGGGAGAGTAGTGACAGTTATATTGATGTGGACCAAAAATTTCAAAATATGGAGCTGAAAAAAAGTCGGCTTTCTCAAGACAATTTTTTCAATGACTATGACATAAAAACAAGTCATCTTTCTCAAGACAAATTTGCCAATAACGATAACAAACATAAGATTCTTAATGCAGACACATAATTATGAACAACCAATAAAAACATGTGTGCAACTGAATTTGATGTGGCTACAAAGACAGATTAACCAACGATCTGGATTTGATAACAACCCAAAGAGGTGATGATGATGAGGATGTATTAAATGTTGTTCTAATCTACTGAATACTATCTTGAAATGAAATATTTCTTAGTTCTACCTTATTCTACTTAATATTTTTACTTAATATATAACACCAGATTATGTTAGATCATTGCTCGGTTGAAACCACAAGTTCTTGATGTAGGACATCATACTCATCTATTGACGGCTGAAGCATAACGCAGATGTCTTGACCCGGTGCCTTAGATCCTGGTATAAGTAGTGACATAATCTGAAACTATAGCTTCATACATAATGATGGTAGCAGATTATAAGGAACCAAGATGACTGGCCAACAATTGTAAATCGTACATTGGATGCTTTGAGGATTAAAACCATCGGTTGAAATGCCAAGCCACACATTTGGCGATTCCCCGCAAACTTAGGCCACTTTGTCTTCATGTTCTGCCATTGTGTATAGTCGATTGGGTGTCACATATACTCAGAAGAAGCTTCTGCACGATCATGCCATGTCATATCTTTACAAATCTGGTATAATATAATATTTCTTAAGTCTTGGAGGAAATGAAAAATGTCGCAATATTAAAACAGACTATTTTGTTACTCTTTGAACTCCATCTTTCCCTTCTATGAATTTGTACCTAGATGATCCACAACTTGGACATTCAATCTCATCCTTCAAATATTTTCGGAACAACACATAGTGGTTAATGCAAGCATGAATGTTATCTTCCTTCATTCTCATATCTTTTAACATCTCTTTCATTACTGGGTACTTTGCAGGGAAAGTGTTGCCCTCTGGAAACCATTTTCTTAATAATCCCAAGCGGTAAGTGACATTATTTGCAGACCAACCAAATATATTCTTGACATGATGCAGTTCACAATCACAAAAAGAGTTGACACACCATTCTCCCATGTGGGATAAATCTTCTCTTCCGTTAACTTTTGGTACTTGTTGTATTTTCACCTACGTTAGGCTCCTAGAAGGAATGTACAGAATCACCAGCATTGCCATCATTTAATACTTCGAATATCCCGAATGCATTATCTACAAAGTCATTTAACCTATCATCTCGACGAATCTCTTCAAAGACTTCCTCCACTATTGTTTCTTCTACAACTGTATCTGCTGCATTGTCCTGACTCACATATGACGCTGACGATGATGCTGATCTCGGTGTCGACTTCTCTCCGTGTAGACATCAAACTACATATGAATTAAATATGCCATATCTTAGTAAATCATGCCTCACCAGTGCAAAATTCATGGATTTTATATTACGATAACGAAGACAAGGACAGGAAAAGAACTGCGAGTTTCTAATTCTGTTCTTGTATGCAAAATTAATATACTTAGCCACCTCTTGTCTATAAGATGGACTACACCTATCTTCAATATTCATCCATTCTTTCTCACAAAGTTCAGTCATTCTACAACCATCAACGCAAACTAGATTATAAATAATGACAAGAAAACAAAATACAAGTATGCCTACACAAATTAGACTGCACCAAAACCAGAAAACTCTAGCTTATGTCATATTATGACTGACATACATATCTATCACAATAGAAGTTTAACTTCATGGAATGGGATCAATAACTTGAGAGCATATTTAACTAACATGGAGAAATAATATCTTCACAACTTTCCATTTGATTTCAGAAACATATCATCTTCACCAAAAAACCAGCATATAGCAAATAATCAAACACCATGGCATATAATCATTAACATGGATAAATGTCCATTACACTAAACCGATTACCTGACTTTTTAAATTCTACCCCAATCATGTTCCTCACGGTCTGCATACAAAAATAATGAATAATGAGTGCTCAAGACCAACTAAAAGTTAAAAACAAGAAATCTTTACAATTTCTTAAATAATACTGGACATACAACAAATCACTCACCAACGATCTTGCAGCTGTGAATAACTTTCGCGCACAATTAGCACTCACAGAAAGAAACCCCCCCCCCCCCAAAAAAAAAAAAAAAAAAAAAAACATAAGTACCTAACCATTCAAAAAAAAAATCAAAAATAATAAGTACTTAGGTAAAGCATGGCAATACCCATCTGCTTATGAAAATCAAAGCTCAATCAAATGAATTGGTATCACATACTTGGGAAAAAAAAAAGATAAGACTCAATAAACACGAAACCTAAACTAATTGTTGTTATATACAAAGCAACACAACAAAAATAATATAATTAACCCCTACAAATACATCCAACAATATGAAAAGTAAGAACCTAAGCATCTAGATAAAACAACAAAACATATACGATTATCTGACCTTTTAGATCAAGTCAGTAGGAACCACAGCCATAATCTACATACTCTGCATCAAAACACAAAAAGTATATTTTAGAACAATCGGTTTTCAAAAATTACAAACAAAGCACTTTGCTCAACTACTCACAGATAACAACTGAGTACCAAATCAACAACAATAAGCGTATTTCAAGTGAAACCATATGATTTCTGAACAACACCAATGAAGAAAGTAACCAAACTTTAATGAAATCTCAATGAAGAAAATAACAAAACTTAAATATTAAGAAACATATGGAAAATTTTCTCTAAACTTAAGCCATGTAAAAGAACAAAAAGAGTAACAAATGAAAATAATAACATAAAATAAATGAATAATATCCAAAAATTATCAAACAACATTTCAATCAAGAGTGGAACCATCATCTTACTGACCAAAAACAAGGGTTTAGTCAACCAAAATAAATAATTAAAAAAAAAAAAACAGAAATTAGGGACAACAGTTAATAGATCGAACTTTTTGATTTAGTGGTTTTGACTAGGATACATATCTTAAGAATAAATGAGTAATGATTTGAGGTTTTAATGATGAATTCTAGGGTTTTCTTTCCTAGTTGGAAATATGGGTTTTCAACTCTTTTAAGCTACTCAGAATCTTCAATCAAACTTGGGATTTCTGTTCATCTGAAATATCAGGTGGTCGATCGAGAGAGAGCTGATAAGATAATCGATTTCGATCGGGTTCGAGAGTTGAGAGAAGAAGAAAAAATAGTCTGTTAGAGAAAAAAATCGAGTGAGAGACTAAGAGTGATTTTTTATTTTTAATACTAGGGTGAAAAATTTGGGGGGGAAATAAGTGTAAATAGGGGGAAATAAATTGGGTCAAATTAACAAAGTCTTAAATGAATGATTAGGACTAATGAAGTTGATAAAATTTAGCAATTAATTAAGAAATGATTCCAATTTGTAAAAATTAGTGAGCTAAATAAAAGAATTACATATTAATGTAAATGAGTAAAATGAAGTAGAAATAAATAAAATAAAAGTAGTATTATTAAAAAGTAAAATGATTAGAGCTGAAATAAATATGTAATAATTATATTTGGAGCGAAATAAAATTTGGGAGGAAAAATATGGGGTGAAAGTGAAAATTGAGAGGGAAAATATAGATTTTTAGACAAAATCAGAGAGGAACTATAAAATTTGGGAGGGAAATTAATTTTAAATTAAAATAAAATGTTAATAAAGAGATATCCAACCGAAAAACCCTTAAAAGAAAAACTAACTACGATAATGCCACTGTAAGCAACATATGTTAACGTTGAACGTTGCCTAATTATTATCAGAAATTACATAATTATAACAACATATTTTCGGGTTTGCAACGAATATAGAAGCCCATACGCAACGTATATAATGTTGCAAAATTGAAAATTTTAGCGTTGCATATATGCTGAAATGGTGTAGTCATCATAAACATACTCGATGGGCTATTTTGGATGATGACTATGTCTATGATGGGCTATGCTAAGTACTGGGAGGAGTATTACTTTAACTCGGGTACAATTTTAACTATGCCGCAGTTGGATCCTATCTAAGTACGTTGGAATAGATGACTGGCGAATGCAAATTTTACTGCTTCAATATAAATTTGAAATTGTTGTGTAATATGCTAGAGTTGTGATGTTTGTTTGTTCTTTCAAGTATCAATGTTTATCTAGTTAAGCAATAGGATTGAGATAAAGTATGTATTTGGTTTATTTGGAGAGATATCGGCGTGTATGCACATCTGGTCCGAGTAATGTTATTCTTGTACGTAATATGCATTTGGTTAGAGAACATGTTCTTTGTAGAATTTACTTACAAATTTTTAGTCTACATTTCCTTCTTATATAAATGTTACGTATGCCTGAATTGACATCTACCTGCATTTTTGGTGCTCGTTTGATTCCACATCTCAAAGTTATTTATGCTTGAACAAATATATCACAAATTTACATATTTTCAGTAATGCCATTGTTTAAAAATGTATCAAAATTTCCAAACCTTGATATCTTTTAAAATACACACACCCGATTTTCGTAAGATGTATATATATTTGGAAAGCTCCTTGAATTACCTCAGCAATTCAATCGTGGTATGAGTCTCTCTCCCTCTGATGTGTTGTAAAAAGTGGTAACAAAAGTTCGTTTCTTGGACTTGTAGAGATTCGATTTTAGACTCAAATTAAAATAGAAAACTTAAGAAGTTGTCGTTATCAAGATTATAAAAAGCACTGAGACTCGGGATTCCACCAATCACCAATTTTTATGTGATTTAATCTAATCAATATTCATGCAACTCTTTATGTTTGAAGTGATTCTAATATTTTTTCCTAGACAAGTAGATTCTCAAAACAATATTTGTAAATCGAAAGCATGGACCATCAAAAGACTTAACCTCATGACCCATAAATTGAGAACACAACCACTTAATCGTAATCATATATTCGATTTCGATTCAAAGTGCAAATAATCATAAAAGAAATTGAAAAAATCATTAAAAATAGAGATTACCACATAATAATTGGAAAAATGGCTTCCTCCGTCGCCTCAGCAATGGTGTTTAGCTCCTCATGTTATCCACGTGCTCAAAATAGGTGTTCATAGCTCAAATAGGTGAAAAACAAGAGAAAAGTGCTAATACAGATATTTTCAACAGTTTATAGGTGTTGCAATCGCACTGTTCCAAGAAACGTTAATATAATAAACTGATGTAGAATATAAGACTGCTCTACGACTGACTCCGTTAGTCCAATGTTCTTCGTGTTCTTGATAACTGCAGCAGCAACAACAAAAATTCCCGTAGATCTGATTTCTTCTCCTCTGTGCCTTTGTTGGCCCCCTAAGGTCTCGATTACCCCTCTGTGACTCCTATTAGTGTTTATATATACCACAGTACCATGCGAACCCGATTAAATTCTCTATTTTCTTTATACGAAAGTTTCAGACTTTTCTTCCCCATATATCTTTCGTACGAGGATTTGATTAAATCATAGCTGTTCAAAACTTTTCTTAGGATAGAAACAAATCGAACAAAAGATATTTTCTCTCTAAAAACAGCACCCGAGTATTACTCCTCCCATGTTTTAGATAATTCCCGAGAAAACAAGGATTTGATTCCTTTTTAACTTCCCAACACACGTCACCGCTCCTTTCTACTCGTATCAAGCCCATACTGATCCATATCCAAAAACAAAGCTCGCGAAAATCTCTTCCAGAATTAATCCAAACTTTACGCAGGTGAATAAGCTTATTCCCTGTTTAGCCGAGAACCGATTATCCAGCCAAGTTTAATCCGTTAAACTCTTATAACAACCCTGTTTAGTCAAGTATAGTCCAACCAAACAAGCTTCGTGATTGAATCTCTGCCAGACACGTCCAAAAGTCGAATCCAACTCGCCAAAGAAAACACGCAGAGAAGAAAACAATTTCCCGCCAAATTTTATTTTTCAAAAGGAGATGATAACCTCCCCCTATCCAGACTGGGGTGCGTTTAGCCATTGGGGTGCAAATAGTAGATCCGGGGTGCAAACAGCAGTGAGGTTCCCCTTAGTAATTGAAGTACCCCGTATCCAAACTGAGAGTCCTAATAGTAGGTGTCCTCCGGGCGCCTTTATCAACTTTTCGAGCCGATTTTTCCAAAAATGTTTATTGGCCAAAAATACCTACACACGCATAAAACACCATAATAAGTACAAGAATGAGCACTATCAATATATAGAATTGAGACAAATATGACACAAAAATGCGTCCATCACCCTCCCCCTTTTCTCCGAACCACATGAAAAGAAAAAAAACTACTCTCCTCAAACATTAGATCCTTGATATCACTAGTAGAAAAGGAGATTTTTCTGACCCACAGCCCCGGCCCTCAATGGCGGTCAATGGACCATGGACCGGTCAAGATGGTCTATGATTTTAAAACATCTCGGAGCACATCTCGGAGTGCCAAAGTTGGTAGTTGAATAAAAAAATTTATTATTATTTTATTCCTCGTTCACCGACCCACTCTGTGACGGGTGAACCTAGTTTTTGGTCTGGTTCAATTTTCAAGGCAGCCATAAAACTTTATCTCTTTATCTCTGTATTACGTCTCCCTAACATTATTTCTCTTCTGCTTGGGAGAGAGACTGCAATTATCTTTTCTTCTTCTCCGCTCACTTCCATCACCGCCACAGACAGCACAACCACTTCCATCACCACAACACCACCTTTTTCTTCATCTTCTCCCTTGATTTAGTTCGTATACACAAAATCGACGAAACACGAAGAACCCTAGAATAAAACTCTAAATTTTTTATACTTCACAGATTGAAACTCAGTCTTACAAATCAAAGTTGTATCCTCACTCATTTCAGCATTTTTCTTCATTAAATCATCATTCTCTTTACGATCTTGAGCATCAACCTCATCAGGTATAATATGCGAAACTTTTTTTTTTTTTTTTTTTTGTTAGATTTTAATTTTTGAATTTGGGGGTTTTGGCTATGGGTTATTAGAATTGGTTAAGGGTTTTCAATTATTCTTTTGTTAGCGATTTAGTGCTCTAATGTTTGTTTAGTTGCTTAATGGGTTTTGCAGAAACTGATTTTGTATCGATGGATTTATTGTTTGATTTTCTGATTTTGACCAGATATATTCTAAGCAACAACATCAGCAGGTAATTTATTGTAGATTAGTTGCCCTTATTTCTTTGTCCTAAGGATATATATGTTTTTCTTGCTTGATTTGGGAATTTTTGATTTGAAGGTTAAAATAGAACTCAACTTTACTGATTTTGTTAAAAGATCTGAGATTTGGGTTTTCAACTTTTCTTATCCTTTTCATTTAAGGGTTTTCTTGAATTGATTGAGGTTTTGTATTAAGTTGTTGTTATTGTTGTGTTGCTCTTGTTGTTTATAGGTTTGGATGTTTGTGTGCTCTATCCTTGTGGGTATCATATGGTTTTAAATCTACTGGATTATCTTCATCCAAGCATGTACCTTTAAAAGTTGTTGAAAAGCTTGATGGTGAATTTCATGAATCCATGTGAAGCTTTGATATTTGTTTACTTTTAATGGATTTTCATAGGGTTTGTTTGTGTATACTTGTAGGAAGGAATGTCGATCGAAGGTATATTATGGTTCAAGTTGCAAAATATGGTCTCAATGCTGAAAGGATGTAAGTAAATTTTTTATATATGAGTCTAGTCTGATTTATAGTTCAAGTTCTTCGTTGCCATGTAAAATGTAGTGTAGTTGTGAATTGCCTCTTACTTTAGACGAATGTATAGATAATTGTACTGTATGTTATTTTGACTAGAGGAGTAGGGAACGGTCTAGCTAGAACTCGCATCCCCCACCGAAGGTATTGTTTATTATTTTGACTATATATTTTGAGACATAATTTCTCAAATCAATATCGCTGATTGTAAACTATTCTAGTTCCAGGTCTTGTAACGATCAGTGGGGTTGTTATAGTAGAACGAGAAGTCGTAGTATGAGTCGGGAAAGATATGATGACAGATTTCGTGGGAGAGGTATAGGTTCACGCCATCGCGGTAGGATCTGCATTTTAAGTCCCGATTACTGAAGTGGTGCTAGTCGAAGTCGATACGAAGAAGAATACAGGAGAAGCAGAAGCAAGTCATCAGGCAGGTAGTACAATTTACATATCTTGGATTCTTGTCTTCTATGGCTTTGCACCTTATATTGATTAAAACATTCTCATTCTTTCTAGCGCCTCTCTTGTTCGGCGCATTCCTAGTACTCCTAGGAAATGGAGTACATCTCCTGGCAGTGCTCATTCTTCAAGGGATGAAAGCCTGATATAAGCAATCATGAAAGTCCTAGAAAAAATGCTTGTTGATGATATCGGTGATGTTAGAAGATGTTAGAAGTTTAACACCCAGCTGCTAAGGTAAAGATACATAAACACAACCTTAAGTCCTACGCCGTTCTCAGGGGCGTGTTGTACTTGACAGACACGGGGCTCGCAGCAAAGGAAAGTGAGTGCTTAGCTTTAAGAACTCCTTTAGTTTTGGTTTTTAAGATTTACTCTCTATAACATGGAGATTGAACATTTATTCAATTCTTATGCTGTCAGAACTACCTGAATGTGGATCGTGGAATATATGGAATCATAATGTTTTGTCGAGGTATGTATATTCGCTATTCTCTTCATTGTTTAAGCGTTTATTAAATTGTTTCAGATTTAGGATACGAAACCATAAAATAGGATTCGACTTAAAGAAATTATGCTCATCCACTTCTACCATTAGGTTGGGCTTAGGATTAATCTTAAAAATCATGTAATTACCTGTTTTTCTGCATATTTAATTATACATCTTCACCATGTTAGCTGCCAGTTCAAAGTTGGGGACACCATACATCTTACTGCTAACTTGAAATGTCCCAATCCTCATTGCCTACACCTCTGTGAATCTGGTTTGTTTCAGCAGGGGAGATGTTGGGTTCTCTTGTGTTAATTTTCCTTGTTTGTTAGTTTCAAGTCCCTAATCCTCAATTTACCAATTGATTTTAGTATGCAGATTGTAGCTCAACACAACAAATACATTTTCATTCTATTATTGTGTTTTGTGCTCCATAAAAAAGTTTACATAATTTTCATCATACTTTTGTCTACAACCACAGGAGTACAAGGATTAATCAGATGTAGTGGACATGTAAACATGCTAGAGATAGGGTGCTTCTTATTATCATACTCCTACCAATAAACTAATGGTTCACTGAGAAAGATTTTAGCATTTAGGATGATCATGTTGTTAGAGATATGTCAGCAAATACTTGGAACACCTCTTATATAGAAGCAAACTAAGAATGCCTCAATAGAACTGTACCTTGGATGGACCCTCAACAAACATGAATGTATTCTGGGCTTAAGTTCAAATGTTGACTGTGATTATAAGGATTCAATCCATGTTCCTGTCATTTCGGTCGTTGTTGTGGTTTCGATGCATTATATTTTACACCTATTATGCTAAACCTTAATACTACCATGGAGATGTCTTAATTATGTTGCTTGGGTGTTCGAGTTATAATATCTTTGGATTTTAATTTGGAAGTTTGCGCTGTCGGTTTAATTTGGTGAACTGATATAAATTTGAATGCCTGCCATCCTATGTGTCATATTGTATGTTGTGCTGCCATCATATTTCAGCTTCTTGGTTGTTAAGGACCTTAAGGTTTGCAATGCATCTTCGATTTAGAAACATTTATGTTTCTAAGTGTTTAGTTTCTCTAGATGTCATCAGGTTATTTCTTATGTTAGTGCACCGTTTGATCTTAATTGCTGGTGCAGAATTTAGGTTTTCACATTTGTTTGTGAACTGCAAAATGATCTGTTGATTTCTTGATTTTTTTTTTTTTTTTTTTTTTTTTTTTTTTTTTTTTGATCTCCTGTTTTACCAAGGCTGCCACACATGAAGATTACTTTATTATCAAAGTATGTCTTTCTATCTCTTCCCATTAATGTGATTCATTGATGTTTCAGATTATTAGTTGATTAATGATAAGATAAAAGATGTCTGAATTTTTCATTTGAGGATTATGACATCTGATGGGGGAACTTTTTTTTTCAGTGCAGATACACCGTTATTAATCTATCATTATTGTAAGAACTTGTATTGCTCTGAACTTAAGATCTTATACCTGTTTTTTGTAATTTGAATACCTTTTTTTTTTTTTTTTTTTTGGTAATTTGAACATAATGAATCAATGAATGTTGAATTGAAAGATTATTTGTTTGCAAGTTTAATTTGATTATCATTTGAGTATAATTTGGTTCCATTTGAGTTTAGTTTGATTCTCATTTGAGTATAATTTGGTTTCCATTTGAGTTTAATTTTGTTCCCATTTGAGTTTAATTTGATTCTCATTTGAGATTAATTTGGTTTCCATTTGAGTTTAATTTTGTTTCCATTTGAGTTTAATTTGATTCTCATTTGAGTTTAATTTGGTTTCCATTTGAGGAGTAGTCAGGCCAGACAGATTCAGTCTGGCAATCTGAGCCTATTTTTTTTTTTATATTAAAATGTATATCATCGACCGATTGTGGTCAGTCTTATCACCTTGACCGTTAAAATCAGTCGCTGACACAAGTTGTATACGTCATAGTTCAAACAACGACCCTTTCTTCGACCGACAAATCAAGTCATAGATACGAGTTAAATGACTTGCTTTGTCGGTAGCAAACCGCTGATTTCCACTATATGCCTGGTTTTGGTTTAATTTTTCAGACCTACCAGGCAGATCGAGTTTGTTTCCTTGTATATTCCCGTAAAGATAATTATTTCCAAACAATTTTTATGGTTTCTTATCGGTCTGATGGTTTCAAAATACTGTCATGACTTGTTTTCTTATTGCCTTATTAGTTTTTTTTTTTTTCGTGGATTTGTCCAGTTATCCAGTATGTTCTAGAAGAAAACGATTTACTTCGCCGAATTTGGAGATCGTTTGTGAAGAAATTAATTTGGTCATAGCACTTCCCTTTTATGGAAGCATCTAATATCCATGATGATCAAGAAAAAAATTGGTTTGAAACCATTAAAAGGATATCCAATCCTTCAATGGGATGCAGAAGTTTAATATCTTCATATCTCGTTTCTTTGAGTTTAGAATGTAAACCTTGTACTATATGTATTTTCCTGTATCTTGATATAATTGATCATGATCAATCAGGAGGGTGTCTCTATGTACCACTCTTCTATGTAATTCTTAAAATCTCAATTTGAATGAGGTAGTCCGATAAATAAAATTTAGGGACTCTCCCCTTCTTTCCTCACAAAAAAAACAAACAAACACAATTACCTGCGTGATGAGTATAAATAATAAAATAATTAAATTTTATGGTACCAAAAGAAGAATGCGCGATTGGGGGATACTTGAACTAATTGGGGGATATAAATTATTTCTCCCAACCAATAGTATCTGCTAAGGGGTGATTTTTGGGTATGAAAATACTAAAATACCCTTTGATTAAGTAAAAAAACATTATGAAAATACTATCATACCCTTTCTCCTTAAATTTAAAATAAAAAACCAAATAATATATCCCCCATTTCTACACCATCAGTTCTGGCACTCTTAGGGTTAGGTTTTTGAATTTTTTTTTTCTTTATCTTCTTCATCGTTATTCATCCGTTTATCTTCGTCGATTACCTAAATCTATCTATAATTATTCCTCCACGAAAGAAACCTCCGCAATCAAAATCGAAATCAATTGCTCAACAAAAACAAGAAGAAAGAATTGATCGGATTGCCAAAGAAGAAGAAGAAAACTCGCACAATCAATCTCTCGTAAACATGGCTTCTGTGAGAAGGTAAGTGATTTTGGACTAGTTTACAAGTGTTTGAATCGATTTACATCAGTGGGTGTTGGTTAGAATCGCGAACCCTAACTCTAACAGTTGAGTTTCAGTGAGTTCCGACATTGAAATGTGTATGAATACAATGCCGGTACTTAATAACGGCATTTAATTTAGGTTGAAGGCAATGCCTGTAGATTGTTATGGCATTGATTTTAGTATGAATGCTATGCCGGTATGGAGTCACTGAAACACCTGAAACTGAATGTTTTGTCCCGGCATTGATTTTAGGTTGAATACAAAGCCGGTAGTCTGTCACGGCATTGATATATATTTATTAGAATATGCCGGAAGCCAACTTTTAGTATACGAAACCCTAGGAATTTGTTATCAGTACATCACATAGAATTTAGGTTGAATACGATACCGGTACTGGGTTACGACATGGATATGAATTCTTACCTATGTGCCGGAAGTGCTCATTTGGTATCCATGAACTTCTTTGGAATTACCTAAGACTACCGGCATTATCTACAATTATTCGATGATGCCGACATCATGTCCTGGCATAGTTATTTTGTTAAATTACTATGCCGTTTATTGGTACCGAAATTGTAGAATAATTGTAGACAATGCCGGTATTGATGATTCTATGCTATATTTCAGTATATCTATGTGACATCAAATATGAAAGTGAGTTGTCTTATATTCATTTCGTGTGTCTTTTGATATAGGGCTAGAGCCAAGGAAGCTAACAAAGGAAAACTAAAGATGCTGGCATTAAGAAAAGAAAGAAGGATGGTCTTGGTACTCCTCAGTCTCTGCCTCCTCGAGGGAAAGAACAAGGTCGCAACAAGCGTTTGGGGGCAGATACAAGAGGGAAAATTTGGGAGAGTATTGACTGTAGTCGACTCATAATCTGTGAACCTACTGGAACAATTAAGCACAATGAGCCAGATTATGAGCAAGATGAAGAGGAAAGTGAGGAGGAAGATAATGAGGTTGGTGCAATTCAATTAGCAACCAAAAGCCAATTTTTAGAGGAAGATGGTGGGCCAAGTCAAAAACCGACACAAGACAAAGGCAAAGTAAAATTTAAAGGTTCACACCTTCCTCATACTAATGACATGATACCTGACCTTGATCGTGGTAGAATTTGGGGTGAAGCTGACGATCCGAGAATGCTATTTGGCTACAAGGACACGTGAGCTCGTACTATCTATCAAACCTATGTAATATTTTTTTATCATTTCAAAATGGGGGATATTGTTGGCCGGCATGGACGTATTATGAATACCATGCCGGTAATAGTGCTGGCATTATATTCATACTAAGTCCATGCCGACACAAAGCTATTTCAGCTGAAACAATGGTGGATTCAAAGAAAAAAAAAATCAAATTTTCAACACATTAGCACCTTTACCTGAGTATTGGGAGTGCTTGTATGTTGAACTAGTCTACTCTCTCGGGAGAAACTCTCCATGCTCATAAAAATCATCATCTAAGGGGTTGGTTCCACAAAAACTTGCAATTGTGAGTTGTTGTCATTAGCAGAAGATTGAAGATATGATCCTTGTTGTAGTTGAGCTAAAGATTCAGCAACAACAATTCTCTCTTCACAACCATCCTTCATTTTCACCAAAAAAAGTTCCCTATCAAATATTTTTTCCCTCCTAATCTCACCTCACTCATCCAAATACAAATAAAAATACACACTAATCTCTTAACAAATACTTAAGATTTTTTCTAATTATAATTAATCACTAAACCTAATTAGTGAGGGTAGATTATGTATTAGGTAAAATACTTAGATAAGGGTGACCCTGATTTGATATTTTGATCCAGTTTTTGTCCTTTTCCTCTATCCCAATCTCGCGTTCCAAAAAATCACATATATCATATTGTTAAGAAAATTCATGCGTATGCACTATGCACTAGTGTAAAAGAAACCACCATTGTTACATAAAGATAAAAAAATGTACATCACAGTTCATAAAATACACATAAAATAAACAAATTACTACTGTTACAAGGGGAACAATAATCATTGCTTGCATCATACATACATATCAATAAAGAATACTACTACTGTTACAACAGGGGGCTGATAATGCCTTTAGATGTTAAGCCAGTCAAGATAATGATCAGAAACATCTGACCAATTTGGTTCAATCCAGCTGCAGTGCAAGTTCTCCCTCGAATCACGATAATCTTTAAAAGAATGCTTACTCCCAAAAGAATGATACATACCCGTATCGAGAGCGTAATACAAAATCTCTTCATCGCGCAACCTCGGAAAGTAGATCTTGTTCTCCATATGACTAATCGGAGCCATTGCTGAGACACAAGATGTATTGCTAATACACAACATATGCCGACCCAATCGTTTGACTTCAAGCCAAACCATTTTAGTGTCGTTGAAACTGAAAATGCGGACCCATTTTCCTAAATGGCCTAATAATACAGACATAAGTTTTCCATCACACTCCACCAAGAAACTCTTGTAGATAAACTACTTAATTTGGCGGTGCTACCATGGCTAGAATTTCCCAACTAATGCCAGGACCTAATTTAAATACCCCCAAAGTTCCTTTGAGGTCTAAGCAATAGAAAGATCCACGGTAGAAAACAGGATTGTTAAAGTTTAGCTGGAAATCCACATTGTTAGCAAAGACATTGTGTGTCCAAGATTCATCTCCCGCTTGATAAATAAGATTTCAACCCTATTACCATATATATCACCAATGCCAAAGACTATGCAATCTGAAGAAGTCGGCAAGGAGGAGAATGAGATACCTGTAAAAGCATAATGATGGTACGAATCTGGCAAGTCTGGAAGTTTGACAGTTGATTTCGTGAAGGGATTGTAGAACAACAAAGTCTTCTCTTTTGACAAGAGCAACCACCCACCTTTTGAAAAGCGAATTCTAAAACCTTTCAGCAGCTCCGGGATATTCATGAGGTAATTCTCATTATCATGCATTGGATTTACTGAAATCATAGGTGGCTTGACCCTTGGGGAAAACCAGCCATGGGGATAAATCTGTGGTCTGCATTGTCGTGGCTCTTTTCAGATTCAACATCCTCCAGAAGTTTTTACCGACTGCACGAAAATGTATGTAATCCAATGTATGCAGATAATTTGATATCAACCATACCATATGATCATCCTTGAGCATGATCCACGGTCCTGCTTCTTTAACATCCTCTTTCACACCTTCTTTATCTACTGTTTGGTTTTCCGTTGCCCCAATAACTCTATGTGTACCTACGTTCTGTTCTGAGACATGGTCTGTTGCTCTTGTTCTGACATCAAACCTACAAACAAAGACCAAAACGTTATTACAACTCTATTGTTTATAACCAACTAATTGTTGCCTTTGAGATAGCATCAAAGGCGCAAGTCGCTATTGAAACATTTCACTTTGGATTTGTATCAGAAAGGTTCTCTATCATACAACTCTTAGTGACAGACAGCCTATTTGATAGGCGCATGAGTGGTACTAATATGAATCAGATGGACACAAGAGTAAGAGAATCTTCAAGTAATTCGTTTATAACCAACTAATGAATGCAGATGACACATTGACACAGATACACTACTATGGAATGATGTGTCGTAAATAAGCATGGTAACAGAAAAACAATGGAGAATGTCCTGTACTTAAAAGTTACCTTGGAGTTCCAGAAATCATCAACCATTTAGGCGGGTACCATGGTGCTGGTAGATTGGGACATGGAAAAGAAAGCAGAATACTGTCATCTTCCAAGTCATATTTATACAAGCTCATCTCTTCAGCTTGTGTAAAATAGACACAACCCTTTGATAAACCCAAGTCTGAGGCCAAGCAAGACAGTTGTGTATGACCACTCAAAAAGAAGACACGGTCATTCATACTCTTCACTTTCTCCCAAGTCATTGAAGAGAAATTCAACTTCCATACATATATGATGGTTACGCAGTTTTCATAAATACCTCTCGGAAAGTAACTTCTAAGAATTTGAAAAACTTCACCGAAAGATTCTACATGATAAAATTGACACCGATTATCTAAACCTCCTGCTACCACATCATGTCCGGAACTGTAAGTGACACTAATAGCATCACTTATGGCGAGAACTTCAGCATCCTCAATATCAGATCCATGTTGTATTTCTATCTCGACGTGAACTTGATTCAAACACATTACATACAACTTACCCTTAAAATAGAACATTGATTCAAGACTTTGACCCACATCAGCAAACTCCTGTATTCTCCATTGTTTTTCACCAGGGTGACAATAAATAAGAACGTCTGGACTTTCACCTCCATCATAAAGGATATAAACCATTGAATCATAATCAACATTATCTTCATCATCGCTGCTGCTAAAACTACTGCCACTACCACTACGGCTAAGGCCACTGCTGCTGCTGCTGCTGTTACTACTAATTATGCTGATATGAGGAGGTGAGGACAAAACACAATCTATGATAGAATAATCATCGACCAGATCTGGTAAACTAGGTAAAAGTATGGTTTCTAGTGAAGCAGGATTCCACAGAAAAAACTCTCCATCGTTAAATTTTGGGTCTTCATCATCAAAATTAAGAACGATTACCCATCCTTGATGAGAATTTTTCTGCCAATATGTTTTAATACTCAACTCCGGTATGAATTTTTTGAAAGATTTGTTACCACTAGTACTATCTAAATCAAAAATATCACAAAAAGTTTGAAACTTAAATAACTTTCCATGTGGGTAAACAAACCAAGGTGCTACCTTTGGTGATGGTGGGAGCTTCCGTTCACTTCTCTGCTGGTGACCTATTGACTCTGATTTTGCCATGGAAGCTGAAGAAGAAATTGAGCTGAAAAGAGGAACCCTGACTCTTTGATTGAATTAAAGCAAAAGTGCAGAACAAACCCAAAGTGGTATTTATAAGGGAAATTGATTTCTAGAATTGACTGAATTAACCCGTTTTGAATAAGGAAATGTATTCCTTCCAAATCTGTTCTTCGGTTTTGTTTAGGAAACTAGATTCCAAATTCCAACTGGTATCCTCTTTCAGACTCATATCTAAAATGGTGGTTAGGGTTCAGTTTTACCTGCCATGGAGAGACCCGATCCTTATAAAAATCCAACCTTTGCCTCTAATTTCATCCATCACCATAGCTATTATTCTTGATTGTATCTTGACATTATCATCATCATCAAACTTGTCAGTCAACTCACCCTCTCTTTTCACCAGTACTGAATTTCAGATATTGGTGTGTTTGATTGATTGAAATTGATTCATACTTGAGTATTTCATTTTACATAAACCCTCTGATTTGTTCATGTAGCCTCCAACACTGAATCTAAAAATCCAATCTTTATCTCCAAAATACCCAAAGCACTTTGGTCTCACTTCAGGAGATAAAAAAAGTAAAGTAAGGTCCACTTTGGACCCACCTGTTGGGACCCACTTTCTTTCCATAAATGACAACAATAAACTGCTAAACAAACAAATTGCAAGCAATTAAATTACACCAAACAGCTTCATCTTATTCATGTTCAGTCGTGGTGATTCATGAATGTTGTTTCTGTTTGGATGAATTCAGTTGGTTTAGTTGATACCTAAACTAGGATGATTGGTTTGTGTTTTGGTCTTTCTGATGAGGTCGATTGCCACTAAGTTACGGATAAAAAAATGGGGAGCAAGCTATAGTCTCCTGTTTGGGACATGGATTTTGCAGAGGATGAACGGCCTTCCCAAGAACTTGGTGGTTCTCGAATTGTCTTTGTAACGAGTCTCATCTGCATAAGAATATTAAACCACACAAATACCATAACAGCTTTGTATCTACAGTTTTGTCACATTCCCGTATGCCTTTTGACGAGTTGGCGATTTCTATTTATTTTTTTTTTGGATGCGACATTATCCACCACGTCCTTGGCTACTTCCACTACCCCCAGCAGTATTGCTTCCTGAGTTTTTTTTTTTTTTTTTTTGGCGAAGTTTGTTAATTTCACATCCCATTTTATCATTCTCCTTACAGAGAGGAAGTCAGAATCCCTTTCTAATTCATCCTTCTCTACCTTTAGCGAATCAACATCATTCACCAATTCCTCCCTGTTTTTGTTGAGCAACTAGATTAGGGTTTACATCTTGGCAGCATGTGCACGAGCTACGCTGTCTAGTGGGACAGTGATCCCCTAGGATTTCCTAATTAGATATTTAGGCTTTACATAATTGCCATTTTAGACTTGAAAATTTTAAATATTTATACATTTGTCCCCATTATATTTATATATTACATAGAGAGCCTTGAATCCTTTACTATACATTTTAAAAACTATTGGTATTAGGTACTTATCATATAAAACTTGGCTTAAATATCAAAATTACGTAGGAAAGAATTGAAAAATATCAAAATATTAAATCCAACCATCAATCTAAATATCTTACAACTTATTGGATATTTTGGTGACATCATTTGAAGGAAAATACCAAAGCCTAAAAAAAATTTGCGACCTTCGGTTGCCTGTTTTTGTGGCAAAACTACTATACCTATATATATTTGTCCCCCCAAACAATAAATCTTAGCTTCGTCCCTGCTTGGGCACCAAGTCTTTCTTATCTATATAAATAGAGGCTTAACATTGTATTCTACACAATAAGAACTCTCTCTCTCTTTTCTTTCCCCCTCTATTATGAGTCTCCTTCTCTACTTTTACTTTCACAAGATACCAGAGTTTTTACATTCTCTCAAGCAGCTAAATCAACGCACGTTACCCCCCATGCCGGACAGATCAAACGTCTTATATCTGGACGTAGGTTATAACGGTGGACCAATAATGTCTGTTGTGGGTCCAGTGAGTTTTGTCGAAAACTGAATCAACTGACAAGAATACCTTCTGAGCCAGGCTTCTTGATCGGCGTAGTCTACAAGTATTGGCCGGGCAGATACCGACGGCTAAGAATCTAAGATATGTGAATTTGAGTTTATAAATCATTGATTTAACGTTAAAGTAAACGTTAAACTTGGAGAAAACAAGGTGTATCATCATCCGGTGACAATAATTCACCATTTATAGAAAGTGTTTTGGCCCTTCACGGGGCTGATCCTGTGATTCATGCACAGCCAATCACCGTTGCGTAGAGAGGCACAGGTGGAGTGCTAAATGAGGGCGTGATTTAGGATTATTAAGTTTGATATCCGTTCATCCGATTCACTGAGAAAACCGCCCATCTACTTACAGACTAGTGTTATTAGTGTGCTCAATGAGCATCCACACGATTAAATTTCAGCATTCAGATGAAAAAGACTGCAGTTACTGCCCATCATATGGATAAAATAAATCACTTCAGTACTGTCACAAAGAAAGGACTAGTTCGAAAAAATCTTAAAAGAAATTACAACTGTTACAACATACAAGGGGAGAAATAATCATAGTTCACATAGTTCATATGAATAAAGAATACTAGTGTTACAACAGGAAGCGCATAATCCATCTAGATGTTAAGCCAGTCCAGATGATAATCAGAAATCACTGACCAATTAGGTTCAATCCAGCTGCAGTGCAAGTTTTCCTTGGAATCACGATAATCTTTAGCAGAATGTTTACTCCCTAAAGAATGATACATACCTGTATCAAGAGAGTAATACAAAATGCCTTCATTATGCAACCTCGGAAAGTAGATCTTGTTCTCCATATGACTAGTCGGAGCCACTGCTGAGACACAAGATGTATTGCTGATACACAACATATGCCGACCCAAATGTTTGACTTCAACCCAAACCATTTTAGTGTCGTCCAATCTGAAAATACGGACCCATTTCCCTAAATGGCCTAATAATACACACATAAGTTTTCCGTCACACTCCACCAAGAAACTCTTGTAGATGAACTCGCAATTTGGCGGGGCTACCATGGCTAGGATTTCCCACTTAATGTCAGGCTCTAATTTGAATACCCCCAAAATGCTGTTGATGTCTAAGCAATAGAAAGATCCACGATAGAAAACTGGATTGTTAAAGTTTAGCTGGAACTCCACATTTTTCCTTCTGGGTGGTAAATAAATATTATCAAAGACATCATGCGTCCAGCTTTCATCTCCCCGTTTGACAAATGAGATTTCAACACAATCAGCAAATCTTTTACCAAGGCCAAAGACTATGCAATCCGAAGATGTGGGCAATGACGAGAATGAGATACCTGTGAAATCATAAAGATAGTACGAATCTGGCAAGTCTGGAAGTTTGACAGTTGATCGCGTGAAGGGATTGTAAAACAACAAAGTCTTGTCTTTTGACAAGAGCAACCACCCACCTTTCGAAAACCGAATTCTGAAACCTTTTAACAGCTCTGGGATGTTCATGAGGTAGTTCTCATTATTATGCATTGGATTTATGAAATTGTAGACGGCTTGATGCTTATGAAAAACCAGCCATGGGGATAAATCCGTGGTCTGCACTGCCTTAGTAGATGAGGATCTTCTCAAATCTAGCATCGTCCGATATTTCCTACTGACTCCACGCAAATGTATGTAATCCAATGTGTGCAGATAATTTGATATCAACCATACCATATGATCATCCTTAAGCATGATCCATGGTCTTGCTTCTTCGACATCCTCTTTCTGACCGTCTTCATCTACTGTTCTGTTTTCCGATGCCCTAACAACTTCATGTATGTATTCATCCTTTCCTACCACATTGTCTGTCGTTCTTATACTGTCACCGAACCTACAAAACAAAAGAACAAAACATTACTACAAATTCAGATAGTATCAAAGGTGCAAGTGACTATTGAATTAGAGAAACTAGCTTGCATACAACAAAAAACTCAACATGGGAAATGGGAAATGACAAAGATATCTGGAAAACCAGCTGGATACCAACACTTAATGACAGACCAATAGACAACACTCTTCATAAAAGGGTGAGTGAGTTGGTGGATATAGATGGTCATCGCTGGAATCGTAAGCACTCTAAACAACCTATACAAACATGAGTGGAACTAATATGCACAGTTAGGCAATATTTTTTAGCTAGATTGTAATTTATCTTTCTGGATTCTTTTAATTTCGTTCAGAGCATTGTCAAATGTTTCCAATTATGACAATAAATGTCAATGCATCCTCCCTCGATAAGACAGGAAAACAAACAAGAACATATTGTACTTAAAAGTTACCTTGGAGTTGCAGAAATCATCAACCATTCAGGCGAGTACCATGGGCGTGGTAGGTCAGGACACGGTAAGGAAAGCAAAATACTATCATCTTCCAAGTCATATCTGTACAAGCTCATTTGTTCGTCACGTGTATAATACACAAAACCCTTCGATAAACCCAAGTCGGAGGCCAAGCAAGACAGTTGCGTATTACTACTCAAAAAGAAGGCATAGTCATCCATACTTTTCACTTCCTCCCAAGTCATTGAAACGAAATCCAGTTTCCATACATGTATGCTGGTTACACAATTTTCGTAAATACCTCTTGGAAACCAACGTCTGCGAATTTGAAAAACATCACCGTATGATTCTACATAATAAAATTGACATCGACAATCTAAAGTTCCTGCTACCATCTCATGTCGCGAATTGTAAAGGACACTAATAGCATCACTAATACTGAGAGCTTCGGCGTCCTCAATGTCAGAACCATGTTGAATTGCTATCTCGATGTGAGCATTAGACAAACACATTATAAATAACTTGTCCTTCAAATAAAACATCGATTGAAGACTTTCATCCACATCAACAAACTCATGTTTTCTCCATTGTTTTTCACCAGGGTGACAATAAAGAAGAACGTCCGGACTTTCACCCCCATAATAAAGAATATAAACCATTGAAATATCATCAACATCATCTTCATCGCTACTAAAACTACCAGTAAAACTACTACTATTACTACCACTACGGCTAAGGCTACTGCTGCTGCTACTACTAACACCGCCATCTATCCCATCCCCACCACCACTAGTTCTGCTGATCTGAGGTGGTGAAGACAAAACAACATCTCTGATAAGATAATCATCTACGAGATCATCAGGTACACTAGGTAAGCGAATTGTTTCTAGTGAAGCAGGATTCCACAGGAAAAATTCTCCATCATTGAAATTTGGGTCTTCATCATCAAAACAAAGAACGACTAACCATCCTTGATGAGAATTCTTCTGCCAATATCTTTTAATACTCAACTCTGGTATGAATTTTTTGAATGATTTGCTGTTCTCTTCAGATATATCACAGAAAGTTTGAAACTTACCGTATTTTCCATGTGGGAAAACAAGCCAAGGTGCTACCTTTGGTGATGGTGGGAGCTTCCGTTCACTTCTCTGGTTTGATAACTCTGATTTTGCCATGGATGCTGAAGAAGAAATTGAGCTGAAAAGGAACCCTGACTCTTTGATTGAATTAAATCACAAGTGCAGAACAAACCCAAAGTGGTATTTATAAGGGAAATTGATTTCTAGAATTGACTGAATTAACCCGTTTTCAATAAGGAAATGTATTCCTCCATTCCTTCCAAATCTGTTCTTCGGTTTTGTTTAGGAAACTAGATTCCAAATTCCAACCCCTTTCAGACTCAGATCTAAAATGGTGGTTAGGGTTCAGTTTTACCTGCCATGGAGAGACCCGATCCTTATAAAAATCCAACCTTTGCCTCTAATTCCATCCATTAGAGGTGAATCACCATAGCTTGATTGAATCTTGACATTATCATCATCAAACTTCTAAACTCATTCTCTCTTTTTACTAATACCGAATTTCGGACACTGGTGTGTTTGATTGGTTGAAATTGATATGAGAATGCTTACAATTACTAGCATTTTGCATTTTAGGTATTTGTAATCCCTCTTATTTTTCATCTAAAAATCCAATCTTTATCTTCAAAGTACCCAAAGCACTTTAGGTCTCAGTTCAGTAGATAGAAAAGTAAAGTGATGTCCAGTTTCCGAAATTTGGACCCACTTTCTTTTCTTTTCACACACCAAAAAAAAAAAAAAAAAAAAAGAAATTCATAAAATACCTGGCACTTTTAGGGGCGACCCCGAAAGAATTAGGGACGACACTAAAAGACAAAAAAGGTCATCCAAACGTAAATCTAAGCTACCCCTTATCTTCGATTTTTCGAAATGGCCAATATGCCCTTATATAATCGGTAGCCAACACCATAATCGGTAGGTTAAAGGTGAATCGGTAGGTTAAATTGAAACTATGCCTACCGATTATCAGGTAGATACTTCCTACAATAATCCCTTTTATAATCGGTAGCTTATCCAACTTGTAAGACTACCGATTATAAGAAGCTCCGTATTCAACCCTGGCCAAATTCCATTGGTTTTGAGGGGTGCGGAGCCAACCATAACCACTTGGATAGAGCTGTGGATCTATCCATAATCGGAAGCCTAATAGGTTCCACAACCTACCGATTATAGGTTGCCCCAAATTTAGTTTTTTCTAAAATCCTTCACATAATGAATTTTGAAATCTACCATAATCGGTAGGGTATATAATTATATAACCCATGATTATAACGAGCCCCCGATCCAACCTTTGCCATATTTCATAGGTTTTGAGTGTACACACCACCATAACCACTTGGTTTATGTTTTGGATGCAAGGCCATAACCTCTGGGAGTTAAATATATTACCAACCCATCCGATTATGGGTTGCCCCAAATGAGTTTTTTCTAAAATCTTTCATGTGATGAATTTTGAAATCTACCATAATCTAGTAGAGTTAACAACTTAAAAACCTACCGATTATAAGGAGCCCCGGATCGAACCCTTGCCAAATTCCACAGTGTTTTGAGTGTACAGAGCCGAGGCATAACCATGTGGTTCGTGATTTGATGTAGACATAACCGGGAGTTCAATATATTACCGCACCCCTCCGATTATGGTGTTGTTTGGTTACGTAAAACCATAGTTGTTTTTTAGTATAATAATCGGACATTAACGAAACCACAAACCTCCGATTACAAATATTCGGTAGTAAATGTGCTCAATTACTCTCCGATTATGGTGTTGTTTGGTTACAGAGAACAAATGTTTTTTACATATAACAGTCGGAAGGAACATTACAAATAAACCTACCGATTATTGTTATTCTAAGTGAAGGTGCACATTTACCTTCCGATTGTGGTGTTGTTTGGATACGAGAAGACAGTGTTTTCTTTACACATGATAATCGGAGAGAAAAGTATATTAGCAATCCTCCGATTCGACCAAATATTTTGCACAATCCCCGACCTGTAGGTTAATAACGTATAACCCTACCGATTCTCGACTAAAAATTGGAACATCCCTAATCGGTAGGTTAATATATAAACTTATCTTCCGATTGTGTTCCAAAATTCAACACTTTCATGTCTCTTCATGTGATTCGCTTACAGTCATCGTTAAATGCATAAAATGTGTAAAATAACTATTCTTAATCCATAAACATAACGAAACAACTAATATTCCGACACAAACTTTGAAAACGACATAATCCGACATAATCAAACATAAACAAAGTTATCCATAAAGTTAACGAAAAACATCGAGAGTTTACAACATCGAAAGTTTATTTGTTCCTTTTTGCTTTGATTTTGCGACCTTTACCACCTCTATGACTTGGACCAAAGATCATCATTGGTTGTATCAACTTGAGTGCTCGATGACGCCTTGAGAGTTCTTTTGTTCACCTTGGTTGTAGGTTTCTTTTGCAATTTTTCCCCTAATCGAGATGCATACTCCTCATTGTCAACGTTGTCAATCAACTGTTTGTGGTTTTTTATCTTCTCAATTGAAACAGGCTCTCCGGACTTTATACAATCGGTGGCACCATTTCGACAAACGCTTGAACCTGTTCAATTGCTTTAAAACATAGCATACCATCAAACTATTATTACTCTATTTTGACCCATAATATTAAACTAAATTAACAAAACAATACGTACCAATCTATCAAAACCCGCAGCTTCTCTTTGAGATACTCTTGTATTTAAGTCGGCTTTGCTTTAAGATCACGGATTACACGAACATGAGAAACATTGCGGTACCAATCCATGTAGTTGGGAGCATTTTCAAAACCTTGGTGGCTGCCCTTCCTTGGTTGATCAAGTAATGCGCCCTTCTATCCCAATAGAATTGACAGGATGGTGAACCCTTGTGAACCACCGTGATAGAATCTTTATCGGACTCATGAAAGCTCCGAACCAAAGTGAAATTGCCATGGATTTCCTCCTTTGGTATACCTTGTACAAAACCGTGTTGTCGCATCACCCTTGAGGCATTGTACATCACATATCCCGTGGGGTGCCACAACGGTCCAAAATAAAGTGCCAACCCGGACCGACCCGCGATATGTCCAAAGAGCTCGGTCTTCCTTGTATGGGTCAAAGCATACGCCTTGGGCATTAAGTGAGTCCAAAATCTCCCTCAAACGAATCAACCGATGCTCCTTCGTCCTAGAATGGTTGTCATCGAAGACGTACTTTCTTCCTATAGGGTCACCTTTCTCCCACGCCGGTTTTCAATGGCCAATCCCAAGATAGGGAAGTGGACGTAGATCCAAGTCTATAATGTCATTTTTGCAAGTATTAGGAAATTGATTCTTCAATAGTATAAAAAAATAAAAATATAACCAAGTATGTGGAGTTAATAAACAATACCCAGTAGCACTCACGTTCCCTTGCCACTTGGATAATTCCAACCCTCAACGCCTTTCTCAACTCTTCCATCAACCACGCATGGCATGCCGTGCCCCAAGAGTACTCATGCACTTTATCGAGAGGATCCGAGAAGTTGTAAAAGGTTGGCGTCGACTCCGATTGCCACCGGTATTGGGGAAAATGACACATCCCAATACACATAGGAGATATGCGGTGGCCGCGTGGTTGACTTGCTCGTCCCGTTAAAGTTCCTTTCTCTTCTTTTTCCTTGGTTCCCTTGAACATATCCATCGTGAGTACCCATGTTGAACTGTCTAGTTCTATACCGCATGCATCTTTTGAACTCGGTTGTTGATGTTTCTTCATCCCAACCCAAACACTTCTTAGTCGGATCATAAAGATTCCTCCATTCCAACCGCTTAGTGAACTCGGCCCTAACACCCTTGCCATGGACGGGGAGTTTAAGAATCTGCTTAACATCATCTGGGGTTATCGTCATCTCCCCAAACGGCATATGGAAGGTGTCGGTCTCAGGATAAAATCTCTCCACAAACGCCGATATAGCCACCCGATCCTGTTCCAACATTGAGTTCTCCGCAAAGATTGGCCAACCCCCGAATTCGCAATAATGGTCTTGAACCTTTCACATTCATCCTCCAAAGGCCAATCCAACATTTTTGTTGGTGCGGCGGTCGCTTTGAGTAAACGAACCGCATCGGAATGATACTATTAAACACATGACAAGTTAAAAATAAAATTAGAATAACCTAAAAACTACAACCCTTAAAAAAGTATTACGGAGAAAAACATAATAAGTTAATAAAATGGATACGATCATTACCTCGCCATATATTTCTCTCGCCCGGATTCTTTGTATCCAAATAACAATTGTCCTCCATCCTCCGGCAGCCCAAGGATTACACCTTCTCGGAATATCCTTCACCTTCATTCATCTCCGACAAGGTGTTTCGCTTTCTTTCGAGGAGGATTTTTCTTTTCGCTTGTCCTACTTCTTCTACTTGTTCAATTTCTGGTTGTGATGGTGGAGCACTTGGTTGAACACCTTCTTGGATTGGTTGTGATAGAGAGGCACTTGGTTGAACAACTTCTTGGATTGGTTGTGATTGAGAGGCACTTGGTTGAACACCTTCTTGGATTGGTTGTGATTGAGAGGCACTTGGTTGAACACCCGATTGAACCGGTTCGATTGAGGAGCACTAGGTTGAATGACTTCTTGGCTTGATTTTTGAGTTCCAACTTGACCACTTGAAGCTGCGTTAGCGATCCTAGCTCTCTTGCACTAGCCGTCAGCCGACGCCTATCCTTCCTTGCACTAGCCGAGACAATTGCATCTTGGATGTTTTTACCTCGCCTATCCCTAAACAACAAAAAAAGTACAACAGTTTATGAAACTAAATATTCGGTTGGTTGATTTAACAAATTGCCTTCGATTATTCACAATCGTAAGTATCGATTAATAAAGCTATCGAATACGTATAATCGGAAACAAAATAAACTTTTTGGTGTTCGAATATGTTTATCTACACACAATAATCTAATCTAAAGTTCAACATAACCCTCCGAATTCCACACAATCTAAGCCTAACAAAACTAATGTCTACCGAATATGCGTCTCTTTGTATCCGAAACAAATCAATTTGTTAGCCTAAACAATCTAAAGATATTACTGAATATATCACCCGATTATTGCGTCTCTAATACTTGTTCTTCCCTAGTATATTCTAAGGAAAATCACAATTAGCTTCCGATTA
The DNA here is from genome assembly GCA_023531295.1 of Papaver armeniacum. NCBI lineage: Eukaryota > Viridiplantae > Streptophyta > Magnoliopsida > Ranunculales > Papaveraceae > Papaver > Papaver armeniacum. The sequence goes on along the minus strand of JAJJWW010018609.1, from coordinate 1,386,794 downwards.
TGATTGATTTAGGCCTCGGTAATGAAAAACGTTATATAATCGGTAGGATACCAAAATTTTTAACACCCGAATATGACAAATTTTCTCGTGAAATGAAGAGTTCGACCACAATCTAAGTTTATAACAATACCTAACCTACCGATTCTGGTAATAACCGAAAACCCTAAAAAATAAACATGGATTCGTCCAATTGAAGCAATATAAACCAAATTAATGGTAGAATCTTACCTAATCGGCGCCATTTGAAGTTGCTCGAGAGTTTGGCTATCGATGCTCGCTACTTCATCGTCTTCGTGTTCTTCTGGGTTCGTGAGTTAAAACCTCTTTATTACGGGCATTCAATCCAATATTCGATCCTCACCGCGCACTACGTTTTTGGTTCGAGCTTTCTTACGTTCCGTTTCTTTCATCTTTATAGAGAATAATCGACGATGATTCGATTCGACGATGAACGATGTATAGCGAGGAGAGGGGAGAGTTTTCCTCTCTGCAATCGAAGGAAAGAGGAGAAGAGGAGTTGAAGTTGAAGTTGAAAAGAAAATGAAATGAATTTGAATTTAGGTCGACTTTGATTTTATCTCACAACGGTTATTAATCTAAGTAGGTAATACCACCTAATTATCTACCGATTGTTGAGTATCCCAAAATCGGTAGAGTGGGTTACTTATAACCCACCGATTATTGGAAGCCCCAAATTGAGCATTGGCCAAATTCCCTAGGTTTTGAGGGGCAGAGCCGACCATAACCATGTGGTTCGTGATTTGGATGTAGACATAATCGTAAGCCAAATAGGTTACCCAACCTCCCGATTATAGGTTTCCCCAAAATGAGTTTTTTTCTAAAATCCTTCATTGTAGGAAATTTGAAATCTACCATAATCGGTAGTCTACTCAACTTAATAAACCACCGATTGTAAGGAGCCCCGGATCGAACCCTTGCCAAAATCCATAGGTTAAGAGGGTACAAAGCCGTGCCTAACCATGTGGTTCGTGATTTGATGTAGCCATAATCGTACGGAAGATAGGTTCCAAAACCTACCGATTATAGGTTGCCCCTAAATGAGTTTTTTCTAAAATCCTTATTTCCACACCCGGCTAAAATTGAACCAAAAGATTTGAAGTCACTCATTTTATTGAATCGAAAAAACATACATGTAGTTGAAATAAAATAGAAGTAAAACACATAAAATTGTTCAATACATCGCCCTAGGGATTCTCTACGAGTTTAATTATATTGGGCGAATTGCCATTCAACTTCCTCCAAGAGAGTGTAGCAGTCCTCGTGAAGAAACTCATGACCGTACCTTAATTCGTATTGGCTCGACCCAAAGTATACTCTGGGAAAACAATTTTTTAAATAAGTTAGCGTTGTTGAATAATCATAACCAAATAAATAATTTTTGATGAGAGGCCTATTGATTCACAAACTTACTCTACTCATTCGGTCTTCGTTTGGCATAGCGTCCCTTACGAGCTTTCAATTCGTTTCACAGACGCATTCATTGTATAAATATGCGTACCTTTCCTTTTTTAGCGGGAGCGTCCTCCTATAACGATTTCCGCTTAGTGCTTTAAAAACCTTAAACACCCGTTTCCACCAAGCATTGGTGTTTTGATCATGCCCAAAGTAAGGCCCTCTTGTTGGGTCTTCACATCGGGTCACCCATTGCGCTTCCTCAACGGAGTGCTTTGTGAGAGTGGTGTGTGCTGCGACAATAGCAACATCTTCTAGATTATTGAACGGAGTTGGAGCCATTTTTAGTGTTCCAAAGTGATGGGTAACTGATTTAGGAAGATTGAAAGTGATGGGTGAATAAGTTTGGTAGAGATAGGTCTCTATTTATAGCAAAAAAGTACCCAACGGCTAGTTTTTTTAAAAAATCTGCTTTCAAAATAATCTGAGGTTTGTCAATATGTATTATCTACCGATTGTGTTTGGTTTTTTCGAGGCACGGCTAGTTTATTTTGAACGAACTAGTCATTGGAGTATAATCGGTAGTTAGATCAACAATTAAAACTTCCGATTTTCATAAATATTTTGAAATTCATAACAATATCACCTACATTTTTTGCAGGTAGTTGGAGTATAATCGGTAGCTAATAAACTTACGATTATACAGTTGCTAAATTTAGTTTTTGCGTAAATGTCATTTTTTTCGAATTTGGGAACTAGAATAATCGGTAGTGAATAAGACTTCCGATTATAAAGTTGCCCCAAATTTCTTTCTTGGCGAAATCACCATTTTGGGAATTTAGGATCTACTATAATCGGTAGTCTCGTGAGGTTATTTCCCTTCCGATTGTCATAGAAGTCGATGCGAGTTTGGCACAAAATCGAGAATAATCGGTAGTATAATATAGTTACTAAGCTTCCGATTTCGTTATAATAATCGGAACAAAATAGCTTCCCATTGTGTAAGGGCATTAACGTATTCTCCGCGTTTTTGGACATCCCTTAACGGTGTATATGGGTTGGGAATAAAAAGTCGCCCCTAATTCTTTCTGTCGCCCCCTAAAAGTGCTGTGGATAAAATACACCATAACACACCATAGAGCTTCCGCTCTTCATCTTATTCATTACTTAACAAGGGTTTTTTTTTTTTTTTTTTTTAAAATAGGAAAAGACAATTTATTAAACTTAAATTATGCGATAAACAGTTTCTGTAAGAGCAAGGGCTATGGAGTGAGTGTTCTCATTCAATATGAATGAGCATCACTAGATTTGTTCAAATTAGGTGCTACTATGGAGTGAGAAACTTAGAATACTCACTCTTTCACCAATAATCACTCATACACTCATTGGAACGAGTGAGTGGGCGAAAGGGGAGACTAAGCGGCTGATGTTTAGCCTCTCGGGATTTTTTTTTTCCAAGCGGCAGATGTTTAGCCTCTCAACCATATTTTTAGTTTTTTAAATCAGTTTAAACTCTATTACTGGGTCCCGCAGAGATTTTATTAATAAAAAAATGAAAATATATCCGGGAGGCACATCTTGAGCCGTTTAGTTTGTTTTTTTTTTGGTTTCCCATGGTTGGAAAACTTCTCATTCACTTAGTCCCTCATTCATTATGGCAGTGAATGAGTGTTTTTCACATTCATTCCATAGCCCTTGGTCTAATGAGAGTTTTCAACCAAACAGAGATTCCCCAAAATAACGAAATATTACTCGTCATAGCTTTTTTAGCCAAACAATGGGCTACTTCATTTGTATCTCTCGGAACATGAACACAGACCTAACTGCTGAAACTTCCCAACAGTTCCTTACAATCCATAATAAACGACTTATTGATCCATCTTACAGATCCTAAGTTTCCATTTATGTCCAGAACCACATTCAAACAGTCTCCCTCCAAAAGCAAATTTTTGTATGTTTGTTTGTACCATAAGTAAAAATACCACATATCGAGCCGAACGTTGCCCAAACCAACTGTTCACCGTCTATCCAAGCCCGCTAACCACCAACCGAAAATGTTTACCACCAAATTTGCCCGATTTCATAAAGTCAACAACCGGTCAACGGTCAAAGCCAACGCCCGGTCAATGGTCAAAGTCAACGCTCGGTCAATGGCCAAAGTCAACGATCACCGATGCCAAGACCGTGGTGCCGATAGTGCTGCCATACGCTTTCCACTCTTGTTGCCAACGATGCGCCAACCAATTCCGGCTAAGTACCCTATCAGACAGACCGCCCGCCTCTACCCATGCAGCTAATCCAGTCACAACAAGATCCATCCATATCATCAGCCATTATGCCTCACAACCACCAAATCGATTTTCCGGATGCAGAATTTATCATGGAAGCATGAATGAACAGCTTTCATGCGGGATTGAAGATGGAGGCATAAATGTGCGATTTCATGAAGAATTGAAGATGGAGGCATAAATGTGCGCTTTCATGCGAAATCATCATGGAGGCATGCGATATTGATTCCAGCGATTTCATGCGAAATCATCATGGAGGCATGCGGTATTGATTCCAGCAGTTTCATGCAGAAATCATCATGGAGGCATGAATGAGAATTAATGCCATTTAAGTTTATATTGAAATTAGACATTGAACTGTATAAATAGAGAGGAGCAGAAATCATTTAGGAGGTAGCCAAGAGGAGATAAAAGATACACTGTAATTCTACAAATCAAAAAAATATCACCCCCAAGGGGATTCGTCCGTGGAAGTAGGCAAACCATGTCGCACGTTAAACCTTTGTCTCTTTATTTGTTCTTCAATTAGTCTCCTAACCCAAAATACACACCAAACCATCCATTCATCGTGTTTCGTGCCCAAAAGTAATTTTGGGTACAAACATTGGCGCCGGCTAAGGGGATTACGAGAAAAGGAATCGTGTTTTCCCATTGAGAAAAATTGAGCAAAATACTTCAAAAATCATGTCTCAAAAAAAGCGGTTTGGACGTCTTGAAAATCACTTCTTTCGCTTGAACGAATCACCGGCAGTCGGTCCGATCGCAATTGTTGGAGTCGGTGATAGCAGCTAAGCCGCTGACCATGTAATCGCAGACCTGTGAGTCAAGTTGATCGCAATTGCCGCAATCCATTCGTTGTTCGAGATCTCGCTAAAACGATTACCTTCTAAACTACAAAAGCTGCATCACTATAAAGACCGATGAAATACCCCTAGGTCGTTCGGTCCACAGTAAAAGATGGCGTAAAAATATCATCAAAATTGGTGCTGGATATTCGATCCACAACATGGTTGGGTCCAGTTTTGATTACAATCACTGCAGTCCAGCTGATCGCAGGTGCTGCATTCCAGTTAATCAAAGTTACCGCAATTCGATTGATCGTGAACCGCCGCAGTCCGGCCTTCATAATCGAGGACACCAAGATCGACTCGCCGGAAATATCGCTAAGATTGTTTGCCGCGTATGTTCGATCCGTTAGAGATATTCAAGTCCAAAGTTGGAAAAATTTGCTTCCCAAATAACGTAGTGTCTACATGTTCGAGTTTGTAAAACGTCAAAATCACTACTTGTCATGATCGCAAGGTTGTCAAAGTTGCCTACATCTCAAGGTGCTTGAATACCCCGGGAAAACCTCCGAGATAAGCATCTCGAAAATTCCCGAAAAGGGCCACAAAAGTGTAGCAAAACCATGGTGAAAGGTCCTAGTGAGAAACAACAATGAATCCTGGAACCGTTGCTAAAAAATCCAAAGGAAAAGAAGAAAACAAAAACTGCACAAAAGTTCAAAGGCGATGGCAAACAGTCCGAAAACTAGGGGTGTAAATTTTGCCAAGACCCAAGACCCATCTGATCCGTCCGCCTGTCCCATGACAAATTTATGGTACCGTGGCCCATTACTGATGGCCCGAGCTAGCCCATTTAAATAAGAGGGAGGTCACAGTGTCACAAATCAATTTTTCTTGCCCGGCCCAATACCCTCCCTATTAGGCCGTTATTGTTACCCGCCCTATTAGCCCATTAATATTATCCATTTTCCAAGCCTAAGTGACTATTCTCATTTTTTTTATCCTAGAATATACTTGGGTACATATACTTAATACAGTCAATCCTCATAGTTCTCATATATATTTCTTAACTTCTACTCCATAGGAATCTAAATTTATCAACCATATAGAGAAAATATTGAGCAAAATCTAAGGTAGTTTCCTTTTCTGATGATTCAATACAGAAAATTTTCTAGAAGTTTGGTTTGTCTTGTTCCCATCTCAGTCTCATCGTATTTGATTATTAGTAAAACTTGTATATTATTACATTACTTTCTTTTGTAATATTCAAGGCCCTCCCTACCTACCCGCCCGATCCCAAATTACTAAATGTGCTCATGTGCCATGGGTACTAACTCGTAGATAAATAACCCCGCCCGCCCGTGAATTTTAATTTCATGGTTAAGAGATGTTCCTACCCGCCTGTATCTGGTCAATTTAATAATTAGGTCGGAGCATCCCTGCCCGCCCAATTTACACCCCTACAAAGAAACCGTGACAAAATTCAAGACTAAAGACCACAGATTTAGAAAAACCGTTTAAAAGTTCTCATACAAAAAAAAACGGCGGCCAACTCCGCGGCCGATCCGTTCACGCACTTCAGGGTTTCGTTCACCTACCTTAATTTTCCGTCTCCCACTTCAAGGTCTCCTTCACCCACGTCAGAACATTCCGATGCTTTAGGTTACATCAAATTTTGATGTTCTGCGTATCCCAAGCGTTGATGCTCGATAGTACATCAACCTTCGATGCTCCACGAAACACCAAAATTCAACCCTCTGGAGAAGTTTCATTGCTTCAAATTACATCAAACTCCGATGAGCCAAGTATACCGACCGTTGATGTTCTTTGGTACATCAAACTTCGATGCTCACAAGACATCAAAACTCAACAACTCGCCACGTCATCCGTCTGATCCACAAGAATGACACGTCAACAAATGGCCTGGTCAGCGGCCCACGTCGGTGAAGGTGATCCAATGTCAGAAAGGTGCCCGTCAAGAAAGTAGTCCAAACATCATCGCCACGTCAGCAGTTTGGACCAATCAAAAGATGCCACGTCAGCAGAAAAATAGAGTCAGCAGATTTCGTTACCGTTACAAACGACATCAAGATATACTAGAATATTCCGCTACCATTAATCTTAATTAGAATATACCAAGTATATTCCGTTGCCGTTAGATGACACCGTTATTATCTTCCGTCATGACGTCAGCATGATGTCATCATCGTCGTCAGCAGCAAGCGCCGGCGGCAGTTTTAGGAGATGCTTTGAATGAAAGAAAGCCTACCACCCTAACAGTGTCTTTACCAACTATATCCCACATTTCCTGGTAAAACCCAGGTGGATAACCATCCGAACCTTTTCATTTGGAAAACTATTTGTTTAACCTCATCTTCAGTTGGAGTACTAAGAAGGGCATCATTATCTTCCACAGAAATACAAGACCCGATATTACAAGCAAACTATCAGGACTAGGTGCGTTATTAGTTCGACAAATATTGGAAAAATGTCTCTTATGTTCACTAGAAATGCTTTCTCTGACAGTCAGCTAGACACCAATCTCATATTGAATAGAATCAATCTGAGTTCTTCTCTTCCTGAAATTCACTTTGTCATGAAGGTACCTAGTGTTTCTATCATCATACGAGAGAATATTCTCCTTAGCCCTTTGCATATATAAATTATGTTGCACATCATACCAATATTTAAGTTTATCTTCAAGCTCTCTTACACTAGGAAAATTCATGTCAGCATTATTGGTATTCACTCTAGCTAATTGATCTTGTACTAGCTTTAACTGAGTCTGAATGTTACCTAAGACGTTTAAATTCCAGTTCCTAAGTACATCCTTAATATTCATCAGAGACCTAGTAAATCTAAAAGCATGAGAACCTCTATCCTGTGAATTCCAGTTAGCACTTATGATGTCCTTACAAGAATTATTCAAGAACCAACATTTATTAAAATTATATGGTTTTCTAGTGGTGTTTTCCTCTTTCGCACTAACTAGTAAAATAGGGCAGTGGTCACTCCCTAACGCAAACAGATGATACACAATACAGTTAGGAAAACAATCAAACCATCTAACATTGCCCAAAGCTCTGTCGATTCTTTCAAATATCACACTAGAATCATCCCTTCTATTGGACCAAGTGAAAGGGTTCCTAGAGAAAACTATATCTTGCAAATCAAGATGTCTTTAACTTCATCAATCCTAGATTGGGGAACTGGATTTCCTACTAGTTTTTCTTCTTTCCTAACAATGAAATTAAGGTCTCCTATGATAAGCCAAGGACATTGATAATTACCAGAGAGTCTAGACAAGAAATCCCATTGCTTACCAATATCAATATCATCCAGAGCACCATACATACAAACCAGTAAAACATTTTCACTCCTAGCAAAAAATTGGGCTAAGCAGACAATAAAATTCTTATTGCAATCCACAACCTCAATAGAAATACCATCCTTCTACATTAAAAATAAACCACCAGAGAGACCAACAGGATTTACATGCCAATAATTAGGGCAGCTATACTGATTAGTGTACCTAATCATTTTTTTATCTTGGTTTTTAGTCTCAGCAAGAAAAATTATATCTGGATCATTGAATCTGACTAAATCCTTTAGATTATACCTAGTGTGTTTAATCCCAAAGCCCTGTACATTCCACGCCATAACCTTCATCTCTAGATATTTACAGATAGAGGTCCTAACAATATTACAAAACTTAGAAGACTTATCACATAAAATCTCTATAATTTTATCTAACCGTACTATGATATTGATGCAAAGAAAACTGAAAAAGAAACGAATTATAAAATTAACCAGATAATATATGCAGAGAGAAGGAGGAATGATAAAAATTAACAAACAAACCTGGCTGAGAATATGCTTCAAGTAAATGATATCTAAACAACTAGAAAAATTAAAGTAAAGTAAAGGAAAGAACTTAGCCACTAAGTTGATGATCTAACATATCCGGACAAAAGAATTGGGAACTTGCATGAAATAAGGTTCAGATTAATAACATTCAAAATCAGATTTTAACAAACTCTAAAGGGATTAGAATTTGTAACTAAATGGCTTAGATTAGCATTCAAAGAAGATGAATAGGAGATGCACAAAGTTTTCAAAATTTTGTGTACCTGGATTCCCTTGAGATTTTTCAGATGGAGTAACAGTAGAAAGCAGATCAATCGAGAGAACTAGAGGAAGAGTAGACAAAACCGGTTCTGGGGGTGGGGGTTGGAACATAGCCCTATTTTTTTATTTTTATTTTTCGTGCACTAATAAACATAATAATCAAAATGAACAAGACAACTATACCTAAAAACACCTGAAAAGATAAAGAACGTGAAGAAATTATAGCCGTAGCACAAAAGATTCAATTGAAATGGGACTCTGCTAGTTTTTTTTTTTTTTTTTTTTTTTTTTTAACAACACTCTGGGAGACATCTAGACATGGACTAGAGTTTAAACCAAGGGATGAAAAGTTGATCAAATGGGTGGCCCTGCTACTTAGTGTACACATAAAGTCTCAAAATGTATGAAAGGAAATACATGCGAAAACCAAAATTAAAAGATTGAGACTTTGTCATACTTCACTACATCAAACATTTTACCGGCCCTGACCAACGACCCTTAGTTTGAAATTTATTTTAACATTTCCACACTAGGATACTTCCCGGATACCAGAAGCCCCAAACCCAGTAACCGGATCCACTACTTAAACCCGGAATCAAATTTCCAGAGGAATATTGAGACTGAACAGAACAACAGGGACAAGAGAGGAAATGAAACAAAACTGAAATTTAAAACTGAAATCAACAAGATCTAATCTGTAGAAAACCGGCTCCCAAAAATGAATTAAAAAAACTAGTTGGCCACCTACATGTAAAAATTCCATCCTTTCTAAGTTTTTCTAATAATACCTCCTCTATCTCCACCAACCAAACATTCGATATATTAATTTGAATAACAAAATGCCAGAGAAGACAGTAAATAAGGATCATGAAGAATATACTATAGTTACTCTGATCTCTTCTTCAATTTCAAAATAAAAGGTCAACAGCTTTCTACCCAAAAATTTACAGGGACTCAAAGCTCCATGTTTGTACCCATTTCATATAAATGAAATAAAATTACAAGGAGAAAAATACTCACAACACATAATACATATAAATAAAGAACACTACTGTTACAACAGGAGGCCAATAGATGTTTTCTGATTAGGAAATAATGTATCTAGATTTTAAGCCAGTTCAGATATCTATCTGGAGTCTCTGACCAATTAGGTTCAATCCAGCAGCAGTTCAAGTTCTCCTTAGAATCACGATAATCTTTAGCACAATGTTTACTACCAAAAGAGTGATACATACCCGTTTCAAGAGAATAGTACACAATTCCCTCGTTATGCAACCTTGGGAAAAAGATCTTGTTCTCCATTCGACTAGTCGGAGCCATTGCTGAGGTACAAGATGTATTGCTAATACACAACATATGCTGACCCAAATGTTTGACTTCAACCCAAACCATTTCAATGTCGTTCAATCTAAAAAATACGAACCCATTTTCCTAAATGGCCTAATAACACGGACACGAGCTTTCCACACACTCCACCAAGAAACTCTTGTAGATGAAATCACAATTTGGTGGGTTTACCATGGCTAGAATTTCCCAACTAATGCCATGCTCCAATTTGAATACCCCCAAGGTTCCGTTAAGGTCTAAGCAATAAAAAGCTCCACGGTGGAAAACTGGATTGTTAAAGTTTAGCTCAAAATCCACATTTTTCCTTCTGGGAGGTAAATAAACGTTACTACAGACATCCTGGGTCCAAAATTCATCTCCCCGTTTGATAAAAGAGATTTCAACCTCATCATGAAAGCTTTTATTGATGGCAAAGACTACGCAGTCGGAAGAAGTTGGCAAGGATGAGAATGAGATACCTGTGAAAGCATATTGAGGGCACGAATCTGGCAAGACTGGAAGCTTGACAGTTGATCTCGTGAAGGGATTGTAGAAGAACAAAGTCTTGTCTTTTGACAAGAGCAACCATCCACTTTTTGAGAACCGAATTCTAGAACCTTTCAGCAATTCAGGGATGTTCAAGAGGTAGTTTTCATTATTATGCATTGGATTTATGAAATCGAAGACGGCTTGATGTTTAGGAAAAACCAGCCACGGGGATAAATCTATTGTCTGCACTATCCTGGTAGATGAGGATCTTCTCAAATCTAGCATCGTATGATATTTTTTACTGACTCCACGTAAGTGTATGTAATCCAATGTATGCAGATAATTTGATATCAACCATACCATATGATCATCCTTAAGCATCATCCATGGTCCTGCATCCTTAACATCCTCTTTATCACCTACTTTATCGACTGTTTGGTTTTCCCTTGCCCCAATAACTTTATGCATGCATTCATTCTTTTCTGACACATGTTCTGTTGCTCTTATACTGTCACCGAACCTTCAAAACAAAAGAACAGAAAATTATCACAAATTCAGGTAGTATCAAAGCTGGTGCAAGTCACAATTGAATTAGAGAAACGAACATTTCACTTTGGATGTGTATCAGAAAGGGTCTTTAGATATTTGACAATATCTCTTTTGCAAAAACGGAGGGATTATTTGATACGAAAATGAGTGCAACTAATATGCAAGTTAACCCAGACACAAGTAAGTCGTTTTAAAAATGCAGATGACAGATAAAATTACCTTGGAGTTGCAGAAATCATCAACCATTCAGGCATATACCATGGTGCTGGTAGATTGGGACATGGTAAAGAAAGTAAAATACTTTCATCTTCCAAGTCATATTTGTACATGCCCATTTCTTCGTCATGTGTATAATACACACAACCCTTTGATAAACCCAAGTCCGAGGTCAAGCAAGACAGTTGCGTATTACTACTCAAAAAGAAGACATAGTCATCCATACTTTTCACTTCCTCCCAAGTCATTGAAGAGAAATCCATTTTCCACACATCTATGTTGGTTGTACAGTTTTCGTAAATACCTCTTGGAAAGCAAAGTCTACGAATGTGAAAAACTTCATCAAAAGAATCCACATAATACAAATGACACTGACATGGTAAATCTCCTCCTACCACTTCAAGATGGGAACTGTTGTAAGTGATGCTAATAACATCACTTATACTGAGAGTTTCGGCATCTTCAATATCAGAACCATGTTGTATTGCTATCTCGATGTAAGCATAATTTAAACACATTACAAATAACTTACCCTTATGATAAAGCATGGATTGAAGATGGTCGCCGACATCAACAAACTCATGTTTTTTCCATTCTCTTTCACCAGGGTGACAATAGATTAGAATGTAACGCCTTCCACCGCAATGATAAAGAATATAAACCATTGAATCAGAATCAACATTATCATTATCACTACTAGTACTACTACTATGGCTAATGCTACTACTACTGAGCTTAGGAGGTGAAGACAAAACACAGTCTTTGATAAAACAACCATCTAATAGATCTGGTACACTGGGTAAGTGTACGGTTTCTAGTGAAGCAGGATTCCACAGAAAGAATTCTCCATTGTTAAATTTTGGGTCTTCATCATCAGAACAGAAAACGATTAACCATCCTTGATGACAATTTTTTTGCCAGAATTTTTTTCCACTCAGTTCTGGTATGAATTTCTTGTAAGATTTTTTTAAGGGATTTTCAGAAATATTATAGAATGTCTGAAACTTGCGGATTTTTCCATGTGGGATGACAAGCCATGGTGCTGGTCTTGGTGTTGGTGGGAGCTTCCGTTCACTTCTCTGGTTTGATAACTCTGATTTTGCCATGGATGCTGAAGAAGAAATTGAGCTGAAAAGGAACCCTGACTCTTTGATTGAATTAAATCACAAGTGCAGAACAAACCCAAAGTGGAAATTGATTTATAAGGGAAATTGATTTCTAGAATTGACTGAATTAACCCGTTTTGAATAAGAAAATGTATTCCTCCATTCCTTCCAAATCTGTTCTTCGGTTTTGTTTAGGAAACTAGATTCCAAATTCCAACTGGTATCCCCTTTCAGACTCAGAACTAAATTGGTGTTGAGGGTTCAGTTTTACCTGCCATGGAGAGACCCGATCCTTATAAAAATCCAACCTTTGCCTCTGATTTCATCCATCACCATAGCTATTATTCTTGATTGTATCTTGACATTATCATCATCATCAAACTTCTCAACACAATCTCTCTTTTCACTAATACTGAATTGCAGATACTGGTGTGTTTGATTGATTGAAATTGATATGAGAACGCTCTGATTTTACATGCCCAACCCTCCATCTAAAAGATCTAAAAATCCGATCTTTAGATGATAATGTCAAGACTCTCAGTTCAGTAGATAGAAAAGTAAAGTAAGGTCCACTTTAGACCCACTTTCTTTCTGAAAAAACAAAATAAAATAAAAATAAACTTTTTTTTATTAAAGAAAGATCAAAAAAGTGATGGGAGGAGAGTAAAAATCGTTATTGACTCAACCCGTAGTTCAACCAATAAAATATAACTCACCTAACATTGGTGAGCTATGATTGGGTCGACCGAGCGAAGCGAAGGAGGACCTTTATATGACCACTTTTTTGTAAAATCTAAGTGATCAATTACCACAAAAAGATTAAAAATGGTTATGGCCGAAAAACCAAAAATGTCCCTCTCTTTTAGTCCAATTACTACAACTCCTTATGTATCCTATCTTTTCAGGGGTATAATTGGCAACCAAACTTTAATATAACATATCTAAAAATCCGCGTCTTGGAATTTTACAAATTTTATCTCGTTGAAAGGTTATAAAAATTCTACGAACGAAGACAAACAACAATATTAAATTTAAAGTTTTAAAAATTCGGATGTATTTATCATTTTAGGCACAATTTTAAAATTAAATGTATATCCATTATGCAAACCACCACAAAGGATACATAATACTTTAGGTAGCAAAATTTTGGTTTATGCATCAACTAATTTTCTGTTTAATTAATAAAACGATGTACTCCTCCGCTTCAAGAAAATGATACTTTCATTTTAGGCACAATTCTAGAAAATTGAATGCATAGCCATTATGCAAACCACCACAAACGATGCATAACACATCATGCAACCATATTTTGATTTATGGATCGACTAATTTTCCGTTTTAAAAAATGATACTTTCACCCCCGCTTTGTTTAAAAAGTGATACTTTCACTTTTTAGGAAAAGTGATTTTCGCCTGCTTCTAAAAAATGAAACTTTAGCAAACCACATCTTGATTCTTCTCGGAAAAGTGACAAGATAATTTGCGCCTAGGCGCTTTTTTTACCTAGCATGCGTCTGTCCAAATCAGAACTTAGAATAGAGCGCCTTTAGTGCTTAAGCGCCAAAGGCGCTAATTTAGCCTTCACAACATAGATCTTAATATAAATAACAACCACAAAAAGTACGTACCAATTCATTTTCGCCATTTTTGGTATATAGAATTTTGCAGAGAAAAGGAAAAATCCATTCAATTGAATTTCTGAACTGTTTGTTGCATTGGCATTGTTTACCTTTTTCTGGAAAATTCACTGTACGATCTAAAGAACTTATTACGATAATATATGCATTTTATTATAATTGATCACCTACTATATGATGGAAAAGCGCCTGGCGATCATAAAGTGGACTAAAAAGAAGAAAATAAATTTACAGTGTTTTGCTTGATGGTCAGGATTAAGGACTGGGGGTATTTCTAGTCCAAATTTTTTTTGAACATGACTCGCTGTATAAATCAGCCGAGTTAGCGAGTCGACAACGATTTTCGCTCTCCTCGGATCACTTTTTGCTCCCCTTTAACAAAAATAAAAATAAAAATAATGCACCAAAGAGCTTCATCTAACCAAGTTAACTTCCACTAAGTTACAGACAAAAAATGGGGAGCAAGCTATAGTCTCCTGTTTGGGACATGGATTTGCAGAGGATGAACGGCCTGCGCAAGAACTTGATGGTCCTTGATTTTCTCGAACTGTCTTTGTAACGAAGTCTCACCTGCATAAGAATATTAAACCACACAAATACCTTAACAACTTTGTATCTACAGTTTTGTCACTTTTCTTCCCGTATCCTCTTTCCAGGAGTTGCCTATTTCTGTTTTCTTTTGGATGCGACATCGTCCACAACGTCCTTGGCTACTTCCACTGCCCCCCAGCAGTATTTGTTGTAGGATTTAACATGTTGTTTCTCAAAGGTCTCAAAAATTAATGTTACACTCATAGATACACCTTTTCTTTCTTTAGTTGTTCAAGCATTCTATTATTTTTTGTTGCAGGCTATCATTTGTTTGCTTAAGTTCGATACAATGCTTTTTACTGTGTATTTTTATAGGATCTGGACGCCGTAAAAGCAGATGACTTATTCATGCAAAATACCTTCTGTAGGTGATATATTGCTCAAGCTGAAAAATAAGAATACTACGAGTGATCTCATTTTGGGCTGCCAGTTAGGAATATGGTCTTTCTTATGTCAGAAAATATGAACCTTGACGGAGATACCAGAAGCTTTAAGAGTTCCCTTGGAGCCACACTTAGTTTGGATCAAGACTTCGAATTTATCAACAAGTTATAATCTCCAATACAATACTAGTGTTACAACAACGACAACACTAGAAAGAAAGAAAAAAATTATAGTTCATATAAAATACCACACTACGGGGAAAAAGAACAGCAAAAGGAGGCTAACAATATACTACCTCCGTCCCACTATTAAGTGACCTAGTATATAACTAAATTTAGTTATATACTAGGTCACTTAATAGTGGGACGGAGGGAGATTCAGATGTCAGACCAGTTGCGATATTCATCTGAAATCTCTGACCAATTAGGATCGATCCAACTGCAGTTTAATTTCTCCTTCGAATCACGATAATCTTTAGCAGAATGTCTGCTCCCAATGCAGTGAAACATGCGTGTATCAAGAGAATAATACAAAATTCCTTCGTTGTGCAACCTCGGAAAATAAATCTTGTTCTCCATTTGACCAGTCGGAGCAATTGCTGAGATACAAGATGTATTGCTAACGAACAACGTATGCCGTCCCAAATTCTTGACTTCAACCCAAACCATATCAGTGTCGTTCAATCTAAAAACACGAACCCATTTTCCTGAATGGCCTAATAACACAGATAAAAGTTTGCCTTCACATTCCACCAAGAAAGTCTTATAGATAAACTCACATTTAGGACGGGTCACATTTGCCAATATTTCCCAACTAATGCTGTCCTCTATTGTAGAGACTCCTAAAGTTCCATTGTTGTCTAAACAATAGAATGCACCGCGATAGAAAACGGGGTTGTTAAAATCTGCCTCGAATTCCATCATTTTCCCGTTGGGAGGTAAATAACTAGAACTAAAGGAATCATTTAGCCAACGGTCATCTCCTCGTTTAATGAAGAACGTGAAAATATCAGACGCCTCAGACCCCACTCGTTGACAGATGCCAAAAACAACGCAATTTGAAGAAGTAGGCAAAGACGAGAACGAGATACCTGAGAAGTTAAGGCAGCGATCATCTGATAAGTCTGGAAGCTTGACAGTTGCTCTCGTGAAAGGATTGTAGAAGAACATTCTCTTGCCTTTTGACATGAGCAACCACCCACCTTTTGAAAAGCGGATTCTAGAACCTTCAAACGACTCGGAAATGTTCATGAGGTAACTCTCATTATTATGCATTGGGTTTACGAATTTGTAGACGGCTTGATCACAGTCAGGAAAAACCAGCCATGGGGATGCATCTGTGGAACTCCTGGTAGAAAAGGATCTTCTCAAATTTATTAACGATCGATATTTTTTACTCACTGCACGCAAATGTAGGTAATCAGCTGGATGAAGAAAATCTGAAATCAACCGCCAGACATCATCATAAAGCATATCGCACGAATTCACTTCTCCAGTATCCTCTTTCTTGTCATCTGTAGCTACATCAGTTATGTACTCCATTGCCTTGACAACTTTACCCATGTCTTCATCCTCATTTAAAATAACTTCCGCAGTTCTTCTACCATCGACCCTCTGAGTTGTATTAATCATGAGCCAATCACCAGCCAGCCATGGCGAGGATATATCAGGACATGGTACAGATAGCAAAATACTGTTGTCTTCCGAAGTATATTTATACAAGCCCATATCCATATACTGCGTATAGTACACACAACCCTTTGAAAAACCCAAGTCTGAGGCCAAGCAAGAGAGTTGCTGATGTTCACCAAGAAAGAAGACATAATCATCCAAACTTTTGACTTTCTCCCAAGCCATTGAATGAAAATCCAGTTTAGTTATTATTATTTGGGTTGAACAGCTCTGATAAACACCCCTTGGAATGTAATACCTTTCTATTCTGAAAAATTCCCCATAAGACTCCATCCAAGATTGTTCAGGACGACAACATTCCAACCATCCTGCTACTGATTCACGTTCGAAATTGTCCTTGACTAAAATAAAATCACTTACACTTAGTTTCTCTTTCTTATCAGGACCATGGCGCAGTATTTCTACCTCTAAGTGAACATTTTCTTCGGAAAACATTACAAATAATTTACCATTGAAATAAAGCATTGAACGAAGAGTATTTGAAGCCGCACCAACAAACTTATGTTTTCTCCATTCTTTTTCACCAGGGTGACAATATAAAAGTACGTCAGACTTCACAGTTTTTGCATCATTCAAAAGGATGTAAACCATCCAATCATCATAATTATAACTGCTACAGCTATGGCTGCTGCTGCTGCCCTCAACTCCGTCCTCGGCACCACCAAAACTTAAAACGCAATCCTTGGGATAATGCGACCCAAAGAAGGATTCTGGATGCAGACTTGGAAGCAGATTGGGTAACATGATAGTTTCAAGTGATGCAGGATTCCATAGATAACAATTTCCATAATTTTCTTTTGCTTCAGTATTATCATCACAAATAACGATTACCCATCCTTGATATGAATTCTTTTGCCAAAAACTTCGATTACACAATTCTGGGATCATTTTGTTTTTGTTGCAAGGTTTATTCAAAGGATCGCATAAATTATAAAAAGTTTGAAACTTACGATCTTTTCCATGTTGGTAGACAAGCCAAGGTGATGCTGCTGGTGATGGGGGTAGTCTCCGGCGACCTCTCTGATCCCGTAGTTGTGATGCCATTGCAGCTGAAAAGATTAGGAGATTGAGCTGAGGTTGAGATGAAGATATTGAACTGAGGAGGCTGAGAGCAACAGAGAAACCCCGAGTCTTAAAAATAAAACAGAACAAATAAACGAGGAGGTATTTATAAGAAGATGAGTATGTTTTCTAAAAATAGTTTGATTTTGTAATTAGGTAACAGGGTTTTGTTTGGAAACTAGAGAAGGTGTTTGTGCTTTAACCGTTACTATGGAGATATAAAAAACAGTTCTGTGCAGTGTAGATGTTTTCTTGAAGAGGGTTTTGCTTCTACTTGTATAAGACAAAATAGGCTTATCAAAAGCCCTTTATCCAAAGTGCCCTTAATTATTTAGAGTTGGTGATTTAATTTAGGCTTTAGTTGTTAGACAAAATAAGAGATCTTTTTCGAAAATCCAAACCAAAATATGATTCACTCAATGAAAATAGTGATTTTATTGTGAATTTTGACGTGGATGAATCCTTAGATGATACAACAAACAAATTCTTCTAAAATTTTATAAGCTTCTCGGTCTAAAAAATTTGTCCCAAAACGACTTTAAAGAAGCTAGTATTTTTTTATTTTCTCCATGAGTCCTGGTCAATTCCGAAACCAGCTCATAGAACTGTAAGGTAAAAATATGATTAAAAAACCACCGTCCATGTCCCTGATATGATGACATGTTAAGAGTGCAATATGAATTATTTTATTTTATTTTGATTGTAGTAAGAGTACACTCCTATCCTTGACTAAGTCAAGGTTACGATATTCGAGTGTGTTATATGAGTGCAATAGGAGTGCTCCCCATCCTTGACTAGTCAACATTACTTTTTTTTCTCATCCTTCACCGGTCAACAACACTCAAAAAACCGTTGTAAAAAGTTCAAAGTATACGTAAAATAGGTATAACCGCGATGTTGAAAGTCAAAAATGTTATTTTTGGAATTTTTGATAAGGAACAACAAATGTCGGAATTTTATCACCTTTTTTCAAGTTGGTTTTTGGCGAACAACTCTTTCAATCATGTTTAGGACTAGGTTCGTACTTAAGACCCAGCTGATACAGTGTTTAAACTTAGGAAGATGAATTCCAAGGCATATCTGGTTAACATTAAGGAAAACCAATTATAACTCGTTTGTGGCTAGGTAGATCACTTTTTAACCTGGATGTATATGTGTGTTACTACCAGCAGGTTAAAAAACAGAAAATAACCAATCTGTATATAAATATCGGCCAACAGGTTTACTAAGCCGTAAATATTGTGTAGGTTGGCATCTAGATCTATGGTTGGGAATAAACTTTTATGACTAAGAAGTTTGTGACAAACATAGATTACGGTTAGGTTCAATGATCTCCGACCTAGGCGTAAGATTATTCAACCCAGTTACCTATGGTTGGGATTTTTTTTTTCTAGCATGAAAATATGAAAGATAAATAAACTTATGACTGGAAAATTGATCTTTGATCGACCTAGCCGTAGGTGGTTCTGAAATCAGTTTTTTTTCCGAGCTTATTTGAGAGATCTAACCTATTTTAATACCCAGAACCAACCAAAAAGAGTGGGTTTTCAATTTTAATCAATGATGGATAGGTTTCAAGTCGCTGATTAATTTAATGTTGAAATATTTTTCTTTGAATAAAAGAGAGATGGGTCTAATTTACAACCAATGCAAAAAAGGAGAGAGTGGAGTGATATAATCAGAATTATCACAATGGTTACACTATTGTGTGGTAGGCATGAGATGGTGATGATTAAAGATAAAACTTATGAGACAATGTTAGATGTTACCAGAGAGACGGACCGTCCTCTGTCCTTCGAGCATGTCATGTTCAAGAGACGTCCGTAAAAGTGTTCCCCTAGCATGATGCTTCTGCCTTGTTTGCTTCGATCGACCTTTGCTATGATCGCCTTGGCCGAGGGATATTATACCGCTTGATCGAACGTGGGCTTGTTGTGTCCGCTTCTGGTTGAAAGTGGGTCTACTGTGTACATGCTTCAAACGTCAGCCATGTGCTTCGGACCGAAACCGGCCCGTTGTGTGCGCCCTATTATACTCAAATTTATGTCGTGATTAACACCAGCCTTTTGCGACTTGAGCAATACCAAACCTTTTGACTTGAGCAATACCGACTTGAGGCTTGTACCGTATGCACTTGAATGATGTTTGACCGCCATTGTGTGAGTTGTGTCTTGCCGCCGTGTGTGGCGACACTTCTCATATGCTTTCATACAAGTTCTAACTCTTGTCTTTATTTCATTGCGGTAAAAGAATCCCCGTTGAGATATCTTCCGGAGATAATGCTGGGGTGCCAAGTCGTAAGTGTTGACAAATTTCAAAGATATGCCGAACATCGATGATGAATTGTTCACCGCTCCCCTTTCAACTATATGAAAACATCCGTTCCACAGATAACCTTCCTCCTATCGACTTCGGTTTTTCATGTTCACTGGTCCTCATGAAGGATGGATGAAACGTATGTTGAGCAATGAGTACATCAAAGATAACTTGACCTGAGCGCAGATTATTGATGCAAATGAGTGTTGAAACGCCTCGAGAGGATGTTAAAGTGGTTTCGATGCGACCGTTGAGGTGGGTCCTGAGAGAGAGTGTCAAGAAGGATTCTCGGTTAACGTGGGTCTCGGAGAGAGCGTTAGCGGCGGCTCTTGAATAGACCATTGAAGCAGCCTTCCCATTGGAGGGAGCGTTGAAGTGGCTTCCTCTTGGCCATTACCCTTGCGAATCCATGATTCTTGACCACCATCTTTCTCATGTCAAGAAGTCCTCGATCGACGCGAAGGAACTTCATGCCGAGCCTCCTCCCCTAGCGTGGTTTACATGGTTTTTCCGTAGTGGTTGTTGTCGAGCCAGGTATGGAATACCTTGGACGTTGTTTCATCATTGTGGGATTCGTGCACGTGGTACTGGAGTTGGAGTTGATGGAGATAGGCCTAGGAGATTCCTCAACGATTTCAATTTCATCAGTTGTAGAGTTGGTGCCATCTTGCAGCTGTTGTGGAGCATCTAGCACTTGCTCTTGTGGTTCATTGTCGTTGTAGCATTCCATTAGGTGGAGAGACCTGCAATGCAGTCTCCTCTCTGATAATGGCGGTTTGGTATACCGTTTTCCTTTCTCGTCACGACTCGCCATAAAAGTTCGTTCCCTCCTCGTGTGAACGTGGGTTGTGGCTTCACAAAGATGGAGAAGAATGCTTCGTCAAAAAGATGCATCGTGGGTAGTAGCCCTCAATGATGCAAGTCGGTCTTCTTCGAATTGACGCCCACATGGGGAGTGGGATGCAACGAACTTGTCGATTCTTTCCACGAGCTTCTCCCGTATGTGCCGGTTTGGTTTCCCTCAAGTCCGTCATTGTGGTAGGCTTCCGTACGACCTTGCCTCGGGGAGAGCCTTGGATGTCCCGAGAATCTTGAGAGTAATGAAGACGATCCCGTGTAGATAAGGGTCGTCTTGAACTCTGGAATCCTTGATGCGTGCGGTGACATGTAGGTCACTGTCGTGACCTTCCTCCTCACTGATAGCAAGAAACGTCCCCACACAATCATTCTTTCGAGAGATGTGAAAGTTTGCATAAACTTTCCACTAGAGAAACCGCTTCCCGATCCACCGGCCTCGGTTCATAGTGAAACTATTGACTTGAGGAAGATCGTTGTGAGGATCTACCCTGTCATGTAGAGCCTCCATGACAGACCGGCAACCAGAGTGAAATTATTGACTCGAGGAAGATCGTTGTGAGGATCACCCCAGTGTAGGAGCCTCCATGACGGGACCGCTCATATCCGATGTCGCTTCTTTGATCGTGTCCATGTAGGTCCGTGCCATTGAAGTACCTTCTCCGGTGCGTTGAATTCATTCCTTGTTGGCTCCGGGGGTCATGGGTCATGTGGAAATCGATCGCTAATGTCTTAAGAAAAGTGAGTACCTCTTTCCGAGTTGCGGCCATATCCGCTTGAGTCTTGACAAGAACTTCCTTCTTTCCATCAAGTCTGCAATAATGGGAGATGGTCCTCCTCTCGCCCCTCCTGGTTTCCTCGTCCGATGAAGGAGTGGAAGTTGTTGCTCCTGGTGACTACCGAGGTGTTACACTTGATGAGATGCCGGACTTGCACGCCTGCCCGCCTTCGTGATGGGAGGTGTTGTAATATCACCTGTTTGAAAGTGATCGAATTGATCGCTCCCATCCTCTCGTACTCACGTGTTACTTGATTGATTTCTCCTTCCTCAAGCGTTTCTTCACGGCTTCGACAAGGGTCTTGAGATGTAAATCTTCCGGCAGGGATCCGTAAGCCGCAGTGCTCCATTTCTTTATCCAAAAAGAGACATTGTAGTACTCCGGACAAGTCCTCCTCATCGTGGAGTTGCCTCGAGTCTTTGTTGTCACCGGACCATGTTGTTCGTCTCTCCCGAGTCCCCCGTGATTACGCGCTCTTTCTCGCATCTCCACCGGTAAAGGTGTGACTCGACTAAGGATTCAAATTCTTGCACTTCCGAGTAGATGCATGCCGACCCTTCTTGTAATTGTGATGTTATATCATTCAAAAAGGCGGAATGTTTCGCTCTTCCTTCAAAGATACCCGCTTGATTCGCCAAGACATCCTCCAACATTCCAGCTATGCTTCCCATGATATCTCGAACCACCATGACTCAGGTGAAGATACATCGTGACACGAAAACCGAAGAATTGAGAATTCGATTTTTTGTAACCGATAGATCAACCTCCCACCGTGGTCGCCAATTGTTGATGGGTGAAAATTACTCCCGCTGAATTTGGTAATTTGGGGTGTGATGAGGAATGAATTTAAACCTACAACAAATGCACCACAAGGTGAGTGCTTGTAGATTCGAGAGATCAATCTAGGCAAGTCCGGCCTAAACCAAGAAATGGCCGTTCCGGACTTTGTTTCGGTCACAAAGTGAAGGAGATGGGGTTGATCTTAGGGAGGGAAGCGAAGAAGGTGTTGAAATTGTGAAAGATGTTGGCTTGCTTATGACTTGTAACAAAGATGAGCAAGCCATGGTTGATGCAAGCAGCTCCGGTGTTTGAATACGATGTTGTATTAACACTTGGTTTCTCGTGATCGAACTTGTGTTGTTCTCGTTGTCCTCTTTTTTTTGAAATAGGCTAGAACCTATTTATACAAGTCATTGAGCCTTATTCACGTCTCTCGTGGGAAGTGGAGGAAGTGGAGTGATGGAGTAGTGGAGTTGTGTGTCGGTTGCCGCACGACCAGTCTTGCCCACTTCTCCAGTTCATCTCTAACCGTCCATGACTTCCTGACACGTTCTTGTGATGGCGCGTTGCACGCCGCACGCCGTAAACCGCTGCACCAATACCCGGATGTATCCCCAGCCAGGACATGATTGATGTCTGAATGTGGATCGTGGATCCACGAAAGATAGCATGTATCGTTGAATTGAATAAATGCGTTATTCGTAAAGTCGATACTTGTGAAGTATCGTGTGTATTCTATGTGCATCGCACACGGTGTGGTAAAGTGACGGGTAATGACTCCTCACTAACCAAATAACTCCCGACCGTGGTTGTATAACCAAGTCAGGTGAGGTCGGACGGACGAGATGATGTTTGAGACACTCATCCGCGACCGTTGGTGAAATTAGGGTTTTTAAAGAGGTGCGCAAGCATCACTTTTAGCTTGGTCGAAACCAAGCGCGGAAGGATTTTGGAGAGGACCGACCATACATGCGTGTTGACGGCATGATGGTGTGCACGTCCATGTCTCACCGTCTCATGAAGATGCAATCTAGGCCACTCAATTTGACCGTCAAAGAGGAGTGGTTGAGATCGGCTTTGCGGCAGAAATCTCTTACCGCAAAGGAATTGGTAACCGCGTGTCATCCCAAGTTTGGCCTTGAGACGACCCATCTTGGTCGGTCTTGTCGATCATACCACCGTGTAGGTGGTAGGTTGGTGTTCACACCTATACACTACGGAAAAATCATCATTTACAACACTCAGATTAGGTTGTAGTACCCCTACTACAACGCTTTTTGTGTATTGTGTAGGTGGGGTATTGTAGAAAGTCCAAGTCTTTCTACAATACTTGACTAAGTGTTGTTAAGGGTGATGTGATTCATGGTTCGACAATATTTTGCCAAAGTTGTGATTCTCTTTCGATTTTTTTGAAAGCCTAACACAACCCTTGCTTGTTGTTGTAGGAGTATCTTGGACAACACAAGTAGTGTATCGTAAAAATATGTAACACAACACTTGTATAAGTTGAAGGTCTATCTTAGACAGCTCTAGGATGTGTATCGTAGAAATATGTAACACAACGCTTGTATAAGTTGAAGGACTATCTTAGACAACCTAGGATATGTATCGTAGAAATATGTAACACAACACTTGTATAAGTTGAAGGACTATCTTAGACAACCTAGGATGTGTATAGTAGAAATATCTAACACAACACTTGTGTATAAGTTGAAGGACTATCTTAGACAACCCAAGATGTGTATTGTAGAAATATGTAACACCTCTTATTACTATGATGAATAAGATTTGCACAACACTTGTTAGTGTTGTAGAACTATGTTGACAGACACCCAATTATGTCGTATGACATTCTTTCACAACCATTGGTTTGTGTAGTTGGAATATGGAACACAACTCTTATTTGAAGTTGTGTGCATAAAACTATTTTGAAAAAAAAATTTATAGTTTGGAAAACCGAATTGCCGAAAGTATTTCACATTCACATTAAGCTGCCAAAGGTAACACATTTACATTCATCCAAGTTGACTTAAATTGAAATTCAAAGTAAAATACCTATGATACTGAAAAAACTTAGAGAAATAAGCATAAAAGGGAGATTATGCAAATAACCATTTACTAGATGCTTCAATAGTAATCGAAGCGATCACTTTACAACCTCGATGAATTGACAAGATCTATAACTCTCTTGTGGATTACTTAACAACCTCGGATGAATTGACAAGATCGATAACTCCCCTTGTGCACACGGAGTTCAAAACAATCCCAGTGTTAGTACCTGAAAAATAACGACTAGGAAATTAACCACTACGTATGGTGATTTGGTAAAAAAACTATCTCAAAGAACAATGCAAGTATTCACAAAGTTAAAGATAATATACAAAAACCGACTTAAGCAACCACAAATATGATGATCCATAACACTCAGGTGCTTATAATTCTACAAAAGATTATTGTGTGATATCTTGTCAACGTTGTATAATAAAAATGAAAGTGTAAACCCAAAAACAAACTGGTGTTGGGTCCTTAAGCAAGTTTGCACTAACACCCACCCTCACAAATGCACCTTCTCAGGTTCACCTTATGGATGAAAATAATTGACAAGTAAATTCACCTTCTCAGTTCGAGAATGCGCTTCGCTTCAAGCAAAGCTACTTTATTCGCAAATTCTTCAATAGTTTCTTCTCTCGTAACAACCCGATAGAAAGGAAACGAAATGTGATGAAAAAACATATGTGATGTTTCTATCACCCGAAAACTTAACCATGCATGATTCGATTCTCTTTGGCAAAGGTACAGGTAATGAGATAGATAATTCATGCAAAGCAGGTTTAAATTCAGCTTTCTAGAGACGTTTATGGACACGATTTCTCTTTCGTTAGCGGCATACATACCATATTCACTTGAGTCGTATTTTTACTTCCTTTGCACTACTAGCAAATGAGAGAGTGTTTCGTGATTTCTCCGCATGACTCAAGGCAGGACTCATGGTACATATAATGGCAGTTCAAAATTGCCCCCAAGTGAAGGTTGCAATATTCGGGTAAGCTTTGAATCTCGCTACGGTATATGACCCATCCTTCATCCAAAGATCGTATAAACAGACAAAAAACTAAATATTAGTTTATGTCGAACAAAAACTCATTTACAGGACTTCTACTCGTTCCAATTTATCTATCAACACGAGTTTTATTATCACTTTCATTAGAGTAAGAAGGTCATAGCTTGATGTGAGACCCTTCTTTCAGCCTCGTCCCATCCATTTTTGTTTGAGCCGCACGCTCACTTCCTACAAGGTCCACAAGATTCTCGCAAACATAGCCAAGAACCCAATTATCAAATTTAGCAATAGTAAACTCCAATAGGCACATCCAAAGAAGGGAAAAGAAGTGTAACATACCAGACTTGCTACGAATGATTTTACACGGGTCGAGTTTTCGCGGAGACAAATCTTTATGGTCTGAAAGCAAAAGGTTTTAACGCTTTTTTAGTTTTTTACTTTGATCCTTTCTGTAAGGTTTTATTAGCCTCATAAGAATCACTTAAAAGTTAAAATACTAACGACATCCAAAAAAATTGATGAATTGAAGTATCAGACTCACCAGCTTTATAATCTGATGTGACCTTGAGCTTGTGTCGTTTAAGGTAGTTTCTCCTACTTGTCTTTGAGCTACAAATAGATATCGTGGTATATATCGTGACTTTCAATTGCAAAATATAAAACAAAAACACATTACACGTAAAGCGCAGGAACATGCATACCCTCACGAATGTTTATTAAACTCGTCGATGATTATTGTCCTTCGCTACTTGTTCGACCGGCTTTTCAAAAATTGTCCCTTTCTACAATCATACAAAAGGATACGTAACAAATCCAATACGTCATAAGGTTAATAAAAAAGAAAAAAATGAATCAAATGGGATCTTAAACTTCGTAAAATGCTGGGCAATCAAGTACCTCAGATCGTCCGAGAGCGAAGGGGGCCGTAGTCTCGATTCAACAAGTCCATGATCGCCTCGCTATAGATCTCCATGCCAAAAATCTTTATTACAAAATCTCTTTCTCGAGACCGCACACATCACATATATATGATGAAATATTCGTATACAAAATTCATAGACAAAAACCGAAGACAATCGGTCAAATACCAACCGTTTAAAGAATGTCTTCTTCCAACAAAAACGAAATGAATCAACTTACGTTTCTAATGTGATCGTCTATGTCCTTGACAAAGACTTTCAAGAATCCCCTTCATGGTAAATGTCGTACCACTCACCGGTTTGTCCAATATCAAATGTTGCATGAAAAGAAACAGATTGACAATTAAGGCATCCATACATGTGCTAAAACCAAGATATTGAATCACTAATCAAGAAGGGACAATGCTGAGTATCAAGAAACATCTCTCACCATTAACTCGCAGGAGTCTGTACTCCCTTTGACGTCGATTTCAGAGGTGTTGTAATCATTGTCTATCTATAACAACAACAACAACCTGCAATCACAAGATTGTGACATTAGTTTGATGCTCACTGCAATGTCACGGCTACTTCCTCCACCATCACCAAAGATCAACCACTGGAAATTCAACTATCATATCTCACCACCAATTTCACCTAATCGCACTTTAAGAATCGCTTCTTATTTCAAAGATCAAAGTTTGATGGTATAATTTTGATCATCACAAACCATTTAATTACACACCTTCCCGAGTTTCAAGAATCCACTTCCCTAATTTAATTACACACCTTCCCGACAACCAACATTGAACTAGTGGCAGAGAGAGCATTGGCACCAGCCCTCAAAGCCTATTTTGATCTTCTAAGGATACTTCATTTCTTAGGATACATATAAATCAAACCTTAAGGCTCAAAATAGACTTCAAGAGGCAGCAGCCAGGGATAATAATAGACCTAATGTGAAACACCTTAGGTCACAGAATAAACATTCCCAACACCTTACAAAGCTTGCCCTCGTATCTGCTTCTACAAATGCACTGCAGAAAACTAGATTTATGTAAAATATATAGCAGACAAATTAAAGTATAGAGATGGATCAGAGTACTGGCTTAGAAAACCTCTTCTGTTGAGAAAGAGGTTTAAACAAAACGCACATTATAATCATAGTCGATAATATGGGGAAAGGATCATCACCTCCATCTTACTCATATTCTCCTAAAAAACCTAAATCCAAAATCAAAATCTAGCCTAAAATTTAAAACTAAAATCATATAAATCAATCAAAAGTGTGTCTCAGACATCCAAGGAAGGATAAAACAGCATTAACTCTCAATCCCTGCGAAAGGCGAACGCTCTTAGGTGGCAACTGCGAATGTTCTTGAGAAACAAGCCTTAGTTTTATCATCATCGACACTCAATTCATACATAACAAAACCCACATAATTATTAGACCAATCAGAATTGAGAGAAAACTAAAATCCAAAGGATTACGAAAAAACGAGTTTGTAAAGATAATGTTTCGGACATCCAAGGAAGGATAAAGCAAAGATTAGCTCTCAAGCCCTATTGAAAGGCGAAAGCTCTTAGTCGGAATCGCGAATGTTCTTGAGAAACAAGCCTTAGTTTTATCATCATCAACAATTCACAAACTCGTATTCTAAATCAAATAAATTTTCCTCCATTCAAATTATCGTGCGCAGATAAGTAAAACAAAATTAAAAATCCAATGAGAATTTCCGAAATCAAAAACGAAAGGATTTTTGAGATTTTCGTATTGGGATTGATCATCCCATAGGCACTTAACAAGCCATAGGGGAAGACATCAATTCCCAAGTCATCAATCAAACTGAAAATCTTAAAAAAAAAAAAAATCAATAAAAAAAAAATATGTGCTAAAATTGAGATTCTGAATAGATGGATCAGAGTACTGGCTTGGAAAATCTCCTGTTGAGAGAGATTTAAAAAAACGCATATTATAATCATTGTCGATAATATGGGGAAAGGATCATCACCTCCATCTCAATTATTTCTCATTCAGTGAAAAAAAAAATCGATTCTAATTTGAAAAACAAACATTAATAGCATTGAACTAGCAGCACCAACTCAAATCTCAGCAACACCACCAGATCCCATGTCTTCTTCTCCCTGTTCTTCTCGGATCAATCGGACCATCATCTTCTTAGATACCCACCGGAACTAACAATCTCGATCCCTTTCTGGCCCGAATCTTGCTCAATCCCTCCACAACTCGTGAAAATTGAATCCACCATAACCAAAAATTCCAGTCATCCATCCAATTTAACAAAGAAGAATAATCCTTTCTTTGTTCAACCGATTTCTTCTCAACTGGTTCTCATCGAAGGGTTATCCCAGCATCACTGGCTTCAGAAAACTCAAAATCGAGCTAAACCCTTTTACTGAATCCAACTCAAAACCCGAATCCAGTCTGGGTTTTGAATGAATCTAATCAAAACATAAGAAAATAAAAAAAATCGTTTCAAAAGAAAGATCTAATCAAAATAGAACTCGAATCATCAAAAATGGGAAAGATAGATCCGAAGGACTTACCAAAAGGGGTTTTGTGTAACGATTACAACATCAGTTTCATTCATCCACCAGAACACAACCTTCACGCATTTTTCTTCAGAGATTTTGACTTTGAATCCAGGGTTTGTTTTTTTAAGCCCAACATTGAGATTTGGGGGGTTTTAGTTTTGTTTTGAAATCTAGGGTTCGAAATCTACAACTTCCGTAAGTTTTTTACATAGAAAGTGAGCGAGAAAGAGATTCAGTGGTGGTATTTAGGGTTTCTTTGAGTTAGGGTTTTCTCTGGTAAGGGGGGAGATGAGAGAAAGAGTAAGAGAGGCAGAGGATGAGGATGAGGACGAGGACGAGAGAAAGAGATAAGATAAAGTGAGGAAAATGAGAGAATTTTTTTTTTATCCTTTTGCATAAAATGAGTTGGACGGTAGAGATTTGAAAATACCACTATCATAAGGATTATGTAAAATCTGTGGACGTAGTATAGATTTGATTTCACACTATCATACCTGGATCAAGGAAAGTGTGTTTTTTTTGTGCTTTCTCTTTGTGTTTTCGGTTTGAATTTCAACTAGTCACATAGGTCAGGAAGTAGCTTTAGTTCACAATAGTCGACTCGGGTTACAAATTTAGTAGGATACATCAACGAAGTCGATAAATATGAAGCTCAATGTCAGTTCGAACTTGAAATATGGTATAACGGTATACAAACTATGAGGGTTCAGACTTCAAACTTAGCAGGATACATCATCGATATCGATAAATATGAAGCTTCGTGTCGATTCGAACTTGAAATGTGGTATAACAACATTCAAATTATAAACCAAGAAGCTCTGGGAGGGTTTTGACTTCAAACGTATCATGAGATATCATTGAAATCGATAAATATGAAGCTCATAGTCGATTCGAACTTCAAATATGGTATAACGACATAGAAAATATGAACCAAGAAGCTCTGGGAGGATCCGAGATCGAAACCTGGCCGCGAGTTGACTACTCTAAGTCAGAAACTTGGTAAGAATGACGAATCCATCCATTTACAGGTAAGATGGCTTTGAGATATTCTACGAAACCTTAAAAAAACCTTATTTCTGCATATTGTATGCGTACTAGGATCCGAGATCGAAACCTGGCCGCAAGTTGACTACTCTAATTCAGAAATTCGGTAAGAAAGACGAATCCATCTATTTACAGGTAAGATTTCTTCTAAATATTCTACGAAACCTTAAACAAACCCTATTTCTGCATAAATGTAAGCATACCACACTCTTAAATCGAAACTTGGCCGCAAGTTGACTACTCTAAGTCAAAAACTTGGTAAGAACGAAGAAACCATCCATTTTACAGGTAAGATTCCTTCGAAATATTCTACGAAACCTTAAACAAACCTTATTTCTGCATACCAGGATCAAAGATCAAAACCTGGCCGCGACTTGACTACTCTAAGTCAAAAACTTGATAAAAATGACGAATCCATCCATTTACAGGTAAGATTCCTTCACTATATTCTACGAAACCTTAAAAACCTTATTTATGCATATTCTATGCATACCATGCTCCGAGATCGAAACATGGCCACGAGTTGACTACTCTAAGTCGGAAACTTGATAAGAACGACAAATCCATCCATTTACAAGTAAGATTTCTTCGAGATATTCTAGGAAACCTTAAAGAAACCCCATTTCTGCATATTGTATGCATACCAGGATCCGATATCGAAACCTGGCCGCGAGTTGACTACTATAAGTCAGAAACTTGGTAAGAACGACGAATTCATCCATTTACAGGTAAGATTCCTTCGAGATATTTTACGAAACCTTAAAAAAAAACCTATTTCTGCATATTGTATGCGTACTAGGATCCGAGATCGAAACCTGGCCGTGAGTTGACTAGTCTAAGTCAGAAACTTGGTAAGAACGACGAATTCATCCATTGACAGGTAAGATTCCTTCGAGATATTCTACGAAGACTTAAGAAAACACTATTTCTGCATATTGTATGCGTAGCAGGATCCGAGATCGAAACCTGGCCGCGAGTTGACTACTCTTAGTCAGAAACTTGGTAAGAACGACAAATCCATCCATTTACAGGTAAGATTTCTTCGAGATATTCTACGAAACCTTAAAAACCCCTATTTCTGCATATTGTATGCGTAAAAGGATCCGAGAACGAAACTCCGGCCATGAGTTAACTACTCTAAGTCGAAACTTGTTAAGAACGACGAATTCATCCATTTCCGAGTAAGATTCCTTCGAGATATTCTACGAAACCTTAAAAAACCTTATTTCTCGCATATTGTATGCGTACTAGGATCCGAGATCGAAACCCGGCCGCGAGTTGACTACTCTAAGTCGAAACTTGGTAAGAAAGACGAATCCATCGATTTACTGGTAATATTTCTTCTAAATATTCTATGAAACCTTAAACAAACCCTATTTCTCGCATATTGTATGCTTACCAGATCCGAGATCGAAACTCCGGCCGTGAGTTGACTACTCTAAGTCGAAACTTGGTAAGAACGACGAATTCATCCATTTACTTGTAAGATTCCTTCGAGATATTCTACGAAACCTTAAAAAAACCTTATTTCTGCATATTGTATGCGTACTAGGATCCGAGATCGAAACCTAGCCGCGAGTTGACTACTCTAAGTCAGAAACTTGGTAAGAAAGACGAATCCATCGATTTATAGGTAATATTTCTTCTAAATATTCTACGAAACCTTAAACAAACCCTAATTCTGCATATTGTATGCTTACCAGGATCCGAGATCGAAACCTGGCCGTGAGTTGACTACTCTAAGTCAGAAACTTGGTAAGAACGACGAATTCATCCATTTACAGGTAAGATTCCTTCGAGATTTTCTATGAAACCTTAAAAAAACCTTATTTATGCATATTGTATGCGTACTAGGATCCGAGATCGAAACCTAGCCGCGAGTTGACTACTCTAAGTCAGAAACTTGGTAAGAACGACAAATCCATCCATTTACAGGTAAGATTTCTTGGAGATATTCTACTAAACCTTAAACAAACCTTATTTCTGCATATTATACGCATACCAGGCTTCGAGATCGAATCCTGGCCGTGAGTGGAGTAGTCTAATTTAGAAACTTGGTAAGAACGACGAATCCATTCATTTACATGTAAGAATCCTTCAAAATATTCTACTTAAACCTTAAACAGACCCTATTTCGCATATTATATGCAAACGAGGCTCCGAGATCGAAACATGGCCGTGAGTGGACTAATCTAAGTCATAAACATGGTAAGAACGACGAATGCATCCATTTATAGGTAGGATTCCCCCGGAATATTCTAAGAAACCTCAAACAAACCCTATTTCTATATAATGTACGCATACCAGGCTCCGAGAACGAAACCTGGCCGTGAGTGGACTACTATAAGTCGAAACTTGGTAAGAACGACGAATCCATCCATTTACAGGTATGATTCCTCCAAAATATTCTATTAAACCTTAAACAAACCCTATTTCGCATATTGAAGCATACTAGGATCCGAGATCGAAACCTTTGCCGCGAGTGGACTAGTCTAAAGTCGTAAACTTGGTAAGAACGATGAATGCATCCATTTACTGTAAGATTCCTTCTTCCTTAGGAATATTCTACGAAACCTTAAACAAACCCTATTTCTGCACATTGTACACATACCAGGCTCTGAGATCGAAACCTAGCCGTGAGTGGATTAGTCTAAGTCATGATAGTGTATTGTTTTTACGATATTGAATTTTTACTGTCATTGTCACTCTTGTTGTATTTCCTTTACTAACACTAGTATTTTTCTTATAAAATAGACAGTTAACAGCTCCATTTGGGTTCTACGGTGTTTTAGAAGAAATTCAATCATATGTTTTAAATTCCAATATTCAAATGTGATTGGGCTCACACCAGTTTTGGTGTGAAGGTAGAAGATGGCTTTACATTAGTCAATTTAAAACATCATAAGAACCAATACCGTAACGATCATTCATTTTAGCAAAACAAGCGCGACAAGTTTTCTATTCTCGAGAGTCAAATACATCTATCTGGTATGTGATGCATTACGAGAAGCTTCACAATGCTTACGGCTCACTCACTTGAGCATTACTTTTTGAGCATTATATTTTGTTTTACAACACTTATGAAGGGTTGTCATAAAGTTATTGTATAATTAGTGTATTAAAGAACCACAAACTTGACAGAACATGTGATAGTGTAGGATGGTTAGTGGTGTAGACTTCCACGCTTGAGGCTCGTGGATCGAATCCCCAACCTCATTTTTCCAACATTATATATTTTACTTCAACAACACTTATAAGTGTTGTCTTTGTAGCTTTCTATTTAAAAAAAAGAAAAAAAATCAAAACTTGTGAACTGAAAGGGTGGTTGATGAGTTAGACTTCCATGCAGTAGGTTCATGTTCGAATCTCCCCTCTAACATATTTTTCATTGTCATATTTTTGTGTTCTTCGACAACACTTGTGAGAATTGTGATAGGCTAAGTCACTACATATATGGAACATTATAAATTTGTACTTGAATCATATTTTTGTGTTCTTCAACAACACTTGTTAGATGTGATAGGCTAAGTCACTACATAAATGGAACATTATATATTTTTACTTCAACAACACTTATAAGTGTTGTCGTAGCTTTCTATTTAAAAAAAGAAAAAAATAAAACTTGTGAACTGAAAGGGTGGTTGATGAGCTTGACTTCCATGCAAAAGAGGTTCATGTTCGAATCTCCCTCTAACATATTTTTCATTATCATATTTTTGTGTTCTTCAACAACACTTGTATTGTGATAGGCTAAGTCACTACATATATGGAACATTATATATTTTTACTTCAAAGAACACTTATAAGTGTTGTTGTAGGTTTCTATTTAAAAAAAAAAAGAAAAAAAAATCAAAACTTGTGAACTGAAAGGGTGGTTGATAAGCTAGACTTCCATGTAGTAGGTTCATGTTCGATCTCCCCTCTAACATATTTTTCATTATCATATTTTTGTGTTCTTCAACAACACTTGTGAGTATTGTGATAGGCTAAGTCACTACATATATGGAACAACGTTGTTATAGCTAAATGTCGTCACAATCGTTTTGCTTAAGGAGTTGTCGTTTGTTTTCTTAGCGCAACCCCTTGTTTCCTAAGGGTTGGCAGTGATGATATACGACAACTCTTCCTTTGAAACCAGTTGTAAAACATATGACTTTCTACAATACTTAGCGAAGCGTTGTAAATCTCCAGTTGTAGATGTATATTTTTCCTGTAGTGATACCTGATTATCCCATGAAAACATGATCTAAGCCATTCAAATCATCCGGTGAAGTTGAGCGGTCGAGATCAGTTTAGGATTTGGGAGGTGTAACCGCACGAGTTTGGGCGTGCGTTTTGGGTTGGCCGGGAATGATGTGCCTGGACGCACCGCGTTGAGGAGGTAGATGGGCCCACGGTGGTCATGCTGGTATGACCGCCTTGGTTAATCCAATCGTGACCCTCCATTCGTACGGGAGAAGATGGACGCGCGTGATGACTTG
The DNA here is from genome assembly GCA_023531295.1 of Papaver armeniacum. Classification (NCBI taxonomy): domain Eukaryota; kingdom Viridiplantae; phylum Streptophyta; class Magnoliopsida; order Ranunculales; family Papaveraceae; genus Papaver; species Papaver armeniacum. Next base: position 1,352,359 of record JAJJWW010018609.1, on the reverse strand, counting down.
AAACCATAATTTTGGCTTTCAAAGCCGCGCGACCATGCTCTTTTGGGCGGATTTAATTTGTTGTAACCAACCATGGTTGGCTTTGACCGATTGGTCAAGTGTGTAAAGCGGTCACACGGTGATTGTGTCGACATGCTCCGGCCCTTTGAGTCTACATCTACACCCTCCATCTATGCCTGCGAAGGTGGATTTGTTGAGACGTTTTGCGCACATGTAATATGCCGCAAACCCTAATTTGGGGTTTTCCGTCCATAATGCTTGGTATGGACGGTTTCTTGGCAAGAAGGCCAATGGTCGACCATGGGGGTCGGTCATGTGTATTCCATACCGCTGGGGGTGATGGAATTGATCCTGGTCATCCAATCATGCTTGTGGAGTTGGATGACTACGATCGATCATATCCCAGCAAGCTAAGGCCGTGTGTATTCCATACCGCTGGGGGTGATGGAATTGATCCGTGGTCATCCAATCATGCTTCAGGAGTTGGATGACTCGCGATCGATCGTATCCGCAAGCTAAGGCCGTGTATTCCATACCGCTGGGGGTGATGGAATTGATGCCGGTCATCCAATCATGCTTGTGGAGTTGGATGATCATGATCGTCGGATCATATCCGGAGATCGATATAGCTTCAAGTCCTGGATGCTCAATCGGGCTAAGATAACACACCGAGAGGGCTCAGGCTAGTATAACACACCGAGAATCAGCCAGACGGGTATTTCGTACATGGATTCATTATAGTGCTTGGAGGTTTGTGTTACTCGTAAGAGTAACACTCGGCCGTCATGCCACACCGATAATGGGTACAGGAAATACAAGGCTGAATTAAGTGAGGAGTATCCAACACTTATAAATGGCTTTATCTTTTACAAGATGTCAAAAGATGATTTTTCTCGGGTTTTTTACAAACTCAACCTTGAACGAAAATCCACCATCAACATTAAGTCCTCGCGCTAGCACACAATGGTTACACTATTGTGTGGTAGGCATGAGATGGTGACAGCTTAAAGATAAAACTTATGAGACAATGTTAGATGTTACCGGGAGAGACGGGTCGTCCTGTCCTTCGAGCATGTCATGTTCAAGAGACGTCCAGAAAAGTGTTCCCCTAGCATGATGTCGGTCTTGCCTGCTTCGATCGACCTTGCTATGACTGCTTCGGTCGAGGGGCTATTGCGCCTGCTTGATCGAACGTGGGCTTGTTGTGTCTGCTTCGGTTGAAAGTGGGTCTACTGTGTACATGCTTCAAACGTCAGCCATGTGCTTCGATCGAAACCGCCCGTCTGTGTGCGCCTATTATACCAGCCTTATGTCGTGATTAACACCAGCCTTTGCGACTTGAGCAATACCAGCCTTTTGACTTGAGCAATACTGACTTGAGGCTTGTACCAGATGACTTGAATGATGTTTGGACTGGCTATTGTGTGAGTTGTGTCTTGCCGTGGTGTGGCGACACTTCTCATATGCTTTCATACAAGTTCTAACTCTTGTCTTTTATTTCATTGCGGTAGAAAGAATCCCCGTTGAGATATCTTCTGGAGATAATGTGGTGCCAAGTCGTGAAGTGTTGACAGCTTCAAAGATATGCCGAACATCGATGATGAATTGTTCACCGCTCCCTTTCAACTATATGAAAACATCCGTTCCACAGATAACCTTCCTCCTATCGACTTCGGGGGTTTTCATGCTCCGCTGGGTCCTCATGAAGGATGGATGAAACGTATGTTGAGCAATGAGTACATCAAAGATAACTTGACCGGAGCGCAGATTATTGATGCAGCTGAGTGTTGAAACGCTCTCGAGAGGATGTTAAAGTGGTTTCATGCGACCGTTGAGGTGGGTCCCGAGAGAGTGTTGAAGAAGGATTCTGAAGCGAACGTGGTCTCGAGAGAAACGTTGCGGCTGGCTCTTGAATAGACCATTGAAGCAGCTGCTGGAGGGAGCGTTGAAGTGGCTTCCTCTTCAGCTTTACCCTCGCGAATCCATGATTCTTGACCACCATCTTTCTCATGTTGAAGAAGTCCTTGACTGACGGTGAAGGAACTTCATGCTGAGCCTCAGTCCCCAAGCGTGGTTTACATGGTTTTTCCGTAGTGGTTGTTGTCGAGCCAGGTATGGAATACCTTGGACGTTGTTTCATCATTGTGGATTCGTGCACGTGGTACTGGAGTTGGAGTTGATGGAGATAGGCCTAGGAGATTCCTCAACGATTTCAATTTCATCAATTGTAGAGTTGGTGCCATCTTGCAGCTGTTGTGGAGAATCTAGCACTTGCTCTTGTGGTTCGTTGATGTTGTAGCATTCCATTAGGTGGAGAGACTGGGTAACGCCTCCTCTCGCCGATAATGGCAAGGCTTGGTGATACCGTTTTCCTTTCTGGGTCACGACTCGCCATAAAAGTTCGTTCCTCCCTCGTGAACGTGGGTTGTGGCTTCACAAGATGGAGAAGAATGCTTCGTCAAGAAAGATGCATCGTGGGTAGTAGCCTCAATGATGCAAGTCGGTCTTCTTCCCGAATTGACGCCCACATGGGGAGTGGGATGCAACGAACTTGTCTGATTCTTTCCACTGAGCTTCTCCCGTATGTGCTGGTTTGGTTTCCCTCGAAGTCCTTCATTGTGGTAGGATTCCGTACGACCTTGCCTGGGAGAGCCTTGGATGTCCTGAGAATCTTGAGAGTAATGAATACGATCCTGTGTAGATAAGGGTCGTCTTGAACTCTCGAATCCTTGATGCGTCTGGTGACATGTAGGTCACGGTGCGTGACCTTCCTCTCGGTTGATAGCAGCAAAACGTCCCCGCGCGCCGATTCTTCGAGAGATGTGAAAGTTTGCATAAACTTTCCACTAGAGAAACCGCTTCCCGATCCACCGGCCTCCGGTTCATAGTGAAACTATTGACTTGAGGAAGATCGTTGTGAGGATCGGTCCCAGTGGAGCCTCCATGACAGACCGTGAACTGCAGAGAAATTATTGACTCGAGGAAGATCGTTGTGAGGATCAGTCCCAGTGCTTAGGAGCCTCCATGACGGGACCGCTCATATCTCGATGTCGCTTCTTTGATCAGGTCCATGTAGGTCCGTGCCATTGAAGTACCTTCTCCTGTCGTTGAATTCATTCCTTGTTGGCTCTGGGGGCTCATTATGGTCATGTGGAAATCGATCGCTTAATGTCTTAAGAAAAGTGAGTACCTCTTTCCGAGTTGCGGCCATATCCTTTTGAGTCTTGACAAGAACTTCCCGCTTTTCCATCAAGTCTGCAATAATGGGAGATGGTCCTCCTCTCGCCCCTCCGGTTCCTCGTCCCGATGAAGGAGTGGAAGTTGTTGTTCTGGGTGACTACCGGAGGTGTTACACTGATGAGATGCCAGGACTTGCACCTGCTCTCGGCTCCGGTGATGGGAGGTGTTGTAATATCACCGCTTGAGTGATCGAATTGATCGCTCCCATCCTCTCGTACTCACGTGTTACTTGATTGATTTCTCCTTCCTCAAGCGTTTCTTCACGCTTCGACAAGGGTCTTGAGATGTAAATCTTCCAAAGCAGGGATCCGTAAGCCTGCAGCTCCATTTCTTTATCCAAGACATTGTAGTACTCCTGACAAGTCCTCTCCTCTGCCAGAGTTGCCTCGAGTCTTTGTTGTCACTGGACCATGTTGTTCGTCTCTCCCGAGTCCCCCGTGATTACGCGCTCTTTCTCGCATCTCCACCGGTAAAGGTGTGACTCCCGACTAAGGATTCAGGCGTTTCTTGCACCGCCCGAGTAGATGCATGCCGACCCTTCTTGTAATTGTGATGTTATATCATTCAAAAGGCTAATGTTTCGCTCTTCCTTCTGGTGATACCGCTTGATTCGCCAAGACATCCTCCAACATTCCAGCTATGCTTCCCATGATATCCGAACCACCATGCGGACTCGGGTGAAGATACATCGTGACACGAAACCGAAGAATTGAGAATTGATTTTTTGTAACCGATAGATCAACCTCCCACCGTGGTCGCCAATTGTTGATGGGTGAAAATTACTCCCGCTTTGAATTTGGTAATTTGGGGTGTGATGAGGAATGAATTTAAACCTACAACAAATGCATCACGCGGTGAGTGCTTGTAGATTCGAGAGATCAACTGCAAGTCCTACCTAAACCAAGAAATGGCCGTTCCGCATTTGTTTCGGTCACAAAGTGAAGGAGATGGGGTTGATCTTAGGGAGGAAGCGAAGAAGGTGTTGAGATTGTGAAAGATGTTGGCTTGCTTATGACTTGTAATGAAAGATGAGCAAGCTTACGTTGATGCAAAGGTGCTCGGGTGTTTGAATACGATGTTGTATTAACACTTGGTTTCTCGGCGACGAACTTGTGTTGTTCTCGTTGTCCTCTTTTTTTGAAATAGGCGGAGAACCTATTTATACAAGTCATTGAGCCTTATTCACGTCTCTCGTGGGAAGTGGAGGAAGTGGAGTGATGGAGTAGTGGAGTTGTGTGTCGGTTGCCGCACGACACTCGCCTTGCCCACTTCTCCAGTTCATCTCTAACCGTCCATGACTTCCCGACACGTTCTTGTGATGGCGCGTTTGCACGCCGCACGCCGTAAACCGCCCGACCAATACCCCGTATGTATCCCCCAGTTTGTGACATGATTGATGTCTGGAATGTGGATCGTGGATCCACGAAAGATAGCATGTAATGCTGAATTGAATAATCACATTCGCTCAAAGTCGATACTTGTGAAGTATCGTGTGTGTATTCTATGCAGTGTATCATTACGGTGTGGTAAAGTGACGGGTAATGACTCCTCACTAACCAAATAACTCCCCGACCAGGGTTGTATAACCAAGTGGTGAGGTCGGACGGACGAGATGATGTTTGAGGCACTCATCTCATGCGGCCACAGAAATTAGGGTTTTTAAAGAGGTGCGCAAGCATCACTCTTTAGCTTGGTCGAAACCAAGCGCGGGAAGGATTTTGAGAGGACCGACCATACATGCGTGTTGACGGCATGATGGTGTGCACGTTCATGTCTCACCGTCTCATGAAGATGCAATCTAGGCCACCAATTTGACCGTCAAAGAGGAGTGGTTGAGATCGGTTTTGCAGAAATCTCTTACCGCAAAGGAATTGGTAACCGCGTGTCATCCCAAGTTTGGGGCGCGCGCCCAAGAAGACCCATCTTGGTCGGTCTTGGTCGATCATACCACCGTGTAGGTGGTAGGTTGGTGTTCACACCTATACCGACATCCCATGAAAACATGATCTAAGCCATTCAAATCATCCGGTGAAGTTGAGCGGTCGAGATCGGTTTAGGATTTGGGAGGTGTAACCGCACGAGTTTGGGCGTGCGTTTTGGGTTGACGGGGAATGATGTGCCTTGGACGACCGCGTGAGGAGGTAGATGGGCCCACTGGTGGTCATGCCGGTATGACCGGCCTTGGTTAATCCAATCTGTGACCCTCCATTCGTACCAGTAGAAGATGGACGCGCGTGATGACTTGAAACCCTAATTTTGGCTTTCAAAGCCGCGCGACCATGCTCTTTTGGGCGGACAATTTGTTGTAACCAACCATGGTTGGCTTTGACCGATTGGTCAAGTGTGTAGGCTGGTCACACGGTGATTGTGTCGACATGCTCCGGCCCTTTGAGTCTACATCTACACCCTCCATCTATGCCTCAACGAAGGTGGACGGTTGAGACGTTTGCGCACATGTAATATGCCGCAAACCCTAATTTGGGGTTTTCCGTCCATAATGCTTGGTATGGACGGTTTCTGGCAAGTGAAGGCCAATGGTCGACCATGCGGGTCGGCCGTGTGTATTCCATACCGCTTGGGGGTGATGGAATTGATCCGTGGTCATCCAATCATGCTTGTGGAGTTGGATGACTACGATCGATCATATCCGGCAAGCTAAGGCCGTGTGTATTCCATACCGCTTGGGGTGATGGAATTGATCTGTGGTCATCCAATCATGCTTGTGGAGTTGGATGACCGCGATCGATCGTATCCCCAGCAAGCTAAGGCCGTGTGTATTCCATACCTCGCTTGGGGGTGATGGAATTGATCCGTGGTCATCCAATCATGCTTGTGGAGTTGGATGATCAAGGATCGGAAATCATATCCGGAGACTGAGCACAAATAAGTCCGGATGCTCAATCGGGCTAGTATAACACACCGAGAGGGCTCGGGCTGGTATAACACACCGAGAATCACTGTACGGGTATTTCGACATGGATTCATTATAGTGCTTGGAGGTTTGTGTTACTCAGAAGAGTAACACTCGAGTGTCATGCCACACCGATAATGGGTACAGGAAATACAAGGTCGAATTAAGTGAGGGAGTATCCAACACTTATAAATGGCTTTATCTTTTACAAGATGTCAAGCATGATTTTTCTGGTTTTTTACAAACTCAACCTTGAACGAAAATCCACCATCAACAATATTCAAAAGCATCTTTTCGATTTTTAGAAATCAAAAAGCAAGAAGTTAGTTTGAATATAAGATTTCAGAACTATTTCTAATTAAAACTAAAAACATTAGTTTTTTGTGAAATAGAAAATTTTTGCTTCTCGTATCCAGAATGAAATTTTTTGCTTCCATCATCAACCATGGAATTAAACCTTCTATTAATGTAATTGGTTTTAGAAAAATGAAAATTTTTAAGAGAAAAGAGCAGTTATCAAGAATATGGCTGCTAAACCAACAAGTTTGGTGAATTTTATTCTCAAAGTACAAGATGATATTTTGAGCACCACTAGAAATACTGATCTTTTTTAGCTGCACCATTAACCGAAAAAGAATCATTTCTAGCATGACGCCAGACAAGTTTATCTTTTCCAGAAATGGGAATCCAAGTATTAGGCTAAGTCATATGGTTTTCTAATCTACAATCTAGATTGGAAGCTAGAATAACCCCCTAAGTCTTATGGAAGTTCTAATCTAGCATCTAGATGCGCTGAATGGAACAACGAAAAGTAGATGCGTTGAATGGAACATCAAAAAGTAAAAGTAAAATTAGGTTGCGTTGAATGGAAAAGCGCGTTGCGCTCCATGGAACAACGCAAACATCTCAGATGTAAAACCAAAAATAAATTAATCTGCGCTGAACCATTCAGCGAAAAGTTGATTTTCTTTGCGCTAAACCATTCAGCGAAACTATCTCGCTACTAGTTGGAATGCGAGATATATATGAAAAGAGAAGTAGTGTTAAAGAATAAGCAACACTTTTTAGCTATTCTAGCAGCCAGATCTGGCCCAGAGGACTCGGTCTTAAGGATTTTGATGACGTTTTCTAGATCGAAATAGTCCTCTAAAAGATTCCTATACACCTTCTAGTCTTTTGGTAAGGGAAGACACGTCCGACGTTAAATGACCAAACTAGGGATGCCCATGGTTCGGTTTTCTACCCGGACCGAACTGGTCCAAACCGACAAAAAAAAAACCAGAAAACCAGAGAACAAAAAATCCAAAAACCAAGAAACCCAAAAATCGAGAAAACTGATTCTAGGTGGTTGGTTTTGGTTTGATGTCACAAAAGAACCAAAAATCCAAAAAAACCAAACTAAAGAAAAAGCCGAGAGTTAGAACCAAAAAAACCGACAAAAACCATAATAATATGTACCGAATTTTCCATCATCATAGTATAATATATTTACACTTCAATGAGTATATCCATAAATAAATAAAATAGCCCCTGACCTCTTTGATGACCACTTGTTCCAATATTTAAGGCTCTTAATCACCGGAGATAGTCCTGGTTTTGGGCCTTTGCAACAGAGACTGGCTACTCTTCCTATCAAGGACGGCGGGATTGGTATATATACCATGGCCGACACTCGCACTTATTGCTATCTTGCTTCCCAGAATCAGACTGCTTCGGTGCGGAAGGCGATTCTTGGTAATTCTGTCACCAGCGACTATGGGGTCGCCTACCACTTGGCTCTTCGTAAATTCATTCAGGTATGCGGTTTGCCTTCCACTTTTTGCGCCGATAACACCGCCCCCTCTTCTATGCACTACCCGGGCAGTCACTTATTTTGATGCAATCAAGAAGCAAATCCCGACCAATTTACTTTATCTCGCAAGAGACTCCATTCTTTGGCAATGTAACCGGATCAAACATGCTCAAGATTACCTTTTGGTCAGTCCTCCGATCAGTGGTTTAGATCAATGTCTTGGCCCTGCATAGCTTTTAGAGCGGTGGTTTGCTATCGTCTTGGTATCCCGTTATTTGTTGAAGGCGGGTTATGGTCATGTTGCAATAGGTCCATGGATATCTTTGGTGATCACGTGCTTCACTGTGCTAACGAGGTTGGTCTAAAATTCCGCCATGACTTAGTACGTGATGTAATTGCGAATATTTGTTACAAACCTGGTGTCCATGCACGCAAGGAGGTGAATTTGGGTCTTATGACAGATAGTAACAAGGATTTACGTCCTATATATCCTTGTTCTCAATTGGGAAAATGGCCAAGATGTATGTATGGATGTCACAGGGGTTTCACCCTTTACTGGTGATGGTGTTCGTTCTTTCGTCCCAGGCCAGGCTATCTCTAGAGCAATTTCGCGTAAACGTTCTAAATATCTGGATGAGTGTACCTCACATGGTTATGGTTTGGGTGTTTTAGCCTTTACTACCTTAGGTGAACTTAGTGAGGATACTATTTGTTTTTTCAAGCGTCCAAGAATTGTTTAGTCACCATGACGCCGGTAGTGGTCTAGGTAGTTTTATTTTTCATAGATTGGGTGTAGCTATTCAAAAAGGAGTTGGTGCTCAGCTTGTTGCTCGGCTACCAACTTAAAACTCTGTATTTTTGAAATTCTATAAAATGATACAGTTTTGTTACAAAAAAAAAAAAAAAATAAAAAAAAAAAAAAATATTGAATTATATATGTAAAATATATATGATTTTAATGACTATATCCATAAATAAAGAAATTATAGCTCAAAATATATATCTTATTTTGATGATTTGCTTTACAATTTTGATTTACGAGTTAAAAATGAAAGTCTATTAAAAAAAAACCAAAAAACCCAGAAAAACCAAAAAAACCGGTGGGACGGTTATGGTTTCTAATATTCTAAACCGAGGTTTCTTACAAGTGATATTGGTTTGGTCCTTGGGTTTGGCAGAAAACCAAACCAAACCGAACCATGGGCAGCCCTAGACCAAACCGAGGCCCGCTATAGATCCACCGCCCACAGCCAGACACAAGTTTAATCACAGTCTCACTCTCTCTCTCTCTCAGTACTGTAGTTAGGGTTTCGCTTATCTTCTTCTTCAGCTCAATCTGTTCAATTTCCATGGAAAAATCAGATTCAGCATCAGATCACCGGAGAAGTGAACGAAAACTCCCACCATCACCAAGAGCAGCACCTTGGCTTGTTTTCCCACATGGAAAATTGGGTAAGTTTCAAACTTTCTGTAACATATTTGAAGATGATTTAGACAGCAATAACAAATCTTTCAAAAAATTCATACCAGAGTTGAGTATTAAGAAATATTGGCAAAAAAATTCTCATCAAGGATGGTTAATTGCTCTTTGTGTCGATAAGGAAGACCCGAATTTCAATTTTGGAGATTTTTTCCTATGGAATCCTGCATCACTAGGAACCATACGCTTACCTAGTGTACCTGATTTAGTAGATGGATATTCTATCAGAGATTGTGTTTTATCTTCACCACCTCAAATTAGCAGAACTAGCAGTAATGGTAATGTCGATTATGATTATGATAATGTTGATTATGATTCAATGGTTTATATTCTTTATGATGGAGATGAAAGTCCGGATGTTCTTCTTTATTGTCACCCCGGTGAAAAACAATGGAGAATACATGAGTTTGTTGATGTTGCTGAAAATCTTCGAAAAATGGTTTATTTGAAGGATAAGTTATTCATAATGTGTTTGTCTAATGCTTACATCGAGATAGAAATTCAACATGGTTCTGACATTGAGGACGCCGAAGCTCTCAGTATTAGTGATGCTATTAGTGCCACTGGCAATTTCCGACTTGAAGTCGTGGCAGGAGGTTTAGATTATGAGTGTCAAATGTATTTAGTAGAATCTTTTGGTGAAGTTTTTCAAGTTCGTAGAAATTGCTTTCCAAGAGGTATTTACGAAAACTGTATAACCAGCATAGACGTGTGGAAATTGGATTTCTCTTCAAAGACTCGCGAGCAAGTAAAATGTATGGATCACCATGTCTTCTTTTTGAGTAATAGTACACAACTCTCTTGCTTGGCCTCAGACTTGGGTATATCAAAGGGTTGTGTGTATTTTACACAAGATGAAGAGATGAGCTTGTACAAATATGACTTGGAAGATGATAGCGTTTTACATGCTTTACCATGTCCCAATCTACCAGCACCATGGTGCACGCCTAAATGGTTGATGATTTCTGCAGCTCCAAGGTAACTTTTAAGTACAATAATTCTTGTTTGTTTTTCTGTAATGTTGCTTATTGAGATAAAAGTGGTCTCATATTCTTACAATTTCAATTTGTGGCGTAATAGTGTCAGGTAAGATGTGTTGTGAGAAGGGATTTCAGTGTATGGCATAATAAACCATTCTTCTAGCAGAAGTACAAGCAGAAACATGCTTATTATGAAATTTTTTTCAATCTGAACTTCGCACATCACACAAATTTCAGAAGTACGCAAGATGTAGAAGAACCTTTTCACCACAGGGGAACATGTAGTGTAGCATTTTGTGAACACATAATTGGACTCTGTGTCATTTGCACTCTTAAGTTGGTTATACGACGACTTACTTGAAAACTCTTCTATTCTTGTGTGCTCCCATGAGTGTATTTTCCCTATTTATGTTTGGATAAACTGCACATGTTTGTATCAAATAGGTTGCTTAGAGTGCTTAAGTTCCGTTGGTAACCATCTAGATCCACTAAGTCACTCAATGTTGTCTGTCTGGATTGGTACAACATTAAGAGTTGTTATCCAGCTGGTCTTTCAGATATCTTTCTTATCCCACTTCCCATGTTGATTTTTTTATATATGAAATGTTAGTCTCTTTCCTATACAAGCTAGTGAAATGTTAGTCTCTAAGTCAGTAGTTATATGCACCTTTGATACTATTAAAATTTGTAATAACGCTTGTTGTTTTGTTTGCAGGCTTGGTGACAGTAGAAGAACGTCAGACCATGTGTTAGAAAAGGAGGAATACATACATAAAGCTATTAGCACAACGGAAAACAGAACAGTAGATAAAGATGGTGAGAAAGAGGATATCCAAGAAGCAGGACCATGGATCATGCTTAAGGATGAACATATGGTATGGTTGATATCAAATTATCTGCATCCTTTGGATTACGTACATTTACGTGGAGTAAGTAAAAAATATCATGCGATGCTAGATTTGAGAAGATCCTCTACTATGGCAGTGCAGACCACAGATTTATCCCCATGGCTGGTTTTTCATAAGTATAAAGCTGTCTACAGTTTCATAAATCCAATGCATAATAATGAGAATTACCTCGTGAGCATCCCCGAACTGTTAAAAGGTTTCAGAATTCGGTTTTCAAAAGGTGGATGGTTGCTCTTGTCAAAGGGAAAGACTTTGTTCTTCTACAATCCCTTCACCAGATCAACCGTTAAACTTCCAGACTTGCCAGATTCGTACCATCATTATGCTTGCACAGGTATCTCATTTTCGTCCTTGCCGACTTGCTCAGATTGCGTTGTCTTTGGCATTGGTGGTGGTGCATTTAGTGATAGGGTTGAAATTTTGTTTTTCAAACGGGGAGATGATAGTTGGACACATGATGACTTTGATAGCATATATTTAACTCCCAGAAGGAATAATGTTGAATTCCAGCTGAACTTTAACACACCAGTTTTCTACCATGGAGCTTTCTATTGCTTAGACCTCAATGGAACTTTGGGGGTATTTAAATTAGGGCCTGACATTAGTTGGGAAATCCTAGCCATGGTTGCCCCGCCGAATTGCGAGTTTATCTACAAGAGTTTCTTGGTGGAATGTGACGGAAAGCTTATGTCTGTGTTATTAGGCCATTTAGGGAAATGGGTTCGTATTTTTAGATTGAACGATACTAAAATGGTTTGGGTTGAAGTCAAATGTTTGGGGCGGTATATGTTGTGTATTAGCAATACAGCCTGTGTTTCTGCAGTTGCACCAGCTAGTCATATGGAGAACAAGCTCTACTTTCCAAGGTTGCATAATGAAGGCATTCTGTATTACTCTCTTGATACAGGTATGTTTCACTCTTCCGGAAGTAAACATTGTGCTAAAGATTATCGTGATTCCAAGGAGAACCTGCACTGCAGCTGGATTGAACCTAATTGGGCAGAGATTTCAGATCACTATCTCGACTGGCTTAACATCTGAATATTGAAATTTTGTTGTATGGATGCTGTTACTTTTATTTTGCTGGTCCGCATTCTGTATCCGTTTCCATGCTGGTATTTTATTTTTGTGTACTTTTTCTTGCACCCTACATAGTGCTTTAAACATTGCTTTGCATTTGCCGGATGTAAATGTCAAATTTGGTATTCTCATTTCATTTACTTACTGCAAACCAGCATGTGGAAAAAACAAGTTCTTTGATTTTCTATCACGCTCAACGGAAGGTTCTCTGAGCACCCCGGTCCCCTGAAAACAAAAAAAAACTTGTTATTATTCTGGGATTTAGTGTTGCCACTAATTATTCTACCTATAAAATATCAATTGACACCAGATATGGTCAATGAAGTTCTCTAGTCATAGGTCGTCCATGCTCTGTACGCTGACATCTGGATTTTACTTCAGAGGAGAACACAAAATTGGTTAAAAAGACCAAAATCAATAAATTCTGGGTGAAAAAGACATCTAGATTATGATATTTGTTTAAATGGACAAAAATACAAAAATAGCCATGATGTAAAGAATTTCATCCTACCCATTTTCAAATATATATATATATTTTTTTTTTTAATTTACATCAGGATGCATCCAGTTTCATCCTTGTTATTTTTTAAGTTTAAGTCAGGATGTATCCAGTTTCATCCTTGCTAATTTTTTTTTGTCCATTTCACCCATACTGATTTTTACTCGTCCATTTGAACCAGGTTTTAAAAATATTTGGAGAAATGGCCAATTTTCCGAGAGGAGAATTCCTTTCATTGCGATGATTACCAATGGTAGAAAATCCAAATTTCGTTAATAAAGTTATTATTGCAAGTCTATGGGGTTCGAGAACTGTACTGAATTCAACTTAACTCATTGGTCAAATTATCAAGAAGGTTAAAAGTTTCAAAAGTTTTTACCAGAATTACTTTTTTTTTTTGGATGGTAAATTTTAGTGTGGTTTAGTGTTGATTTACTTTGCTCTTTCAGTCCCAAATATGGACATGATTTTTTTTTTCTTTTTTCTTTCTTATGTTGCGTGGTTAGATAAGCCAAACTTTGCGGGTGTTTGGATACAAGAAGTAGAAGTCAATCCCAAAACCAAACAAATAAATACATTTATAGCCCATTTGGATAGCACGTCGGAAATAGTTTTTCGACTTCCAAAAGTTGAAAAGTCAGAAGTCAGTTTGTGTGTCAAATTTCAAAACGACTTCTAGAAATCGAAAAATTACTTTTTGGGAAGCAAAAAAGTTTTAACTTTTAACTTCGACTTCTGGAGAAGCAGAAGTTAGAAGTCCAGATATTTTGCTTCACAAAAATTCGACTTTTTTGATTCTAGAAGTCATTCTGAAATTCCATACCCAACCCGACTTCTTGCTTTTTGAATTCTAGAAGTCAAAAAGCTACTTCTGGATGTGTATCCAAACGCGCTATTAACCTTTCCCTTTCTATAAGTCAATCTCAAATTTTGTTGCCGATCTCAAAGTAAATTCTGAAAGTGTATTGTTTTTCGACTTTTAAAAGCAAAAAAAAATCAGGTTTTAGTTCCGGACATAATTTTACAATTGCTTTTGTAAAGAAAGCAAAAATCTTTTTTGTGGAATTTTCCTTATGATTTTTATGATTGGCTTTTGTTTCTAGAGAAATCGTCATGGAAATCCATAGATTTCTATTTTCCCTTGCATACAACCAAGGTTTGAGTTTTGCCAACTAGACGGACAAAATCGTTTGTCCTTCTGTGTATTTTAAGTTTCCTATTTTTATACCAAAATTACCCCTCAACCATAGTTAATATGAACCAACTGTGGTTACCTTTCACTCCGGTTCGTAATACGGGTAGTTTTGTAACCCGAATGTAACCAGGTTTGTAAAACGGGTTCATACTTGATCAACCATCACACACTCCATGGCATAGCCTTTCTTCATCCATACTTCTAGAAGGTCGTATAGAATAAATTGAGACTGTCTTCAATAAATTGGAGTATAAAATAAATTGGGTATGATGGTCTCTGTCTCATCATATAAACTAAACCAGGTAATTCATCCTGATTGTTATATAAATATATAGGGTAAGATGGTTTGTTTGTCGTATAAATTAAACCATGTAATTCATCCGACTGTCATATGAATTAAAATGGGTAACAAAAGTAGTGGATACTCAGAACCCCGAAAGTTACAATATACAGTACATCATCGACATAATCAATCAATGAACTAAAACTAAATACCTCCCACAAAAGAAGGGATTCATAGAGTAACAGTGCCTACAGAAAAGAATACAAGTAATATAGGTACAATCATATTGTAAATTTCGACTACAATATATAGCTTAATTTTGCATTTTGAGAACATCAATGCCTCTCCACAGTAAAAGTTGTATCACAACTTAATGATGCTACTTCTGTAACACCCCAAAATTCGGATCATGGATTAATCCAAAATTCTAGGTGTGTACGGTCGGGTACCGAACTTAAATCTACATCCTTCACTTCCATTATACATTTTCATTTCGGTAACCAAGCTTTAAACAGTCTCATTAATGTTTAAATCTCATCTTAACAAGTCTAATGTTTATAAGCACAAAACTTAAGGAAGCTAATAAGTACACAGTAAGAATTTGAACAAAAATGTCGCAGAAACACGTTACTGACAGTCTACCTTGGCGAGGCTCTACATACTTTGTTAGAGGTCGAAATTCAGAGATTTAAGCCAATTTAAAAACTAGAAAGAACAACCTTTCATACGCATCTTAAAAATCCAGATTCCAAGTCTAAATAGTTGGTCAAAGGTGAGCGCAAGGTAGGTCACAGAACTGCACTCCTGCAGTTTCCAGATCTGACGTACTGGACGTCGAGGGCCATAAATCCTAAACGTTCAGTCAAAACACTAAGCCCTTTTAACTAGTTATAGATGAGACATAGATGAACATTTTCTGTCAAGGAAGTACCCTCTAAATCCCTGCCCATTGATGACAGTTTCGCAGACAACAGGCTGCAGTTCAGGTTGTCAGAAAATGAAGTTTTCATGAAAATGACGAGGGTTTTGCTGGGAAAAGAGAAAATGTACAAAAATGGCAAAACCTTCAAGAAAGGTAACACAAAAACTATGTTTAAACCTAAACAAAAAACTGAAAGACAAATATCACTACTCCTTTTCTTAAGCAAAAATTTACATGAAAAAACAAAACAAACATACTTAAATTTAACACCTGAAAACACAAGACGAAATGTTTATAAGTTATAACTATTGATAGTTGCCTATCACCATCCTATACCTATCACATGCAACCGACGATGACACTGAGCACGTTCAAGATTGAATCATGCCTAAAGGGCAAGGCCACCTATATCATATAAACCTTAATTTGGCCTACTTAAGTCTTGACATGGTGTGTTCTTTGACGGACTCATTACATGGTGTGTTCTTTTTCGGACTAGTAATCAAATTCAAGCTCTTAATTACCACCGCCACCACCATATTTCTCAATACACACTGAACTGCGTCAGAAAACAATCCCACAACATCATTAACTAACTCAACTTCAACACAAACCATCTTCTTAAAATCAACACAAACTAAATCTCAACCACATCTCCAATTCATATCCATCTCAGTTCTTAGATTCATAGAAACTCCAATCAAAGATAACATAACAACATCAATATTCAAAATATCACAATCACCTGAAATATTTACCTAGGGATTTAGTCCATACATCTCATATCCCTATCAATCAACTTCATATATCAAATAGCAACACAACCAAAATGAACAGCTTTACAAAGTTATCTTAAAACAATATTTACCTCCGATATGTTTTGCTGAGGCAATTGAATTCAAGTTCTTCTTCACCTGAATCGATTCATTAACTCATCCTTGATTCTCTGCAGAAAACCCTGATTTATTCAATCTCAAATTACTCTTCTTATTTAACTATAATTCACTTGATTGATCGAAACCCATCTCAAATCTTTCTACTAAACTCTGAACTTCATCTTCTACATCTTCTCTAAAATTCTTACAAACCCTAACTCTTCGATTCATCACCGAATCATCTTCGCGAACTTCGCTTAAACACTAACCCTTTGTTCTTCAATCAACCATAATTCTAAATTTCATATTTAAATCTTCAGAACTTAAATCAAATCTATAAACCCTAGTTTTGTTTCCTCACAGATTCGAACCCAAACTGTTATGCTCCATAATTAAAAACCATACCATCTTCTTCATCACCTAATCAGCATCATCAAGAGATTCTCTTAATGATAGTAAACCATCCAATAACAAAATCTCCAATTACATTCTCTACACAGCAGAGCGAGTATCGCGACAAAGAAGGAAAATGAAGGAGAACGACGAAGAAGAGACGTATAAAACGATGACTAGGGAAGTTGGGTTCGGGTCCATATGACGGGTATGGATTTACTATACCAATCCTGGTTTGGTTAAGTTAAACTGAGGGACTAGAAGGTCATTTCATACCGATTTTGTGCTAACCAGACAAAGCGGTTTGACTTCTGTCTGTCTAGGGCAAACAAAGTCGAAAAGTTTTCCTTCTGCCAGGGAAAGTGGAAACCTTAGGATTTCCATGATGTAAATCAAACATCCAAATGCCGATATTTGGATACACCTTAAGATGTAACATTTTGGTTTTTAAAAGCGAAAAAAATTACAAGTTTGGTTGGGAACGAAAAATTGAGAATAACTTTTACAAGCAAGCATATATGTTAACTTTCGTGATTTTTTTTTTTTTTTTTTTTTTTTTTACTTCCGACTCCTGAATTGAAGTTTGCTTTTGCAAAAGTAAGACACTTTCATAATAGATCTAAGAAAATACATCCCTTCCGCCTAACTTTTATCACAATAAAAAGAACTCGTGATCTAAATAACACAAGTTACTTCCCGGTAAAAACTTTTGAAAGTGCCCCTTTTATAAAAACTCAAAATTACCTTGTAAAGAAACTATAAGACTTCCTTTACAGCGTATTCTTGGGAGAACTGAGAGCTCAATAACTCGATTACAAGGAAATTACCCCAATTCTACGATCCAAACACAATATTGGATCTAGGAATCCAATTCTTGGAGAATTGAATTACCCCCAAAACCCTGTTTTCAATTGCATCACTCGAATAATGGAATAAAATCCAATTCCGGAGAATCAGCCTACAATGTCAAAAAATTTCCTTCTAATGATCGGATATGTGTTACAGTGTATACTCATAACGAGAGACGAAGTTGAACAGGAGCTGGTGTATAGGTTGAAGGGACTGATGGCGGTGGTTGGTGATGGTGGTGATGGTTGGTGGCGGCGGTGATGTTGGTTACTGGTGCTGATGTTGGTGGTTGGTGGTGGTAGTGGCATTTACGATGGTGGTGGTTGTTGCTGGTGTTGGTTTTTTCTGGTGGTGATGGTGGTGGTTGCTGCTGGTGGTAGTTTCTTCTTTGCATTTTGATGTATCATCGATTGTTTGTAGTTGTGACTGGGGAAATGATGAGATTGAAGAAATAGAAACGTCGGAGTGATTTGATTAATTTGGATTACTAGCAATTTAATTATCTCAACCAAACAATATTTTTTTGATAAAAAAATCCATTTCTTAGAATTATCTCTATAAAAGAATAAACTTCATATATGAATAAAAAACCATGATCCCAAATTGGCTTAATCTTTGTAAAAATTACCTCCATATAAGAATAACTCTATATAAGAATATTTTTATATGGTCCCTAAAATATCCTGAAAAAGAGGTTTCACTGTAATTGAATTATGTGGACTTGAAAACCTTGAATCGAAAGCGTTGTTACTGAATTAGGGGATAATCAATTTGGTTAGTAGAGTACTAATTAATAGTTGGATTAAATTAGTGAGACTAAAGTTACATATTAGCGAGCTCAAATTGTTGATATCCCAACTTGCAATTACGGTACAGGGTTTTCTAGGGCGCGACAATAATATCATTAATTCTGTTTTCCACACCATTTACTGAAAAGCTTTGGTGAGATACTAGGAATCGAAGTGTAAGAAAAAATAAATAAATCTAATTATTATAAGAGAAGTTCTAAACAGACTGAGAAAACCGGACTCCAACAAAATCGATCCCCACAAATTTGATAGAGGGGGCCCACCTTGCCGCGAGGCTAACAGGGGAACTTTAGTGAGTATGTCTGTTTTGGTGTAGTTCAACTTCTCGGTTCATAATGAAGGATTCATGATGTCGTAATTGTTTTGGTATTATAAGCCGCAGTTGGTCAGGTGAAAACTTAATTTTATAGTGCTCGTGAACTGTTTGTATTTTTAAATTGGGTAGATTATTTGTATTTTGGTTACTCCATTAGATATGCCGAACATTAGTTCCAACTCAAGAAGTTAATTTTTGATTTTTAGCATGAAAAAATCCAGAGTAAGTCTAGGAATACAATTTCTGAATGGATCTTAGAATCCAAAGTAAAAAAAAATTGTTTTTGTCAAATTTCCCAATCAAAAGTAACTTCTACTTTTTTTTTTGTACTACCGAAATTAAATTTTTTTTTTCCCGATGGTAAAGTTTGGACGGTAACTTTTTTGTTTTTGTCCATTTTATTTTAACCAAACCCGCTTCTGCTTTTTAACCAAACCCGCTTGAACTCAATTCCAGAAATTGGGAAATAGAGGCAAAATTGGGGTTTAGTCAAAATTCACAGAGTTAGGGTTCTTTCCCACTGTTGCTCTCGATCTTTCCATGGCGAAATCAGAGTCATCAGATCACCAGCAGAGTGGAAGCAAACGAAAGCTCCCACCATCTCCAAAGGTAGCTCCTTGGCTTGTTTACCCACATGGAAAGTATATGAAATTTCAAACTTTCTGCAATATATTTGATTTAGATAGCACAACTAACAAATCTTTCAAAAAATTCATACCAGAATTGAGTATTAAGAAATATTGGCAAAAAAATTGTCATCAAGGATGGTTAATCGTATTTTGTTGTGATGATGAAGACCCAAAATTCAATTATGAAGAATTTTTTCTGTGGAATCCTGCTTCACTAGAAACTATACGCTTACCTAGAGTACCAGATCTAGTAGATGGTTATTCTATCAGAGATTGTGTTTTGTCTTCACCTCCTAAGCTCAGCACTACTGATAATGGTAGTGGTACTAATAGTGGTTGTTCTAGTAGTGATGATGATAATGTTGATTATGATTCAATGGTTTATATTCTTTATGATGGAGGTGAAAGTCCGGATGTTCTTATATATTGTCACCCTGGTGAAAAACAATGGAGAATACATGAGTTTGTTGGCGTTGCTGAAAATCTTCAGAAAATGGTTTATTTGAAGGGTAAGTTATTTGTAATGTGTTTGAATCAAGTTTACATTGAGATAGCAATACAACATGGTTCTGATATTGAAGATGCCAAAATTCTCAGTATAAGTGATGCTATTACTGTCAATTGCAATTTCTGCCTTGAATTGGTAGCAGGAGGTTTAGAATATCGGGCTCAATCATATTATATAGAATCTTTTGGGGAAGTTTTTTACATCCGTAGAAATTACATTCCAAGGGGTATCTATGAAACCTGTGTAACCAGCGTACATATATGGAAATTGGATTTCTCTTCATTGGCTTGGGAAGAAGTGAAAAGTATGGGTGAATATGTCTTCTTTTTGGGTAATAATACAAATCTGTCTTGCTTGGCCTCAGACTTGGGGTTATCAAAGGGGTATGTGTATTATGCACATGACGAAGAAATGAGCTTGTACAAATATGACTTGGAAGACGATAGTACTTTACTTTCATATCCGTGTCCTGGTCTACCAAGCCCATGGTACTCGCCTGAATGGTTGATGATTTCTGCAACTCCAAGGTAACTTTCAAGTACAATACACACATTCTTGTTTGTTTTTTCTGCTATGTTGCTTATTATTTCATAGTAGTTTATCTGTTTCATCTGCACTCTTAAGTTGGGTTTCCTAGTATATCCTCCCTAATTGGGTTTGAATAAACTGCGCATGATGAAGAGTGTTGTCTATCTGGGTCTGGTCCTATGTTGTAAAAGGCGCTAGGCGAGGCGAGGCGCCAAGCTCATCGCCTGGTCTGGCCTAGGGCTTAAGCGCTCACTAGGCGCCAAAGGCGCCCAAAATAAATAAAAAAAAAAAAAAATTTGGTCGTATCGCCTCGCCTTGGCGCCTTATTTTGCTAGGCGCCGGTCCAACGCCTAGTGGGCCTTTGGGGCTTAAGCGCCAAAGGCGCACGCCTTTTACAACATAGGTCTGGTCTGTCTTTGAGTGTTGTTATCCAGCTTGTCTTGCACCTTTGATACTCTCTGAATTTGTAATAATGCTCCGATCTTTTGTTTTGTAGGTTCGATGACAGTACTAAAACAATAGACCATGTCTTAGCGAAGGAAGAATATGTAAATCAAGTTATTAGCACAACGGAATACAAAACAGTAGATAAAGACGGTGAGAAAGAGGATATCCAAGAAGCAAGACCATGGATCATGCTCAAAGATGATCATATGGTATGGTTGATATCAAATTATCTGCATACGTTGGATTACATACATTTACGTGCAGTCAATAAAAAATATCAGATGCTGTTAGAGTTGAGAAGATCCTCATCTACTAAGACAGTGCAGAACCATGATTTAGCCCCATGGCTGGTTTTTCATAAGCATCAAGCCGTCTACAATTTCATAAATCCAATGCATGATAATGAGAACTATCTCATGAACATCCCCAAGCTGTTAAAAGGTTTCAGAATTCGGTTTTCTAAACGTGGGTGGTTGCTCTTATCAAAAGGCAAGACTTTGTACTTCTACAATCCCTTCACGAGATCTACTGTCAAACTTCCAGACTTGCCAGATTCGTACCATCATTATGCTTTCACTGGTATCTCATTCTCGTCCTTGCCGACTTCTTCTGATTGTGTAGTCTTTGGCATTGGTGGTGCATTTAGTGATAGGGTTGAAATTTTGTTTATCAAACGGGGAAATGATAGTTGGACACATAGTGACTTTGATAGCATATATTTAACTCCCAGAAGGAATAATGTTGATTTCCAGCTGAACTTTAACAATCCAGTTTTCTACCATGGAGCTTTCTATTGCTTAGACCTCAATGGAACTCTGGGGGGTATTTAAATTAGGGCCTGACATTAGTTGGGAAATCCTAGCCATGGTTCCCCCGCCAAATTGTGAGTTTATCTACAAGAGTTTCTTGGTGGAATGTGACGGAAAGCTTATGTCTGTGCTATTAGGCCATTTAGGAAAATGGGTTCGTATTTTTAGATTGAACGATACTAAAATGGTTTGGGTTGAAGTCAAATGTTTGGGGAGGTATATGTTATGTATTAGCAATACAGCCTGTGTTTCTGCAGTTGCTCCAGCTGGTCATATGGAGAACAAGATCTACTTTCCAAGGTTGCATAATGAAGGCCTTTTGTACTACTCTCTTGATACAGGTATGTATCATTCTTCTGGGACTAAGCATTCTGCTAAAGATTATCGTGATTCTAAGGAGAACCTGCACTGCAGCTGGATTGAACCTAATTGGTCAGAGATCTCAGATCACTATCTCGACTGGCTTAACATTTGAATGTTGAAATTTTGTTGTATGAATGCGTTCAATAGTTTTTTGCTGTTTCCACATCCTGTTTCTGCGCCCACACTGTATTTCTGTGGATGATCTTTCTGTACTTTTTGTGCACCCTACATAGTGCTTTACACTTTGCCTTGCAATTACTGAATGCTAATGTTACATTTTCTTACTGCAAAACCAGAATATAGAAAACCAAGTTCTTTGAATTTGTCATTAATTTTAATTGGAATCCTAGCTCTGTATATTGTAATCTAGATTCTACACTTGGTAGAAAATCCTGATTTCCATATATTTGGCATCAAATCTCAAATAAAAGTCAATAGGTTTGAGCATGGTACTGAATTCACAGGTCAAATTACCAAGAAGGTTAAAAGTTTCTAAAGTTTTTACCCATAACTTTCTTTTTACGATGAGATCTTTTTTTGGATGATAAATTTCAATGTGGTTTAATGCTGTTTTACGTTGCTCTTTCCGTCCCAAATATATACATGGAATTTTGTTGGGCCGTTAGTTAGATGAGCCAAACTCAGCGGGTATCTATATATAAGAAGCAGAAGCCAATCCCAGAAGAACTTGTGAACTGTAAGATGGTTGATGAGCTAGACGTCCATGCATAGGTTCATGTTCGAATCTCCATCAAAAAAAAAAAAAAAAAAAAAAAAAAAAAAAAGGAAGCCAATCCTAGAAACTTAACTTTTTTGCCTCTATAAACCAATCTCAATTTTTTTTTTGCGGATCTTCGAATTTTTTACTTATAAAAGATGAAAAATAAATTTTGAAAGTGTTTTAATTTTCAACTTTTACATCGTTTTTGTTGGTGTTTTTACTAATTTTTATTGCTTTTTGATTCTAGTACAAATGTACAATTCTATTAGTTGTCAAGTTTAAAGCGTAAACGAAATTGGATGCACAAACACAGGCAAGAACCTCCCAAATCATGAAAACCCCTTCCTTCATTAATCCTTGCATTACTGATGCGGACCAATCTTCCAATCAGTTGAATCCTCTTCCAGTATAACAAGAAACTCATCTATTACTGCCCCTACATCACCAAAAAATGAAGAATCATCGTACGGGAATAAGAATATATGGACTGGCTCGTTGTCAGAATATGGTTCATTAAATCAACAAAAACTCTAGTTTGGACTGGCTCATTCTCTCAGATGTTGGAGCGGAGATGGTGAATAAGTGGGTCTGAAATGCAGATAATTTTGTTACAAGCGTGGTTGCAAGGTTATGAGTGCTGAGCTCTAATACTGGCTCATTCTCTTTGAATTAGCTAGACTTTTGCCTTGAAATCTTCTTATGTCACTATATAACAAGAAGCTAAGAAAGCTATGGAGAAAGGTTGATGCTCGAAAGATTTGGAGGCTCGAGAGAAATCTGTTGGAGAAGATGGAATCTAAACAACATTGAAGAAAGTTAATATAAGGTTACCTTAAAGGTAATTTCTTATCAAATTTTTTTCCTAGTTTTCTTAGTTTAGAGTTTAAAGGTAAACTCAAAACCATTCAGCTGGAAATTTTAGTTTTCGCCAATGTCTCAAAGTAGCTTCATACAAGCTGGCAATAACAAAACATATATATATATATATATATATATATAACCGTGATTAGAAACCGTGTTTAGAGGTTTTATGAAGAAGTTGTTTAGAAATGACTATCAAATTCCTCTTATATATTTCACTATATATAATACAGGAGAAGTAAAGTTGTTTAGAAATGGGTACGTAATCATCTTAGAGAACATAATGACTGCATGTTCCACCCAACTAATAACTCTCCAAAAGACTACATATACTGTGATCCATCAACCTGACTTTTTCGATACAAAAACCACATAAACAATGAGTAACGATCAAAAATTATTGACGTGCATTTAGATGGGAATCTCTTCCAGACTCCAAATAAAATTTTGTTTACTATTTCAGCAAAAAGTTTAAACCATAGTGAAGTAAAAAGTCACTAAAATACAGTAAAATGTTTACACTCAATGGTTCGTCTACTGATGTCATATACTTTTCCTGCTCTTCCTTATAGAAAACTCAAATCAAAGTCTCATCAATTGCTTCTCCTAAAGGTGATTTTAGCTTTGGGTCAGAAGATTTTCCGAGATTGGGACCTTCTTCTCAGCCTGGAAATAATGGGGGTTCAAAAAATGGAGTTGCAGAGAACCCAAAAAAATGGAACTCATTGCTCATAAATACTGGAATTTCTACTACGACAACAACTAAGGTACATTTTAGATATAGTTGAGGCTAAAATGTGTAGTTATCGATTCAATGGAACAAGAGAGTCTTTGTTTTTCCGACTTCACAAGGGTACACCTGCAGCTTATTTGGTTGCATCCGAAATAAAGCTCCCATCCTGATACTCTAAATTTCCAAGGCGGTGAAACTCTTGGAGCGAATGCAATGTAAATGCAATCACTCACCATTTCGATAAGAGGTTATAAAGGAAACAACATAAAGATGAACAACCATACTACCATTTCATAGTTCATACAAGATACCTATTACTTGAAATACTGCTGTTACAGGAAGAATAATAGAACTGCAAGAGAAGTCTAATAATGTTTCTAGATGTTAAGCCAATTGAGATGGTGATCTAAGATCTCTGACCAATTAGGTTCGATCCAGCTGCAATGTAATTTCTCCTTTGAATCACGAAAATCTTTAGCAGAGTGACAACTCCCCACAGAGTGATACGAAACGGTATCAAGAGAATAATACAAAATTCCCTCGTTATGCAACCTCGGAAAGTAGATTTTGTTCTCCATTTGACTAGTCGGAGCAAGTGCTGAGATGCAAGATGCGTTGCTGAGAAATAACATATGCTGCCCCAAATGTTTAACTTCAATCCAGACCATTTCAGTTTCATTCAATCTATAAATACGAACCCAATTTCCTAGACGCCCTAATAACACAGACACAAGTTTTCCTTCACACTCCACCAAATAACTGTTATAGATAAATCCACAATTAGGCGGGGCTATCATGGATAGAATTTCCCAACTCATGTTTGGATTTTCGTATTTAAACACTCCTAATGTCCCGTTGTTGTCTAAGCAATAGAATCTTCCATGGTAGAAGACAGGATTGTTGAGAGTTGGCTTGAACTTCATGTTTATCTTGTTGGGAGGCAAATAAACGTTATCGTATAGATCATCTGACCATTCAACATCTCCCCGTTTAATGAAGAAGATACGAACTTGGTCCACGATTAATTCTTCATCGATGCCAAAAACGAAACAATCTGACGAAGTGGGTAAGGACGAGAATGAGATACCTGTGAAGTCAGAATCTGGCAAGTTCGGAAGTATGACAGTTGATTTCGTGAATGGATTGTAGAAGAACAAAGTCTTTTTTTTTTGACATGAGCAGCCAGCCACCTTTGGAGAACCGAATTCTAGAACCTTTCAGAAATTCAGGGATGCTCAAGAGGTAGTTCTCATTATTATGCATTGGGTTTACGAAATTCAAAATGGATCGATCATTGTTAGGGAAAATCAGCCATGGGGATGTATCTGTGGTCTTTACAGACGTCCTTGTAGAAGAGTATCTTCTCAGGTGTAATATTGATCGATACTTCTTACTAACTGCACGTAAATGTATATAATCTAGTGTATGAAGATTTCTTGACATTGCCCATACTATATCATCATTAAACTTGACCAGCAGTCCTGCTTCTTTAATATCTACAGCACTAGTTTCGTTTTCTGTTTCCTCGATAACTTTTTCTATGTCTTCATCCTTTCCTAGCACAAGGTCTGTTGTTGTTGTTGTTGTCTTCATCCTTTTTATACGTATAAAGGGAAGCAGAACATTATCAAGATTTCTGAGAATATAAAAGGGGACATTGCAATTGAAGAAAAACAAAAAAAAGTAACAAGAATCGATCGCATTTCAGTTGTTACCTTGAATATGTAGCCGTAGGAATCATCAGCCATGTGGGAGACAACCATGGTGTTGGTATATCAGGACATACTCACACATTATATATAACTTGCCCTTCAAATAAAACATTGATACAAGATCTCGATCTCGATCAACATACTCATGTTTTCTCCATTGTTTTTCACCAGGGTGACAATAAATAAGAACATAGCCTCTTTCACCGTCATAGTAAAGGATATAAACCATTGAATCGTCATCAGTACTAGCTCTATGCCTGCTATGACTACAACTACTACTACTTCTGCTCTTAGGAGGTGAAGACAAAAGACAATCTGTGATAGGATATTTATACAGTTGATTAAAATGGTACAAATTAGGTAACATAATAATCTCTAGTGAACCAGGATTCCATAGAAAACAATCTCCGTTATTGAAACTGGGATCATTATCCTCCTCACACACAATAATCAACCATCCTTGGTGAGAATTCTTTTGCCAAAATCTTTTTCCACTTAATTCTGGTATGAATCTTTCGTAAGATCTGTTCAAGGGATCACACATATTAAAGAAAGTTTGAAACTTACGATTTTCTCCATGTGGGATGACAAGCCAAGGTGCTGCTCCTGGTGGTGGTGGGAGTCTTGATAGCTCTGATTTTTCCATGGAAACTGAAGAGATTGATCTGAAGATGAAGAGATATTAATGTGAGGGCAACCTAGCTAACAACCCAAATTTACTCTATCAAGCAGGAGACTTAAGATTGTAAATTAAATGAAAGAAGCAAAAGGAAGGAAGAAATATACTTCCTTCCAACTACTACGATACTGACAACCACTATGGGGCTTGATAATGACAACAACCAAAATCGGGCTTGGCTACAAGGGGACGTAAGCTTTAAAGTTGGATATTAGAGCATGCACAGCCATGAAAGTTAAAAAGCTAAAAATTAAAGATTATATATATTTAGCAAATAGTCAAATCCAATCGGTGATTTTATGAATGTCCAATTTTACACGCTACTTATGTCTACCTCCACTGAATAGGCAGGTTTATAAAGTTCATTTCCCACAAATGCACATTTAATTAGCACCTGTCATTGGATGTAGCCAAATCCAATACTTGCGTCTACCAAAAGGTAAGAAATTTTCATGACACTGAAGCACTGGAAGACAATGATTTCATCCACATAAGTACACTTCAAAGGAGGCTAACAATCTATATATCTGTGTCTATTTAAATGTTAAGCCAAACAAAAACAATATTATGAAGTCTCTGACCAAATATATAGGTTCGATTCAACTGCAGTTTAAGTTCTCTTTCGAATCACGATAATCTTTAGCAGAATGACTACTCGAGGTGAAAGAGAGTGATACATACCTGTGTCCAGAGAATAAAAACAATTTTCCTTTGTAGTGCAACCTCGGAAAATAGGTTATGTTCTCCATCTGACGACCGATTGGAGAAATTGCTAAGAAACCACATATGCCATTCCAAATGCTCAACTTCAACCCGAACCATTTCAGTGTCGTTCATTCTAAGAATATGAACCCATTTTCCTAAAGCTTTCCTTCACAGCATTCCACTAAGAAACTCTTGTAGATAAACTTTACGATTAGGCCAGTGGTATCATGGCTAGAAATTCTAAACTAGTGTCATGCTCCAAACTGATTGCATCCAAAGTTCCATTAAGGTGTAAAAGCAAGGAAAGGGGCCAAACACTATATCCCTTTCAAAATGGCTGATTGACTATAAATCCTACTATGGGATAGAGCGACTATCAAATGGAAAGGGACCAAAAATAATTCAAATATATATTCCTGTTATAAACGTGTAATTATGTTAAGAATATCTAGGGAAAATCCCGTTTATTACTGGGATGCCCTTGTGTCTAGCCCTATAAATAGAGGCTCTAATGTTTGTCTATTGTACATATAATGAATAAGAATCTCTCTCTTTTCTCCCCTTACTTTGTGTCTTCTTCCCCTCTTATTCTATATCACAAGACGTTATCAGCACGAGGACTTCCCAAGAGGTCACCCATCTTAGTCCTACTCTCGCCCAAGCACGCTTAACTGCGCAGAAGTTACGATGGGTTACGTGCATTAGTGCCGGTATGATCGATTGCTTTACTCACCTATGGTACTATAACGCATATTGGCACTTTGTTGAAGAAACTACATCAACTACTTTTGCAAATCATCTACGAAGCTAGGAATCCAAGAAGCAAGTCCTCAATGTACTTAAAGAAGCGTGAAGACTCGAGAACACTACCATTAGAAGACTAACACAAAAGAAGACTTCATCAACTTAGAAATTTCTCACTAGCCCTATAAATAGAGGCTCTAATGTTTGTCTATTGTACATATAATGAATAAGAATCTCTCTCTTTTCTCCCCTTACTTTGTGTCTTCTTCCCCTCTTATTCTATATCACAAGACGTTATCAGCACGAGGACTTCCCAAGAGGTCACCCATCTTAGTCCTACTCTCGCCCAAGCACGCTTAACTGCAGAGTTCTGATGGGTTCTGGTGCATTAGTGCTGGTATGATCGATTGCTTTACTCACCTATGGTACTATAACTGCATATTGGCACTTTGTTGAAGAAACTACATCAACTACTTTTGCAAATCATCTACGAGAAGCTAGGAATCCAAGAAGCAAGTCCTCAATGTACTTAAAGAAGCGTGAAGACTCGAGAACACTACCATTAGAAGACTAACACAAAAGAAGACTTCATCAACTTAGAAATTTCTCACGAAAGCATTGCTATCTCCAAAGATTCAAGAAATTCGTTTACCGAAATTGGCTCGACTCAAGATTTGCAAGCCAAAATTTAACTAAAGTACTTATCGGGGGAGTATCAAATTAGAAGGTATTTCTATGGACTATCACGTTGTACTCTTTTCCTTCATCAAGGTTTTTCCCATTGGGTTTTCCTTGTCAAGGTTTTAATGAGGCAATATTTGCGTGTCCAAATTTTTTTCTAAGTTTTCTCAATTGTACTCTTTTCCTTCGATCGGGTTTTGTCCTTTTGGAATTTCCCCGACAAGGTTTTAACGGAGGTAAATAGCTTAGACACAATGTCATCAGGGGGAGTGTTATAAACGTGTAATTATGTTAAGAATATCTAGGGAAAATCCCGTTTATTACTGGGATGCCCTTGTGTCTAGCCCTATAAATAGAGGCTCTAATGTTTGTCTATTGTACATATAATGAATAAGAATCTCTCTCTTTTCTCCCCTTACTTTGTGTCTTCTTCCCCTCTTATTCTATATCACAAGAATTCCATATAAAAAAAATAGTCTCGCGGACCCAATTAAAACCTACCGGGTCCGGTTCTAAATTTATTGGACCCAGAACTGGACCCGTTAAAACAACTAAATACCCATCGGTTCCGGGTAGTTAACGGTTCTTTGGATATCAAATTTATTACGCATAAAGTACACCCATTATTATCGCGCAAAAAATTAACACCACTGTTCCAGAACAATGAAACCCTAGCATTTAACTTTCCCTCACCCTTGAGGGACGCCGCCATCACCCATGGCCACAACTTAGCACCCCTTTCTTCTTGTTCCGTTGATACCAACAAATATTGAAACCCATTTCTTCACATTTTCAAAAACAAATCACATCTTTCAAACACAAAATAAATCAAACACCACACCATCGATCATATACAACATCTGGCCGTTACATTATAACTTCTAACTCATATTCCACCACTTACAGACAAAAAAGAAGTTATCTTAATCTAGCAAATTAATGTAATTACACACTAAAAATTACACCCAAATAGCAAGATCGATAAAGATCCAGTCAATTTTTCAGACACATCGAGCAATATGTATAATGAAATAAAATTTTTTTTTTTGAAGGAAATAAAAATTAGAGATGACTAAAGATGAGTCGGTTTCTTATAATTAGAGCATGAGAAAAATTGATTATCTAACAAAAAGAAATTCACAACAGAGATGTCTTATTCCATCAAATCCATCCCACTGCATCATATTCCGGTACAATTTCTTTACCGAACTACATCATTTTCTATTGCAATTCTCAATTTTAGATTATCTAATAAACAAAAGAACGAGAGGAAGATGAGAAAATCAAGGTTTAGGTTTCTTTTTATTTCTTATGATTACCAAACAGACACCTGTGTCTCATGCATTTATCTTGTTAGACGCGTGGAAGAAAAGTGGGCGGCAGTTTTAGGTTAGTTTTATCCGTAATATTAAATCCAGTCACATTTATGCCGGGTACCCGGGAACCGGTGGGTACCCGTCGGGTAGACCCAATAAGGACCCGATACTAATCGGTTCTACCCGACGGGTCCTAAAACTGTTAGTGGGTATCAAACTAGGACCCGAATAAACCGAGTCCGGTTCGGTTCCGGGTAAACGGCTACCCATTGGCAGCCCTCGTCTAGTACACCTACACAATGACCCTCAATAATCCCATTCATAACCAAAGATGGTAAACTATAAAGTGAAAATTAGGGGCAAAAACTGAATTAACAAAAGGAGCGTCAGTCAAGCTGAGGATTTAAGTTTAACATGACTGTTACCAATAACACGGTTTTAACTGCAGAAGAATAAGGTAAAGAGATCTCTAATAAGAAATAAGAATGCGGAAAGAGTGTGCAGCACAAAGAAAATACCCAGAGAAATATCAGCATGGACACAGCAAAATGAAAATAAAAGCATCCAGACAAGTGGGATTTCAGTATTCAGTTAAACTCGCAAATGCAGTGACCGACCATCTTGATAAGAAATTTCAAGGAAACAACATGTAGATGAACAAGCCATACCACTATTAGGAGGAAAAATCATATCATATTTCACATGGAATACATATAAATCAAAAACTACTTTTGTTACAAGAAAGTAAAGACGAACTGCAAGAGCAGGCTAATAATGTTTGAAACTTACAATTTTTCCCATGTGGAGTAACAAGCCATGGTGCTGCTCTTGGTGATGATGGTGAGAGTCTACGTTCACTTCTCTGACGTTTTGGTAACTCTAATTTCGCCATGGAAACTGAAGTGACTGAGCTGAAGATGAGAAGATAGATTGAAATTTGAAAGTGAAACCCTAACTAAAAGGGAAAAGGCAGAGCGCCCAATATATTGAACTCGTGTCCCCTTTAAAAGAGGAAACACCAGCTCTATATAGCTTGGGAAAAAAACGGTTCAGTCCAAAACCCCCCGAAAAAGAACAGATTAGTCCACCCCGTTCCAACTAGGAACAGATTAGTTCAGAAAATGTATAAAGACGTTGCTGACCTCCACACGTGTTTCATAAAGCACACGTGCAGCGAGTGGAAACTGTTTTGTAACTGACACATTCAATGTGCACGTGACACGTCAGCAATTTTAAATAAAATAAAAAATAATTAAAAACAATTTATCTTTTAAACCGCTCGTCCAAAATCGACAAACTTTATATATTTGGAAATCATTTTCCGAGAGCTACAAAAAGAGTACTCATATGACTATATAATTTTCATTTTTAAATTTTTTTAATTTACATTTGTGTGTACAATTATGTACGCTGCTGTAATGATCCAAAAAAGTCCAAAATCCATGATAGCCAGACTGCCACCCTAGTCCGCACAGACTGAGAAAAATATCAGCCATGCCAAGCTTCAGTTGGATAACATCCATAGTAGTCGGAATGCATCGAGGACAAAACAATGAACATAAGAAATCGCAGCTTGAAAAGAAAGTGATTATCCTTTCACCAACATCCACATAAGAAAACAAAGCAAAAAAACGATCAAAATAAAAAGTTAGTTTATGGTCAGAGACACAATCCATGTGGGCATTACTACACAAACTTAATATGGCTTCAAAATATCCGAGTACAGTGATTCATTGCACTTTACTGAAAAGGAGATTACTAACATGCACAACAGATCAATCATACTCACACCCAGACCTACTTTTTCATGAGAAGTATATTGGTGCATCAATATATGCATCCATGTGAAACATTCCTAAAACCAATCCTTCATAGCCACAAACAAACCTACTTTTTCATTGAAAATACACTGGTGCACCAATATGTACACCCATGCAAAACATGCATAAAATCTATCATTCATATTCACATTTGGGCACATTTTTTCATGGGAATTATACAGGTGCAGCAATGTGTACACCCATGCAAAACATGTAGAAAAACGATCATTCATAACACTGACGGACCTACAGCTGGGCTAACCCGGGCTTTCGCCCGGGTAGTCGTCACAGCCCAACAGCCTAAAAAATGAAATGCTATAATGGACCAAGGCTATTAGCCCAGCCGAGAAAAAATTAAAACTTCTTGGGTCCGTCCCTGATTCATAACCACCCACAAACCTACTTTTACATGGGAACGACAGAGGTGCACCAATACGTACACTGCTTCAAAACATGCATATGTGCTTAACAAGCATCATGGGAATGACATAGGTGATCCTGTTTACATCAAGCATCTATGATAACCTAGTTCACTAAAAAGTACACTGCGCATAACTGGTATACAAACAAGTATACCTCGTATATCCGGTATAATAAAAACAATGCACATAAAGATTATACCGGTATTTAACCTTTAAAAAGAATATCTTCACAAATTTCACAAGGAAAGGAATAATGGTTAAAGAAATCACAAATTAAGAATTTACCTTGTGAACTTTACTATTCAGAGATGTAACTCATTTTCTTGTTGACGATATCGTTATCTACAAAAAGAAAATATAGGAAATGACGACAATCCGAGAGATGAAAGAAAATATAAGACAAATAAAGTAGAAAAACAAGGCGGTAACTAGAAAATAGCAGTGAGCATAAATATATCTTGCACATCGACCATTTAAAATAGCTTTTCTATTGATTATGGACTTTTCAAAAAGAAATCATGAGCTATTGAAATTATTGGCGATTCATGACATGTATTCAACTCAATAAAAAAAAAGTCTAAGGATGCCAAAAAATCACCTAAATTAGGAATCTATGAAGAAAGTATTTGTTATAGATATGGAACAAAAGTTTAAAATGGAAGTGAGTCTAGTGTTAGATTAGCATGTGTATGACTAATTATGTACATATTAACAAATCAACAGGTGTATAATTTGATGCATATTAACAAATAAATGGGTGTATAATTTTGTACACATTAAGAATCAACGCGTGTAGAGCTATGTTCACATTAATTACCACAAAATATGCATGTTTTCTAAGTCAACGCGCTTCTAGAACTAATACATGTCACACTCAATTTATTCTACAGTTAACATATAATAAGAAATACCAACAACACCTAACTTCAAGGAATTCTTCCAAGAAGTATCAAAGATAATTCATCTAAAAAAATTGAAATAGCAAACCATATAAGCTGGAAAAAGAAAGACTACGACCATGCAACCAACTATTAAATAGGAAAAATTATGTGCACATAAACGATCTACATGTGTAAACATATGTGTACATTAACGATCAATGGGGGGTATAATTATGTACAAAGTAAGATCAACAATACATTAAAGCTCAACATGTGTACCATCTGTTACACCCATTTTTAACAGCAAAACAAGTATGTGCACATAATTGTACAAGTATATACACATACTAATCAACATGTGTACAATCTGTATAATTGTAGTGTGTACCCACTAAGTTGATCTTTAATGTGTACCCACTATACGTATTTTAAAATTCAACGTGTATACCTACTAAACATGTACCCCAACATAACATGTATACCCATGTGTACAATTATGTGCACATTAACGATTAATAGGTGTACAATTATGTACACATTAAAATCTAACTTGTCTATATAATTGTACACATCAAGAATCATGTGTACAACTATGTACACATTACCAATTTAATATCAACACAATTCAGTAACCAAAAATTCAAAAATTGAGATAACCAAGCACAAGATATTAAAATAGTTAAACATCAAAATGAAATTTCCTGAAACTTTACGAAGAAAGTGAAACATTAACCACATGAAACCTTAAATTTGATGGAGTTTTCTTTCTTACCCATAGTACCAAAAAGTTACATGAGCACTAGCCATCCACTTCCATAACCAGTCTTTCTAGAAAAATCAAACTATCAATAATGTTAAATTATTAATACCAAATGAAACCTAGGCACAAAAAAATTGAAAAAGGAAGTGCTGCCGTAACTTAGCCAGTAGAGACTGGAGATCAATGTAGTACTTAATTATATACATATATTGTACAAGTTAAATAGCAATTGGAACAATGAACCTGTTATCATATAAAAAATGTTTATTTGGTATGAAAATAATGGAACTAAAATGAAGTAATTAGCCTCGGTCATACAAAAAGACAGGGTGGGTAGAGCAAGTTATGACGCTGGTCTACAACCTACTCTCCTATTTTGACATCCCACAATCTATCCAACATTAGAACATACTTAAAAGGAAATAAATGTACAACGAGTTGCAGAAAAGAAATTTGGATCTTATATTAGATACTTTGGAACAGTTGTGTGTACGAGTGAAACCAAACAAAAAATATACATTAAGAAACCAAAAACAAAACGTTTGCATGAGTGAAACCAAACAAAAAAATGTACACTACGAAAAGGAATATGCATTTTCAAGAATTATCTATAAATTGGAACCTAGTCATATAGGTATATAGCTAGAAATGATTCTTCCATTTTCATTGAATTTCAAATCAAATTTGTCAACTACGACGCTGTCTAATAGTTTCGCATCCTTGTAATAATTGTATAATGTTAAGAGCTAAAATTGATAATTCAATTAAATAACACAACAATAAAAGATTGTCACTAATTAAGGTTTCCATTATTCATCATCTAAGACTTACCAGAAAATGACTAACTTGTAGAGCTACACCTTTAGATAAATCATACCATCAATTTATTAGATATTACGTTAATTTGATTACAATCCAAAGCCGCTTCCGATTTATGATTTGGAGGTTTAAAGAGAGAAACCGTATCCAAGAACCAGACATGATTGTTCTTCAATTTATTTACCTATATCATTGATTAGAATTTACTTAAGAGATACTAAAATTTAAGGAAAATAAGGTTTACTCGTACCAGAGAGGAAGGAATTTCAGAATTGGAATTATCAGAAGCGTTTGGAGTTCATCAATGAGATTGAAAAATGAATCCCAGCAGAGAGACTCATCGATAAACTTACGGTTTACAGCTGAGATGAAATGAGTTAATCCAACGAATCTCTCTTTCTCTCGCTCTCTCTGAATCTCACCTGAAATCTGAGATCTAAAATCAAACAATTAAAATCGTATATAACTCTGAAAGGGCAATTTTGGTACTAGAAAAATTCAAGAAATGTTGAATCGGTATAAATTTGGACTAACTCGTCCAGATTATGGACTAAATTGTCTACACGGGGATAATTTGGACTAACGTGTACTAGGCCTTGGAGCACAGGACTAAAGCGTCCAAAGCCCACTAAAAAAGGGATTAAACGTCAATTTCTACATATAGCTTAGCCTCCGGAATCGTACATGGTTAACCAGCCGTGTTTGGGTCTGACTAGAAATCTTTACTTGACTTCGTATTTGACTTGGACAGAGACAGAAGTCAGATCTGATTTGTTTTTTTATTTTTCTGATATCTAACCTGAAGCTAGTTGAGTCGAGCATCGCATCTGACAGGGTTCCTAAGTTTTTTATAACTCTATTATTCCATCGGTCTCAAAAAGTTGGGTCGTTGGTTTCACGTAGGTAGTATTAAATTATTGTTTAGTCAAATATAATGTGTCAGATTCATATTTATTGAATCAAATCCTATATGTACGGGTTAGTTGAGTCAGGAAAAAAAAAAAAAAAAAAAAAAACCGCAGATAAGTGTAACTTTTTTTTTCTTTTCTTTACCTATGTTTTTGTTTCTTAATGATAGCTCTGACACTAAGTCTATTTTACCTATCAGGGTTGAGATTCTCGTTAAAATATTAAATTGTAAAAATTACATGGAATATCTCAGTTGGATGCCGAGACTAGGAATTTCGGGCGAGATAACAATCAAGATTGACTAAATTTATTATAACTATTGCCGACCCAATTATAATACAAAAGGAAATTATAATAGATGCCTTTCTCTTTAAATGAAATCCCATTCCAATTGCATACAACTTCTCTAAAATAATACTCGATAATATAATATTCTTATTAAAATAATTAAAAAAATTGGTCCGGCAGTTAGGGCATAAATTATAAATTCCAAAAAAAAAAATCATAATGTAATATATTTTAAAAGTTCACCTTAGCATTAATAGCTCCCATATAATATATCAAATAATAATGCTAACAAAAAGAGTCCGATTATGTGCACCCCACTAAACCAGGGGTGCACGTTCCTCACATACTTATTGGATGTATTTTTAACTATGGTAACTTATCTTGTTTGAGAATTTTTCATTTAAAAAAATAAAAAAGAAATTTGAATGGGAAATTGGATACGCATTAATTGGACAGAACAAAAAAACCTTGATTATCTCATTTTACTATTTCTCTGATCTCTCGTCGCTCCTCTTTCTCCTAATAACTACTTCAATTGTATATCTAGCAATTTTCCATCCGAAGTTCTCCTTGGTAACAGATCGTAATTTTAGATTTGACTAAATATTTTGATTCGGAGACGGATCTTCGTTTGAAGAAGAAAAAAGGGATAAATAGATTTGAAGAAGAATAGATTTGAAGTTCATTTTTCTAAATAGTTATAGATCTATATTTCATTAACCAAAAGGTGATTTTGAATAGTTATAGATATAGATTTACAAAAGGTGATTTTGAATAGTTATAGATAAATAGTTATAGGTAGATATAGATTTAGGTGATTT
Source organism: Papaver armeniacum (assembly GCA_023531295.1). Lineage (NCBI taxonomy): Eukaryota > Viridiplantae > Streptophyta > Magnoliopsida > Ranunculales > Papaveraceae > Papaver > Papaver armeniacum. The sequence continues at coordinate 1,315,671 of JAJJWW010018609.1, read as the reverse complement.
TGACATTGTAATAATAGTTATAGTTGTCTACAAGTTCTCTTATTATTAGTCTGCGGACATCCAACTTAAAACCAATTGGCAATGAGTGAAACGGCCCTTCCATATTATATTTAAGTTCATGATGCGGAAACTAACAATATGGGAAAATTATCCTTTCACACCCATCCATATTTAAGACATTCGAATCCTAATGCAGCCCTCAAAGAATAATCTTGTGGCCTCAATTATAGGTTTTCATTCTTTTATGGAGCATCAGTGGTCCAGGGCCGACCCGGTAATAACTGGTCCATGGTGAGTAGTTAACCATGGTCAAGACAGGTAGCAGTTCAGTTGTAATTTGTAACCAAAACCGAGGAGTGAATAAATTCAAAATCTCAAATGAGTTTCAACATCTAACATTTTTCTTCCGTTATAACATTTTTTTTTTTTTTTTTAGATCGACAGATGTGTTAAGATATGGTCAAGATATTATAGATCTTGACAATATTGTGTTGTTATTTGGTTGTAACTACATATATATTTCTTGCTGTATATATCCTAGATATTGTTAGGTGTATCTTTTTATTTGCCTTATCTAGTTGTGTAAAGTTGTATAAATCAGGACATTGCCTATCAATGAATACACAGAATTATTCTCACAAATACATTAGAATCTCTATGCTCATGTTTATCATGGCATCAGAGCTAGGAAAGATCTGAGAACCAGTTTCTGCTGCAATACAACCCAGAGAAAACATAGTAATCATGTCAAGAGAAGATTCTCAACCTATCACTGTTCGTTTTGATGGAACCAACTACAATCACTGGTCATTCCTCATGAGGAGTTTTGTTAAAGGAAAGAGTATGTGGAAGTATGTTGATGGTACAGAAAAGAAACCTACAACAAGCAGTTTTGTTGAAAAGGGGAAAGAAAATGAAACACAGAAAAAGGATCCAAAAGAAGAATGGGAGATTAACAATCACAGGATTTTCACTTGGATTGGAAACAAAATCATTCCTTCTATAAGCATGCAGCTCACAAGTTTTAAGGTAGCCAAAGGTACATGGGATTTTCTTTCGAAAAGGTACACCCAAATCAACTTTGCTCAGAGGTATAAACTCGAACAAGATATTAGATCTATGAAACAATCGCATGATATTTCTGTTTTTCATTCTGAGATGTCTTTAATCTAGAATCAATTAGCACTCATGGAACCAATATGGACCGTAGATTTGGAATTATGGCAAAAGCACAGAGAAGAAACACGTTTAGTTCAGTTTCTAATGTCTTTGTGTGATGAGTTTGAGTCTGTTATGGCATCAGTCCTTCATCGTTCACCTCTTCCCATGGTGGAAGTTGCTTTGTCTGAACTTATTACATAAGAAACAAGAAAAAAAATCACACTAGAGATATCAGGAGTATTTGTTGTGCCTTCACGTTCCAGTTCTAACAATTTTCCAAGAAACTCAAATGCTCAAGTGCAACGTGATATGTCTTAAGTACAGTGGCATAAATGCAAGACTTTTGGACACTTGGCAAGAAACTGCAATCTCCCATCGGCCAATACATCACCTGCTGCAACAATACCTGACACACCCACAACACAATGTGGATATTGTAAGGAATTTGGTCACTTATCTAGATTTCGCACCTCACCAACCTCTAGAAACATGAGAAGGATCAATGCCAATGGAGTAAACAAATTCAATACACCTACCAGATTTACGGCAGCTCCAGTTTCATCTGCAACAGTTCCATATGCAACATTGACAACCTCATCTGCATTAGTTGTACATGGTGGTGGTTCAACACCAAACCTTGTTGGTATTCAAGAGATGATTAAACAAGCACTCTCAATTGGTAACAATCCTACATCTGCATCTTCCCTCTCTATCTCCTCAGGTATTTGTTCAACTGAATGGTTTCTCGCACTATGGGAAAAATCATCATTGACGACACTTTATTAGTGTTGTAGTCCCCCTAAGACAACGCTATTTTATGCATTGTGTAGGTGGGGTATTGTAGAAAGTCCAAGATTTTCTACAATACTTGACTAAGAGTTGTAAAGGGTGATGTGATTCATGGTTCGACAATATTTTCCCAAAGTTGTGATTGTCTTTCGATTTTTTTTTAAAAGCCTAACACAACCCTTGCTTGTGTTGTAGGAATATCTTGGACAACACAAGTAGGGTATCGTGGAAACATATGTAACAACAAATACGGGTATTAAGAATAAGATTTACACGTCACTTGTGTGAGCTGTGGAACTATCTTGGACAACACATAGTTATGTTGTAAAGAAACTATTTCACAATATCTGGCTTGTGTAGTTGAAAACAGGAAGACAACATCTATTATTATTGTGAATACTACTGTCATTACACTTCCTAGAGTTATAAATGTTTTTAACACAACACTTATTAGTATTGTGATTATGACAGTCAGTACAGTTGTTGGAATTGTAAAACTACCATGATACAACTATACTATGTGTAGTAGAAATTTTTTACACCACTCTTACTAGTATTGTATGACTATCTAGGACAACACAAGTAGGGTATCTTAGAAACATATAAAACAAAAGTTATTATTATTATGAATAAGATTTGCACGACACTTGTATGAGTTGTTGAACTATCTTGAACACACATAGTTATGTTGTAAAGAAGCTATTTCACAATATCTGGGTTGTGTAGTGGAAATCTCTAACACAACTGTCTATATGTGAATAAGGCCCTACATATATCACTTTTGGCACTTTGTTTATGTTGTGAAATGTGAAGAAACAACTAGATTAAATAAACATAAAGCCGGTTCTTGTCAAAGATTCATTCAAATTTAACCAAACCCAGTGTAACAACATTCACATACCCATGTAATATACACAAAACATTCAAAAAAGTGGCAGTGATGACCCAGTGTAACAACATTCACATACCTATGTAATATACACAAAACATATAAAAAAGTGGCAGTGATGATGTTTGTTACAAAAAGTTAAGTCTCAAAAAAGATCAAAGATGATTTAAGAAGTCTACTGGTAGGAAATTAGATCCTTGGGCCATGTGATAAAATTTGAAACAACTTCACCAACATATCTGACTTTTGAAGTCTCCTTGTAGACATGAGCATCCTCCACATAAGCAACCTTCACACATACAGTGTAGGCTCCAAGACTTATTGGCATTCCATGTATCCTTACTTGGATCTGTTTCAGCAATTTCAGCCTGAACCTTGACAACCACATCTATTTGATGCCCTACTCTTTGACCCTTTCCTGCAATAATAAAATAAAATAGGTTGTAAGAAAAACAGAACTCCCCACTAAAAAGTAATCAGAAAATAAATCTCTGATCTGCTCTATTCTCACCACAAAACAATTCCTAGTATCAGACTCAACAAGCATCACTAGAAATTACAAATTGATTAAATCGAATTAACAATTCTATAGATTATCATGTAAAAACATTATTTAAGTGTTCTATTCACAGTATGTACCAGCAGATCTATATTATCAGAGAACCACACACACAAAATGAATATGTATATGCACGAATGTAGTGGACACACACAACCAATCAGTAATGTCACACCCTCTTTAAACACGACATCTAAAGAATACACACTTAACATGTGATAATTCCACTTCTTGCATCAATCACTGCGTTATTTTGTTGATCAAGACACAATTAAAGAAATGCACCGACTTATTATCATCACCAGAAAAACTCTTGGCTCAAAACAGATACAGAACCTAATATCATTTTCAAGTTTATTATCACACTCATGTCAACATGTAAATGGATGTAATTATCAATCACTATAAAGCATGCATCAAAAATCAAGTTTAGAAAATTCACTATTTGCTGCAGAGTCTGCAAAAGGTGTTATTTCTTCGTTGACCAGTTTCTTTCCTTATTTGGATGGGCAATTCAATTTAAATTTATTGCAGAAGAATTAGAACCGTCAAAAACTTCATGCGACTCAACAGTAAGATCAATAATTTGATTGCCTGAAAAGAACTCCATTTTTGCACCATGAGCACTTGAATGGTTTGCAGCAACTTCACTTTGAATAGATCCTTGTTCTGAAGGAGAGCATGTTTTCATCTCTTCATCCAAATTTGGTGTTTTGCATGATATGCTCCGCTCCGTTGCAACTATTATTGAAAGATGAGATTATCAACCACAAATAAATAAAATAAAGAAGCCACAGGTCCAACGCAATCACTAACCCATCAAAACATCAAATCATATCCAATCAGGGTGAAGATAAATTAATTATCTTGCCAACCTTATAATATACCAGCTTAAAAGTATCTTGCCAACCTTACAATATACCAGCTTAAAAGTTTTCTATAAGCAAAAGATATTGTAACCGACGTTTATGGTATAAAGTGCAGTAATTTGTCCCTCAACTTAAAGGACTCAACTCAATAATGTGCTAGTGTAAATCATCTTACATTCTTACTATCTCTCAGACTTTTTATTACTCTCTTTCTTAGAAGAACATGAGCAAATATGTGTTCATCAATCAATCTAATGTCAAAATCTGAATGAGTACAACAAATTATAAGGCAACAAAAAACACCAGAAAACGGAAAGGAAAATAAAACAAAAGCAATAAAAGGAATCAATCATGAAATCATTACCTCTTTCTCCAGTCAACACATGCTCTCTATTCGCATTGTTACTGAGAGGAATCTGTACTGGACTGTTTCCAGATTGTTGGTTGTCAAACTGATTACTAGTAAAACCAGGTAAAGATACCGAGGATGTAAAGGGTAAACCCATATTTAGAACCTCGTCCGCAGCTACACTCTGCAACAAAATATTTGGTTAACTTAGCGAAAATTGAGAAAAATATTGCAAAGTTAAGTAAGCTTTTTACCTGTGGAAGTGGTTATGCGGCAACAAGTTCAATGCGACCCCTTAGCTAAGTACCACCACCACGACCTCCTCCTCTCGCCGCCACCACCACCACCACCTCCTCTAATTCGATTCAACATCAACATCACCTTCTTCAATTTATTTCTTAACAGCTTCACAACATCAATAAAATTTTCAAATCAAACATACCCATCTCTAATCCTTCCCCTAAAACCTTAATTTCAATTCCATTCACTTGATTCAATTACATCCAAGAACCCTAATATCTATTTGGGGAAAGAACAGAAACCCTAGATTTTTTACTCTTCATTAAAACTCACAAATCAATCACTAATTCTTCCTCATCATATTGTATTCACCAAACCCATCTTTAATTTCTCAATTTCTAACTCAAGGATTCACAAAGAAAACCCTAGTTCTCAATTCATAACAGGACTCAATCTTCTTCTTCATAATTAGAAAAAACACCAACTCCTCCTTCTTTTATACATCCTCACGATTTAATTTTCCTCAAGCCATACCTCAATTTCACGTCTCGATTTTCAACTGAAGAAGAGCAGAGAAGAAGAACGAAAAAGAAGAAAGAAGAAGAGAGAATAAGAAGAAGAGAAAATGAGTTTCAAAGAAGCCATTGCAGTTTGAAAGAACCGATCTACAACTTCCGTAAAAAAAATTACGTTGAGAGTGATCGATAAATAGATTCTGTGGTGTTAGGGTTTTCTTTTGCAAGGGAGACGGAAGATAAGGTTAGAGACGAAGATAAGAGAGGAAAATGAAGAAATTGTGAGAAATTTTCTTTACATCTTGTATATACCTATCTTTTAACGGTCGAGATTGATTTAAAGATGGTCATACAGATTAAGGATACCTTTGGACGGTAGAGATTTGATTTAAGATTGTCATACGGATCAAGGAAAGTGTGTTTTCTTTGTGCTTTCTCTATGTGTTTCCGTGTTAAATTTCGACTAGTCACATAGGTCATGAAGTAATTTCGACTAGTCATACAGGTCATGAAGTAGCTTCAGTTCACACTGCAAGACTCGGGTTAGCAGGATACACCATTGAAATCGATAAATATGAAGCTTTTTGTGTTTTCTTTTTGTTTTCTTTATGCTTGCTCTTTGTGTTTTTGTGCCTTCTCTTTGTGCTTCCGGTTTGGATTTCGACTAGCCGCATAGGTCATGAAGTAATTTTGAAAAGTCATACAGATCATGAAGTAGCTTTAGTTCACACTGGTAAACTCAGGTTAGCATGATACATCATCGAAATCGATAAATATGAATCTCAATGTCGATTCGAACTTCGAATGTGGTATAACGGCATACAAACTATGAATTGAGAAGCTCCAGGAGGGTTCAAACTTCAAACTTAACATGATACATCATTTAAATCAATAAATATGAAGCTCAGTGTCGATTCGAACTTCAAATATGGTATTACGACATAAAAACTATGAACCAATAAGCTTTGGGAGGGTTCTGACTTCAAACGTAGCATGATATATTATTGAAATCGATAAATATGAAGCTCATAGTCTATTGGAACTTCAAATATGGTATAACGACATAGAAAATATGAACCAAGAAGCTCTGGGAGGGTTCTGACTTAAAACTTAGCATGATACATCATAGAAATCGATAAACATGAAGCTCAGCGTCGATTGGAACTTCAAACTTGGTATAATGGCATATAATCTATGGACCACGAAGCTCTGAGAGGGTTCTGACTTCAAACTTAGCATGGTACATCATCGAAAATTGATGAATATGAAGCTTAGTGTCGATTCGAACTTCAAATGTGGTATAACAACATACAAACTATGAACCAAGAAGCTCGAAGAGGATGCTGACTTCAAACTTAGCATGATATATCATCAAAATTGATAAGTATGAAGCTCAATGTCGATTCGAACTTCAAACTTGGTATGCGTATTGTATGCGTACAAGGATCCGAGATCGAAACCTGGCTGCGAGTTGACTACTCTAAGTCAGAAACTTGGTAAGAATGACGAATCCATCCATTTACAGGTAAGATTTCTTCGAGATATTCTACGAAACCTTAAAAAAACCTATTTCTGCATATTGTATGCGTACCAGGATCCTTGATCGAAACCTGGCCGTGAGTTGACTACTCTAAGTCAGAAACTTGGTAAGAACGACGAATTCATCCATTTACAGGTAAGATTCCTTCGAGATATTCTACGAAGCCTTAAAAAAACCCTATTTATGCATATTGTAAGCGTACCAGGATCCGAGATCGAAACCTGGCCGTGAGTTGACTACTCTAAGTCAGAAACTTGGTAAGAACGACGAATTCAATCATTTACAGGTAAGTTCCCTTCGAGATATTCTACGAAACCTTAAAAAAACCCTATTTCTGCATATTGTATGCGTACCAGGATCCGAGATCGAAACCTGGCCGTGAGTTGACTACTCTAAGTTAGAAACTTGGTAAGAACGACGAATTCATCCATTTACAAGTCGGATTCCTTCAAGATATTCTACGAAACCTTAAAAAAACCCTATTTCTGCATATTGTATGCGTACATGGATCCGAGATCGAAACCTGGCCGCGAGTTGACTACTCTAAGTCAGAAACTTGGTAAGAATGAATTAACCATCCATTTACAGGTAAGATACCTTCGAGATATTCTACGAAACCTTAAACAAACCCTATTTATGCATATATGTATGCATACCAGTCTCCGAGATCGAAACCTGGCAGTGAGTTGACTACTCTAAGTTAGAAACTTGGTAAGAACGAAGAAACCATCCATTTATAGGTAAGATTCCTTAGAAATATTCTACGAAACCTTAAACAAACCTTATTTCTGCCTATAGTATGCATACCAGGCTCAGAGATCGAAACCTGGCCGCGAGTTGACTACTCTAAGTCAGAAACTTGGTAAGAACGACGAATCCATCCATTTACAGGTAAGATTTCTTCAAGATATTCTACGAAACCTTAAAAAAACCCTATTTCTGCATATTATATGCGTACCAGGATCCGAGAAGGGTATTTCATGTACTTCAACTTAAAAGAAGGGGCCCAACTGCAAAATTTTCATCTATCCTTTTTCTTTATCCATTTCCCAAACTCTTCTCCTCCACTATTTTTTTTTTCCTTATCTTCTTTCTTCCTCCTCCCTCGTCTCCCGCGACACCTTCATCACCGTGTCTATAAACACCACCACCACCACAGCTCGTTCATCTTCTTATTCTTCCTTCATTACTAAAACCACACAGCTCACCATCACTGAAACCACCATGAACGTGAGCTAGCTGAATATTTCTTCATCAACTTATTACACCAACAGATCGAGTTGAAGAATTACCACCACCAAAACTTATTTGGGATCTGATTTCAAACCACCACCACCATCTCAACTTCTTAATCCATCAAAGGTTCATTGCAAAGGTCTGTGACATCATTTTCTCTTTATAATTATTAATCCATCCAAAATTTGTTTTTTCATTGTGAAATGTTTTGGGGAATTTTGAAAATCAAGGCTAACTAATAATCAAGATAAGAATTTGAATTGGGTTCGATTAGTTTAAATTTCCTTTAAATGTGTTTTGTGGAATTCAAATTGGTGTCTCATTTAAAAATTTTGAATTTTATTCCGATCTGAAATTCTTATCATTTATCTCAGGTTCATGTGGAAGAACGCTGTATCATGGTTTTTGGTGTGGCTGATTAAATTTTCTATTGCTTATGAGGTGGGTTTAACTTGGATTTGAATTTTCAGTTGAATAAGAGAAGATTTGGCTCAATGTAGAGAAGACCAATGAAGAAATTAGGGTTTGATGCTGTTAATATAAAGCAGGTGTTGATGGTGGCATTGCATTGTTGGTTGAAACTGAATTTGGTAATGAAGGTGATGGTAGTGATTGGTTGAATTTGGTGGGCTGAGATGGAAATAAAAGTTGGGTTGGTTGCTGCTGGTGATATGGGTTTTGAGTGGAATGAATTAGTTATGTAGCAATTGTGGTTTCATGTGGGAGTTGGATGTATATTAATGATGAATGTCTGAGATGGCAGTGAAGCTGATGCTGTGTTACTGCCATATGATGATAAGCAACAATGAAAGCAAATGGTGGAGCAGCAGGTTATGAATTGATGTTAAGACTGCAGAGAAGATGGACCTGCTGTGCAACTGAAATGGATAGAAGACATAGATGAACCTAATGGTTATGCCATGGAAGCTACAGGGATGAATGCTAGTATGATGTTGCTGAGACTCAGATGAGCAGATTCATTAGATGTATGTTTTGGGTTGAAGTGCATTGTAGGTGGATGGATGTTGAGCATATGGCTGTGTTGGTGTGGATTAAAGTGATGGAACTTATGTTGTTTTGATAATTTTATGGTGGAATGCAATTGCAGAAAAGGATTTTGGCATAAGAGGAGGAGATGATTGAACTGAATAAATGAATGCTAGGATTGGTAGGAACTGATAGATAAAGAAGTGATGTTGCAGGTGCTTTAGGAGTATGGCTTAATGAGTTGTGCTAGGATTCAGAATCTAATGGTGATGTTACTGAGATGTAGAAAGTGTGGGCCTGATGCTCTAATGTGCAGTTCAGCTGAATGGTTGTGATGGGTTTGATTTTACAATGTAAAGGAAGAAGTAGTGCAGCTGATCTGAAGCTGAAATGACACTTGCTAAGCAGAGAAGTGTTGTGACTGAAGTTTAGATGTTGTTGTTACTTGGAGTTTGTGGTAGAGAGAGAAGAGAAATTTTGTGCGAATCTGGAGGTGTTGATATCGTTGCTGGTGGTTTAGGCGAGGAGGAAAGAGCAGCTGAAATATATACATTAAGGTATAAATTTCTTCATAATAGTTTGATTTTTAATGAAATTTTGTTCGATTTTGATGAGTATTGTTTGGTATTTTTGTCACATATGTTGTTGTTAGTAGATTTATCATGATTTTGTTCGATTTAGAATACAAGCTCGTGTAGTTGTTATGAGTATTTTTTGATTAATGTAATTATGTTATGTTATGATGCTTCAGAAAATGGAGAAAGATAAGCTGGAAAATATGGAGGTGTAGATATTGTTGCTGGTGGTTCTAAGCTGAAGCTGCAGATGGTTTGCAGGTGGAGCTGTGATGATGTTCATGTGTCGAAAGTGCTAAGTCTAGAAGATTGCAGGAAGAAATTGGCAGTGTTAGAGTAGGTTGAGCCGCAGTTGCATGAGCTGAGCGTAGGAAGATGAATTGCATGGAGCAATGAGTGATGCAGATGTTCATTATATGGTGATGTTGCAGCTGCAATCTGAGACAGGGTGAATACAAATTGTGATGTTTGATTTTATTACTGTGATTGTGATGTTTGATCTTAGTTCAGAGTGAACACCCTTTTTTAACTCCGCCAGTGAAAATGATTTATCATTTCTTTGCCGGTCTCAAGCCCGGAAAAAGGAGGAGAGAAAAGGGAAATTTCTTAGAATAGATATCCATGTAGCAGTCTTCTTGCATACTCAACTAATTTCTTTGCATAACCTTGAGTCTAAATCTAAATCAACACACCGTTTTGTTATAAGCTTGAGTCTAAATCTTCTTTGATTACAATTTTGTGTTTATTTACCATTTTATATCTAAATTACTAAATTATTGTAAGTCATCTTATAAGTTTAGAGTGTTTTGAATGCAGGGAAATTCCAGAAACTGAACTTGAAGTTCCAAACCAATATTTGGGTACTTGAACTGAACGGAACTTAAATTGTGAAATGTGAAATGAAGTGCCAGGGACATGCTTTCTTCAACTAATAGATATCAAATGAGATGCATTGTTATTGTAGAATGTATGTGATTGTTTATAGAGAAGGTTTTCGCGCTTTTTGTGGCTCAGTGAGCCTCATTTTTGAACATTATATTTTGTTTTTACAATTCTTATAAAGGTTGTCAAAGGTTGTCATAAAGTTAGTATAAAAAAGTGCCACAAGCCTGATACAATTGTGATAGTGTAGGCATGGTTGATGGTGTATACCTGCACGCAGGAGGCTCAGGATCAAATCCCCGCAACCTCATTTTTTTCCAACATCCTATATTTTTACTTCAACAACACTTATAAAGGTTGTTATACATTTTGATAAAAAAAAGGAAAAAAAACCAAAACTTATGAAGTGTAAGGATGGTTGATGAGTTGAACTAACACACAGTAGGTTCATGTTCGAATCCCCTTAACAATATTTTTTTTTTTCATATTTTGTTTATCTTCAACGACTCTTGTGACTGGTTGTGATAGGATTATGAACTACGTATCCGGAAAACGGTTGTGAAAGTTAAATGTCGTCACAACTGTTTTGCTTAAAGGGTTGTCGTTTGTTTTTTTGTCGCAACCCTTTGGTCTTGAGGGTTAGTACTGATGCCCTTCTACGACACTTCCTTTGAAAAAAGTTGTAAAACATAGGATGTTCTACGACATTTAGCAAAGAGTTGTCAAACTCTAGTTGTAGATGTATATTTTTCCTGTAGTGTCGACTAAGGAGCATCAAACCATATGAATTTTAATCAAAATTTTTTGAAACTTTTCATCCAATCATCACTCCTAAGATACATACTCCTGATGGGTCAACACTAACTGCAAGTCATATATGATTGGTTAACAAATTAAATAATATTTGTGTAGCAGATGTGCTTCTTGTACCAAATATTACTATGAATCTTATTTCAGTTGGTCAATTATGTGATCAAGGTTATAACACATACTATTTTCCTTTTGGTTGTGCTATACAAGATCTCAAAACCGGGAAGCTAGTTGGGATAGGCCGTAGAGTTGGTCGGTTGTATCTTCTCCAATCACTTGTTATTCTAGCAAAATCCAAAAGCCATATCATAGTTGCTGCTCTTACTGCACCTGTTTCAATATCTCCCTTCAAGTCTTGGCATTCTAGATTAGGTCATGTTTCCTTTTCTCGTCTATCATATATGATCAATAAAGGTTTACTAGGAGACATTCAAATAGAAAAGGAACCCAATTGCATCTCATGTAAACTGGCTAAGAAACCAGCTCTTCCTTTTAATATCAGTACAACAGTTTCAAAAGAACCATTTGAACTTATTCATTCAGATGTTTTGGGTAAATCTCTAGTTTCCTCAAAAGGTGGAGCCTTATACTATGTTAGTTTTGTCGATGATTTTTCTCGTTACACTTGGGTCTATTTATTTTCTTCAAGGGAAGAGTTTATCAAGATATATGTTGATTTCTCTACCATGATAAAAACTCAATTTTCAAGACCAATTAAAACATTCTGTGCTGATCACGGGGGGAGTACATATCTAATCCTATTCGATAATTTCTCAAAACTCAAGGCACTATTCTTCAACTTTCTTGTACTGAAACACTAGAACAAAATGGAGTTGCAGAACGCAAACACCGTCATATCATTGAAATAGCCAGAATCCAGTTAATTTCATCTTCCGTTCCTTCCAATTTCTGGGGTGAATCTGTTCTCACAGCAGTGTATACAATCAATCGTGTACCAACAGCTGTTATAGGTGGTATATCTCCATATGAGTGTTTGTATGGAAACAAATCTAACTACTCTGAGCTTAAAATTTTTGGCTCAACATGTTTTGTTCTTCTACCTGAACGAGAACGAAATAAACTTAGCTAGAAAAATATCATTTGTGTTTTTCTTGGTTACGGAGTTGAGCATAAGGGACATCGTTGCTATGATCCAATAAATCGCAAACTGCGAGTATCACGTCATGTCACCTTCTGGGTAAAGATTCCTTTTTGGACCCTTCCAAGTAGTCAGTCATCAACATTTGAAAGGTTTACGTATTTAGATCCATTTTCTTTGGAGTCCACTAGTCATTCACTATAGTCATCAACTGAGAATTCTACACTCATCTCTGAAGAACTCGACCACTCTACGACTCAACCTGACAGTGCGACTCAGGAATGAGATCCTGATCTTGAATAGATTGCTTTGCCACCTCGTAATAGAAGACCACCAGCTAAGTATGCAGACTATCATTGTTCTTTATCTTCTATTTTGTCATTTTATGAACCAAAAACATACAGAGAAGCAGCAGCCATTCCACAATGGCAGGATTCAATGGATGATGAATTAGATGCACACCAAGAGGCGGGGACATGGGAAATGGTGGATCTTCCTCTTGGAAAATCAGTTGTTGGAAGCAGATGGGTTTACAAAGTTAAAACCAAGGCAGATGGTGAGTTTGAACGATGTAAATCACGAATTGTTGCAAAAGGATATACACAAGAGTATGGTGTTGACTATGAAGTGACATTTGCACCAGTAGCTAGAATGGTTACAGTTCTTACATTACTTGCTGTTACAGCAGCACGACAATGGGGACTTCATCAAATGGAAGTGAAGAACGCTTTTCTTCATGGTGAGTTACAAGAGGAGGTGTACATGCAGCCTCCTCCTAGTCTGCCTCATGGACCAAATCAAGTATGTAAGCTCAAGCATGCATTATATGGGCTCAAACAAGCACCTCGTGCTTGGTTTGAGAAGTTTATCATTGCAATTATTCAGTATGGTTTTACACAAGTGCCTATGATTCAGCTATGTTCATCATATCATTAGTCAATGGGATTGTCATTCTTCTACTGTATGTTGACGACATGGTTATTACTGGCAGTGACACACAAGGTATTATTCATCTCAAGTCATATCTTAGCAATTGTTTTAAGATGAAAGATCTTGGAACTCTAAGTTATTTTCTTGGCATTGAAGTTGGAACGTCTTCCACTGGTTACTTCATATCACAAGTAAAATATGCATCCAAGATTATACAACATACGGGATTGTCTAGCAATAAGGTAACTGACACACCTCTTGAACTAAATGTGAAATACAGCCCTATATATGGGACTTTATTTCCCAATCCAACATTGTATCGTCAATTAGTAGGGAGTCTTAATTATCTCACCATTACAAGACCAGACATAAGTCATGTTGTTCATATAGTCAGTCAGTTTATGTCTGCTCCAAGGTCTACTCATTATGCATTTATTCTCAGAATTTTAAGATACATCAAGGGGTCTCTGTATCAAGGACTGTGTTTCTCATCCAAGTCTGACCTTACTCTTCTAGCATATTCTGATTCTAATTAGGCTAGAGATGTTACAGACAGAAGATCCATTACAGGATATTGTGTCTTCTTAGGGGATTCTTTGATTTCCTGGAGAAGTAAGAAGCAAAGTGTGGTTTATCGTTCTAGTGTTGAAGCAAAATATAGAGCTCTTGCTCACACCACATATGAACTCATTTGGTTGCGATGGTTTCTTAGTGATATGGGAGTTTTAATTTCTGCTCCTACACCACTGTATTGTGATAATAAGGTTGCTATTCAAATTACACACAATGATGTCTTCCATGAACGTACAAAACATATCGAGATAGATTGTCATTTTACTCGTAATCATTTTAAGAAAGGTACAATCAATCTTCCGCATGTCAAATCGGAATTTCAAGTGGCAGATCTTTTCACCAAGACTCACTCTGTAGCTCATCTTCGATTCTTAATTTCCAGACTCAAGGTGTGTACTCCACCACCTTGAGCCTGGCGAAGGGTGTTAAGATATGGTCAAGATATTATAGATCTTGACAATATTGTGTCGTTATTTGGTTGTAACTGCATATATATTTCTTGTTTTATATATCCTAGATATTGTTAGATGTATCTTTTATGAGGGAGGATCCATGGACACTCTTAGATGCACAAGGTCGGACAAGATTTGCGCCATTTTCTCCACAAAACCCAAACGATGATGAATTTAAGTCTAATATTTTGATGGTATATTCTTCTTATAAGACTCTACATTCCTACCAAAAATGAGCACAATTCGAGATGTATAAAACCACCATCTACCTCTTTGAATAACAGCCGTTCATAATTAACGGTTGAAATTAAGATCGGTAGATGGTCAGGTTTGCTATCTCGAATTGCAATCTTTTTTGGTAGGAATGTAAATTCTTATAATAGGAACATATCAATAAAATATTAGACTTAAATTCATTTTCGTTTGAGTTTGGTGGAGAAAGTGGCGCAAATCTTGTCCGACCTTGTCCATCTTAGAGTGTCCATGGATCTTTCCTCATCTTTTATTTGCCTTATCTAGTTATGTAAAGTGGTGTAAATCAGGCCATTGCCTATCAATGAATACACAGAGAATTACTCACACAAGTACATTAGAATCTCTATGCTCATGTTTATCAAGATGTACAAAAAGTCTCGCTAAATGCACACCTTTCAGTCAAATGGGTCAATTCTTGGATCCTTTTGGCTTGATATATTCCAGTGCAGAGGCATGTAGGACTGTAGGACGTACACATGACTTGTATGCTTATGGCTGCACGGTTGTAAGCCAAAGAAGATATATAATGTATTGGAGTGTCTGTTTTCATGTGCTTTAACGGAGACTTTGTATAGTTTTGCATTTAATAATAAACGCATCTGGTTCCTTTTATTATAGTTTACTACTACTACATTACAATATTACAAGGATCTGATCTGAATCTCTGATACTAATTCATATGAAAGAGTAGGAAAGAAGAGGAAAGTGATAAGACAGCAAGAAATCACTACTCCAATTAAAAGAGATGGAGAGGAAGATAGTTGCGAGTTTTTTGTTAATGCGGGTTATGATTTACTTGGTGTTTGCAACTTGTGTGAATGCTCAATGTCTCAATCCCGGCGAAACTTGTGGACCGCTCGACCATTGTTGTGGACAATACGTATGTAGCCATCCGTACGGTACGTGTGTAACATTATGTAGCCATATCGGTGGATCTTGTGGCTTTTTTGGGTATACTTGTTGTGGAGGTGAGAACATACGTTGCGATGGTTTTCTCTCAGGGACCTGCGTCGCTGATTAAGTCGTATGAGTGATTGGTGACGTTGTAAGGGCTTAATTTGTTATATGCATTTATTGTGTGTATGTAGCTTGTATTGCTTCACTAATAAGGTCATTGGGATCATGAAAGAAGAACAGGCATTGAAATGAAGAACAGGCATTGAAATGAAGTGATCCAAAATTTAGATGTATAGAAATGAATCATGAAATGCACAACTTTCATTAGAATGGGTCAATTCTCGAATCCTACGTGTTGGCTTGTCATTTCGATCCTTGGATCGTGTTGGCCTGTCGCCACTGCCGCCCACTCCAGTGCATATGAGTGCACAAGTAGTAATTCACAAAGGCCAGCATTTGATTCCTTTGTTAATAGAGTTGAATATTATTACAGGGATAATCTGGTACAATTTTTAATGGGGTGCAAGAGCAACTCTAGCTATATATAAAGAGGGGCAGAGAGGAAGGCCAGTTATAAGACGATGAGAAATTTGATCAATAATTTAAAAGAGATGGAGAAGAAGGTAATTACGAGTTTGTTTTTCTTAATGTTTGTTATGATTTTCTTGGTCTTTGTAACTTCTGTGAATGGTGCTTGTACTGATATTCCACGCACATTGTGTAACAAGAACGATGACTGCTGTGAACCTTTACGGTGTAAAGCTTTTTCTGCGACAGCTTTTTCATTTAATATGTGTTCATGAGTGATGTTTGTTGTGGTGCTAAGAACATACATTTCGACGGTACTAAATTTCTCAGAGACCTGTGTCGCTGACTATGACGACGTATCGAGGGATTGGTGATGATTTTATGAGTGATTGTTTTATGTATTTCTTGTGTTTCGCTAGCTTGTATTGATTGCTTCACTAATAAAATCATTGAAGTGTTACATTCTGTTCAGCTAGATGCTTAATCTAGCTAGTACTTTCATTCATCATTTTAATGGTTGCACTCTATGCCATTGTCGTGTAATTTTCATTATTAAAGCTAAGCTCAATAGTATTCAGTGTCATGTTCAACTGACAACGTGAAATAGCGGAAAGAGATCTCTGTGATTTATCACCACAATCGCATGTCTTGCTGCAACCAATGCAAGAAAGGTGTTTTTTTAGAGTAGACCATTATTTAAGGTGACGGACGGCAAACACAGAGATAATTAGAATACGCACTTAGCAAGTACTAAAAATCAATCATTTCAACTTATCTATATAGTTCAAAGCCACAGGAGGCTAATAATTATCTGCCTAAAATTAAACGTTAAGCCAGTGAAGATCTTCATCTGGCGTCTCTGACCAATTAGGTTCTATCCAACTGCAATGTAATATCTCCTTGGAATCACGAAAATCTTTAGCAGAATGTCTGCTGCCAAAAGAGTGATACATACCAGTTTCAAGAGAATAATACAAAATTGCTTCGTTATGCATCCTGGGAAAGTAGATCTTGTTCTCCATTTGACTAGTCGGAGCAAGTGCTGAGATACAAGATGTACTGCTAAGAAACAACATATGCCGCCCTAAATGTTGAACTTCAACCCACACCATCTTAGTTTCGTCCAATCTGAAAATACGAACCCAATTTCCTAAACGACCTAACAACACAGCCAGAAGTTTTCCTTCACACTCCACCAAGAAACTATTGTAGATAAATCCACAATTTGGCGGGGCAATCATGGATAGAATTTCCCACGTAACACTTTGTTGTTCGTATTTAAATACTCCCAATGTTCCGTTGTGGTCTAAGCAATAGAATCTTCCGTTGTAGAAAACTGGATTGTTGAGAGTTAGCTCGAAATACATGTTTGTCTTTCTGGGTCGCAAATAAACATTAGTGTATACACCATGTGACCAGCGTTTATGTCCCCGTTTTATGAAGAAGATACTAACTTGATTTCTGTATAATTCATCAAAGATGCCGAAGACTAGACAATCTGAAGAAGTCGGTAAGGACGAGAAGGAGATACCTGTGAACATATAACTAACAAAACCTGGCAAGTCCGGAAGTCTGATAGTTGATTTCGTGAAGGGATTGTAGAAAAACAAACTTTGGTGTTTTGACATGAGCAACCATCCACCTTTCGAGAACCGAATTCTAGCACCTGTTAACGATTCAGGGATCTGCATGAGGTAGGTCTCATTATTATGCACCGGGTTTACAAAATTGTAAACGAACTGATAATCAAACATAGGGAAAAACAGCCACGGGGATATATCAGTCTTAGTAGAAGAGTATCTTCTTCTCAGGTATAATACGGATTGATATCTTTTACTAACTGCACGTAAATGTATATAATCTAGTGGATGGAGAAACTTAGATATAATCCACACTATGTCATCATCAAGCTTAACAAACAGTCTTTCTTCTTCGATGTCCTTTTTCTCATCATTCTTATCCACCGTACTAGTTCTGTTTTCTGTTGCCTGTATAACCATTTTTATGTCTTCATTGTTCTTCAAAGCTGCGTACCTTGAATTTGTAGGAATCATCAGCCATCTGGGTGACAACCATGGTGCTGGTAAATCAGGAAACGGTAAAGAAAGTAGAATGCTTTGGTCCTCCAGGTCATACTTGTACAAGCTGGAATCACATTTTAGTGTAAAATACACACAACCTTTTGATAAACCCAACTCCGAAGCCAAGAAAGACAGCTGCGTACTACCATTACAGTAGTCTATAAAGAAGACATAGTCATTCAAAATTTTCACTTCTTCCCAAGTCAATGAAAAGAAATTCATTTTCGATACAACTATTTTGGTCACAAAGTGCTCATAATCGCCTCTTTTAATGTAATACCTTTGAATTCTAAAAACTTCACCAAAAGACTCCATAAAATGTGAGTGAATAAGATGTTCCAGACACCCTCCTACTCTTTCTGACCCAACCAAACTGTACCCATCCTTGGTAAGCATTTCTCTTATACTGATCGAACCACATTGTATTGTTATCTCCAAGAGTTCCCACCAGAAACACATTATATACAACCTGCCATTAAAATAAAACATGGATTCAAAACTTTTAACTATACTTGCAAACTCATACTTTCTCCATTCTTTTTCACCAGGGTGGCAGTAAATAAGAATGTCAGGAGTCTTTTTACCTCCGTTGTAAAGGATATAAACCATGGAATCATCATCGTTACAATATCTACTAGTCCTGCTGCTCTGAGGAGGTGGTGAAGACAAAAGACAATCTTGGATCCCATCTAATTGTTTATTAAAACGGTCGATATTAGGTAACATGATAATATCCAGTGAACTAGGATTCCATAGAAAACAATCTCCATTGTTGAAATTTGGATCATCATCCTCATCACACACAATAATTAACCATCCTTGATGACAATTTTTTTGCCAAAATCTTTTTCCAGTACTCAATTCTGGTATAATTTTTTTATAAGATTTGTTCAAGGGATGATCAAATATATTTAAGAATGTTTGAGACTTACAATTTTTTCCATGCGGAATAACAAGCCAAGGTGCTACTCCTGGTGATGGTGGTGGTAGTCTACGTTTACTTCTCTGATGGTGGTCGGATGATTTTGCCATGGAAACTGAAGAGATTGATAGCAACAGAGAAACCTAACTCTATTAAAAGGGATTTCAGTACGATCTTGTTTCCTAATACAACAAGTACTTGGGTTTTAATTAGGAAAGCGAGTTTTGTTTGGAAACTAGAGAGATTCTTCTAGAATCACTGAATGTGATCAGTGAGAAAAAAATCTACCTCCTAGTCCTTGCCCAAATTTGCGTGGTTACCCAGAATATAATCAAATTTGCATTGTAATAACTTAAATATTTTTATTTACTAATGAAAACGAGCGCAATGGCCAAAATTTATCAATGTCTCAAAATCTGCATTACAACTCAAAGTATGAACCATGATCCAAAAATTTTCCATGTGTAAAGATTTTTGTTGTATGATTGGAGATGGGCCTCTAGGTCTAAAATCTACATTGTCAGAGTGACACGTGATCTGTTTCAATTTTATTTAATTCCTCGCTGATGTTAACTCATATCTACGCAATACAGTGCAAAATTGCAATGCGAATTTAACTTCAAAAATTCAAATTTTTACCATCTAACAATACTTAGCATTGTATGCAGCAATTGCACTATTTTAGATAAACCAAATCCTGGGCAATTGCACTATTCAAATTTGTAGTTCATTACAAACAAAGAAGCACATATGATCCTTTAACATACCTTGGTTACGAAGTTTTTGCTGAAATAGTTAACTCATATATACAGTAATCTTAGAATTTATGTGTAGCACCCCTGCCAAGGTCCACCGAAGGTAGTTGTAACCAAAGCTGAGGATTGAATTTCAAAAATCTCAAATAAGTTTTACCATCTAACAATACTTAGTCGAATGGATCAATTCTTGGATCGTGTTCGCTTGCCATTGCCATTCCAGTACAGAGGCATGTAGGACACATGACCTGTACATATAAGTTCACAAATTAACCATCTATATCCTGATATGTGTGCATATGATCTTTGGAAGCAAGGATGAATGTTTATACTTATGCAGATTTACTCCGTATGAATATATACAAACAATAATTTTTCATGTGGTTCAGACTCTTACTTTCCCAGCTCCTGAGCAGTTTGAGCATCTTTCAGTTGTAGGTGGTGACAAAGGATGATCATTACCGTCAAGAGTGGCTTTTGGATCAACAAGAACAAGAGATCCTGAGCTTATACAGCGGGCACAAGCAAGATATCCTACAAAGACATGTCAAAACTCGATTAGGATACTCCGGAAGAAAAAATGTACTGATAATTTTTTTTTTTAACAATGACTCAATATTTGAGATTTAACATGGTCAAAGACAGGTGCCTACCAGTTCCTAGACAATATTTGCATCTCTTGTGTTCTTGCTGCTTGACATTGTTTATTTCCACCACCATCAATGCTGATATTACCCCGACTGCGCCTCCTGAGAAGGATGCCACTATAGGATCAACCTCGCTGTATGAATAAACAAGAAAATGTCCCGAGTATCAGTAAACAATAACAAGAAGAGCAGCAATTACAAGAAGAAAATTAATATTGCAACTTAGAATGCTGTGTACCTCAATTGCAACGGAAGATGCATATTTCGGATAAAATCCTCATATGACGTTCCCCCAATTCCCAATTTGAGCTCCAACTAAGAAAAGCATAAAAAACGCAAACAACATTGACACATATGAAATCCATTGCAGTCGCCTAATTTGAATGGATGAAAGCTCAGATACACTCAAACACAACACTGCCTTCTCAAGAACAACCCACACAAGTTGACCACAAAATTTTAGTTTGTGGAGTAGCATATGTGAACTTACAGCAGGGGCAAGAAGGCCGCCAAAGATCATAATCCCGCCAATAAGAGAGAAACAAGTAGCATAGTACACCTTGAGATTTGCTGAAGTCTGCATCAAATACACCATTTAAGCAAGCAGTGGTGATGGAATTACGAGCCAAAACATTCGCATACTATAGCACGAACAATTGGATCAGACAAAGTAAGTCAGGAGGCTCATCTTACCAAAGGAGGCAAAAATGGAATAAATGATGGAAAATCAGGAAGCTCGCTATCTTGCACATCATTTACAATTCCAAGTTCAGTGTTTCTAATTCTCTGTTGTATCCTTAGCCTCCGAACCTAGGCAGCAATTTCGAGATCCAAGATTAAGACAATTTGGAGTACACAAGTAGTGCCCAACATGTTTATGCACAAATTTGATAAAATGCAGTACATACATACCTCTTCCATGTGAAGAAAGATTTTATTACGGCGACTCCGAATGTTATCTTGGATTTCTTGCAATTGCATTTTCGAGAAATCTTCCACTGTTTCTGGTCCTTCAATGATACAAAATCTGCACCAAATTCCAAAACTAAATTTACTGTTTGAATTTACTTTTTTACACTTCTCTTACACTTCCAATCATGATCTAACAACTAAATGGTCAATTAATCAAGTCGATGAGATCAAACCTTTGATTATCATCAGTATAATCATCAAATTCAGCTGAACTAATAGAATTCTGGATTCAATAGACAATCGATGAAATTGAAAAAGCAAGAAAGATTACCCGGAAACATTTTTTTCAGCAGAATCAGAATCAACTGAAGGAAGAAATGAAGAAGCATCGGGTTCCATAGCCATAGATCGCCATTTCAAATTCCGTTTACAGTTCCAACTGAAAAATCTCGACCTAAATAATTCTGAATTTGAATTGGATTGAATTGTTACAGTTGGAAGTGTTGTTGTTCTTGGATTGGTTGATGATGATGATGATGATAATGGAAGTAGTGTAATTCTACCTGAAGAGAGCATTTTGGGAAAGGCCCCTTCCCCCTCTTGGATTCCACTAAAACAAATAAATTTTCTCTCTTTCCTCTATTATTGGTTTGGATTGGATTATGAAAGACAAAAAATAATCTGTAATTTCTTTAACGGATTTTGGTGGGAATCATAATATCCATTACGGCTGATACGTGTAAGGTTCTGAATTGATGTGGGACATTAATGTTGGTTGGTGGACTTTTTTGTGGTGCGAGTATAACCAAAGACCAAAGAGGGAAAAAAAGACCAAAATTTGGGTTCAGTCTGGTGTGTGACGCTACGGGTGGAAGACTAAATTTGGTGGAGCGCAAACTATACGTTCGCCTGGTGTGGGGCGTGGAATATACGTTCCAAAAAAAAAAAAAAAAAAAAAAAAAAAAAAAAGAAAATAAAAAAAAAAAAAAATGGGGCGAAGGTATAAAGCCCGCCCCATATAAAGAGATTTAAAAACTATGAATGGGGCAAATGTTTCTTCATAGTCAACACCATACTCTTGTGTATAACCTTTTGCAACAACTCGTGATTTACATCGTTCAAACTCACCATATGACTTGGTCTTCACTTTATAGACTCATCTGCTTCCAACAACTGATTTTCCAGGAGGAAGATCCACCATTTCCCATGTCCCTGCCTGTGCATGTGCTTCCAATTCATCATCCATTGAATCTTTCCATTCGGAATGGTCTGCAGACTTCTCTGTATATTTTTGTTTCATAAAATGACAAAATAGAAGACAAGGAACAATGATAGTCTGCATACTTAGCTGGTGGTCTTCGATTGCGAGGTGACAAAGAATTTTCTTCAGAATCAGGATCTCGTTCCCTGAGTTGCACTGTCAAGTTGAGTCGTAGAGTGGTCTTGGTCATCAGTATTTGGCGGATCAACAACTAGAGGACATGGACTTTCAGGAGTAGATATAGGAAAAGTGCTAGGGAGTGGATTCACTAGGAAATGGATCGGAATAAGTGAAAGACTCAAAAGATGATGATTTGTCACAGAAGTGACCAAAATGGAATTTTCTCCAAGAATGTGACATGACGAGAGACACGAAGCTTTCTATTAACTGGATCATAACAACGGTACCCTTTTTGTTCAATACCATAACCAAGAAAGACACACAAGACATTCTTTTGACCAAGTTTATGACGTTCACGTTCTGGAAGGAGTACAAAACAAGTTGAACCAAAGACTCGAAGCTCAAAATAGTTTGGTTTCTTACCATAGAGATGCTCATAAAGTGATATTCCTCCTATGACAGTTGTTGGAACTCTATTGATGGTGTAGACTGCAGTAAGGACAGATTCTCCCCAGAAATTGGAAGGAACTGAGCCAGAAATTAACTGGGTTCTAGCTGTCTCTATAATATGATTTGTTTACGTTCGCAACTCCATTTTGTTCTGGAGTTTCGATGACAGAGACGATTGAAGAATGGTGCCTTGGGTTTTAAGAAATTATTTGAATGGATTGGAAATATATTCCCCACCCGATCAAAGACGAAAAACTTTGATCACTTTACCAAACCGAGTTTTTATCATAGTTGAGAAATCAACATATAACTTAAGAAAATCTACTCTAGAGTTGAATAGATATACCCATGTATAACGCGAATAATCATCAAATAAAATCACATAATACAAAGCACCTCCCTTTGACATAATTTGAGATTTACCCCAGGACATCGAATGTATAAGAGCAAAAGGTTCATTGAAATAGAAGTGTTAAGATTAAAAGAAAGAGTCAGTTGTTTTGCCAGGTTTACAAGAGATGCAATTTGGTTCTTTATCTAACCGAGTATCTCCTAGTAAACCCTTATTGATCATATATGAAAGACGAGAAAAGGAAACATGACCTAACCTAGAATGCCAAGACATGAAGGGAGATATTGACATAGGTGCGTGGGAGTAGCAGCTACGACATGACTTTTAGATTCTCACGAGAGAATAAGAGATTGAAGGAGATACAACCGACCAACTCTACGGCATATCCCAACTAGCTTCCGAGTTTTGAGATCTTGTATAAGACAACCAAAAGGAAAACAATATGTGTTATAACCTTGATCACACAGTTGACCAACCGAAATAAGGTTCATTGTAATATTTGGTACAAGAAGCACATTTGGTACATAAAAGTTATTTGAATTTTTGACCAAGCCTATATGACTTGCGATTCTTTCGTTGATCCATCAAGCAGTATGAATCTTAGGGGTGATGACAGGGATGAAGACTTTCAAAAACTTTTGATTAAAAGTCATATGGTTTGATGCTCCCGAGTCGAGAAACCATTCTATTGAGTAAATACTTGAGGAGATAGAGAAGGCAGACATCACTGTAGGATTGTTACCAATTGAGAGTGCTTGTTTAATCATCTCCGAATATCAAGAAAGATTTGGTGCGTAACTACCACCAGGTACATCTAACGCATATGAGTTTGATGTTGATGCGAGAGACAGGGCGCCATTAACTGGGCCGGTGCATTGGGCTTGTTTCTCCGTTAGCATTGATTCTTCTCATGTTTCTTGAAGTTGGTGAGGTGCAAAATCTGGATGAATGACCAAGTTCCTTACAAAGTACCTACACACCGTGTTGTGGGTGTGTCGTATTATTGGAGATGATGAGGAAGTTGCTGATGGAATATTGCAATTCCTTGCAAAGTGCCCAAAAATCTTGTAATTGTAACACTGCACTTGAGACATGTCACGTTGCACGGAAGCACTTGAGTTTCTTGAAAAGTTATTTGAACTTGAACGTGTAGGCACAACAAACACTCCTGATATCTCCGGCGTGATTCTTTTTCTCGTTTCTTCTGCAATAAGTTCATACAAAGCAGCTTCCACAGTTGGAAGAGGTGATCGATGAATAATAGATGCTCTAACAGACTCAAACTCATCACGTAAAGCCATTAGAAGTTGAACTAAACGTGTTTCCTCTCTATATTTCTCGCCACGATTCCAAATCTACGATCTATTCGGTTCCATAAGTGCTAATTGATTCCAGACTATAGACATCTCGAAATGAAAACGTAAACGATCACGATCATGTGGTTGCTTCATAGATCTAATATATATCTTGTTCAAGTTTATATCTCTGAGCAAAGTTGACTTGTGTGTACCTTTTTGAATAAAAATCCCATGCATCTTGGCTACCTCGAAACCGGTGAGTTGCATACTTATAGAAGGAATAACCGTATTTCCAATCCAAGTGAGAATCCTGTTATTGTTAATCTCCCATTCTTCTTTTTAGATCCTTTGTTTGTACTTCTTTTCCTTTGTCATTAGAACTGCTTGCTGTAGGGGCTTTTTCCGTACCATCGACATACTTCCACAAACTCTTTCCTTTAAGAAAACTCCTCATGAGGAATGACCAAAGGTTGTAGTTGGTTCCATCAAAATGATGATAGGTTGAGAATCTTCTCTTGACATGATTACTATGTTTTCTCTGGATTGTATTTTCTCTGGGTTGTATTGAAGCGGAAACTGGTTCTCAGATCTTTCCTAGCTCTGATGCCATGATAAACATGAGCATAGAGATTCTAATGTAGATGTGAGAATTATTCTTTGTGTATTCATTGATAAGCAATAGCCTGATTTATACAACTTTACACAACTAGATAAGGCAAATAAAAGATACACCTAACAATAACTAGGATATATACAACAAGAATATATATGCAGTTACAACTAAATAACAACACAATAATGTTAAGATATATAATATCTTGACCATATCTTAACATAAAGCAGGTCAATCATGCTCCCTCTTCTCCCTCAGCTGGTGAAATGTATGAAACCATGCAGAAATACGAATATTTGCTGTCCTGTTTACAGTGTACGTTCGTAGAGATGAACAATCATTCTAATGTCCCGGTTGCTGTGGAGGTGGATTCCGCATTTGATCCCTCGTGATGTCTTAGAAAACTAAATGAAGCATATGCCACCAAAATGATCCCATCAACAAAAGATGAATCTTCTGTATGGAGTTCATCATACTGAATATTCTTCAAGAAAATAGATACAATAATATTTGGAGTTCCATAAGTTTACTAATGTGTCTCCCGAATTTGAAGAGTTGTTAAATTTATGCAACTGCTTTCTCTTTACTCTATTGACACACCAGGTCGGAGTTGATGTAACTTCCGGCATAATTAATAACGTATATGCGGCTGTATAACGTGCATACAGCAGAAGGAAATTATCTAAATGCTAAGCCAGTCAAGGTATTTCTCAGATTTAACGATGTACTAAGTATTTGGGTGTTGGCAATGATTTACTAAACCTCCTCCTACCGGTTCAGCTGTAGTAATATTCTCATCTGTTTCGATATGATAACCTACAGTAAGTGTTTCTTCGTGATCATCTTGTTCGGCGGAACCATATTGTATTGTTATCTCCAAGTAGCCACAATTCAAACGCATTACATATAACTTACCCTCCAAACATAACATCAAATAAGGAGATCGGAAATCACTAACAAACTCATGCTTTCTCCATTGTTTTTCACCAGGGTGACAATGAATAAGATCGGAGCGACTTAAACCGACATAGTAAAGAATATAAACCATTGAATTAGCTATATTAGGAGTACTATTAAGACGCAAAATATAAGAAACTTGTTTACACGTTGCAGAAAACTCAAGAAAATGTGTTTGGCTGCTCTAAAGAAATATTCAATCATGAGCAAGTGTTTCAATATATGGAAATCCTCCTTCTACCCGAACACAAGCATTACCATCATAAATTTCCTTAAAACTCTTATTTTTAAGGTCAAAGGATATCGCCTTGCGTTGCATTATCCATAATATCAATCTCGATGAATCTTCGCCTTCCTCGATAAGCAGTACATCCATATAAAAACCCCGGGAGAAACAAACTTTATCTGGTACCATGCCGGGGTATACAGTTGTTAATGGAGTAAGATCAACATAATACTTGACATTCCATCCCGTATAGTCCTTACGCATCTCCCAAATGTCAAAACGGGGCATGTCGTCCTTGCGCATCTGCATAAGATGCATATGTCCCCTGCACTCATCGAAGTATACAATATCCTCCTTGGGATCCGTAGGCATTGCAGTTTTCTTGATCAATTCACAATCAATATCAAAATAATAGAGAATCCCGGACGATTGGTCGATCCAGTGCACTGAACCATTCCAATAAACACCACAACCATAACAAAAACGACAAGGATCTCCTACATCTACAAATCTCCAAGAGTCTGTCTTGGACGAGTAGATTTCAATATGATAGACACTTTTTCTGTCTATGTCCGAAACTTCCACAGCTGCCACAACTTGATAGTAACTTGATTTTGCAGGATCGAAAGCTATAGTGGTACTCTGAACATGATGGAAACCATTTTTTCTGGATGGAAGTGAAGGAAGCGTTTTGCAAAGCTTCGTGGATGGATTGTATACGACATAAAGTGTGAGATCGTCATCACAATAATCATAGACGTTAAAAAGAAGAAGACCATTGCGAGATTGTTCTAAAACTATCCACAAGTCTTCATACAGTGTCGGATCTTCAACAATACTTGGAATTTTGAAGGGAACAGAATTCCGTTCATCGATGACCAAAATTTCAAATTCGTGCAGTCCTCTCTCCATAAGTAGTGCAAGCTTAGAGAGACGGTGGCTACGATGATTATAGTTTCTTTGAAAGCATGGATCAGATATTAGAGATTGCCATTGTTTTGATACGGATTTGAATACACCCAAAGTTTTCAGTGGTAGACAATATAGAATGTCTACCAAAAGATTACTGTTGTTGCCTATAATCGTTGCTGATGCTGATTCCAAGCTTTTGTTGCACAAGTTGTTGCTGGAAACTGAATCCATCTTTGAATGAAAGAAAAGAAAAGGTTCAGTGATCCTTACCTGATGTTGAAGCTTCTCACGCCTAGATGGCCTGAAAGTTTAGTTTATAAACCCAAACTTTCAATGTATTTATACCTCGAAATTAATATTCCGTCTTCAATCACAAAACGTGAAGCCCACTCAAGCCCTCGTTTCCTATTATGGTCGGTGTTTCCACACGTGGTTTTCATGGGGCACATGCACATCTCTAAGAATCCGAGTCGATCGACGAGTCCATTCTGAAATCGGATATACATTATCTGTCCATAATAAAAAATTGAGAATGCCCTGTGTTTAGAGCATCGCACCAGTGAAAAGTGGAGATTTACTATCCACATCTGCCACCCTTCACTTACTGTCAATTAAACTTGGACAAGTTTTAACATCCGCGCAAATATTTACAATTTTAACCCTCATTGAACTACCCATTCCGCGTCTGGTAAATATAGTTCTGTCTAGTTATAATTTGCATTTATATGCCCAAGATTCATTTTAGCTACATGAACCACGGGATATGAGGGTCACTATCGTTTTAATAAGGGAAAATACGGTTTAGTCCAAAACCGCTTAAAAAAATATGGATTAGTCCATCCCAAATTAACTAGGTACAATTTAGTTCAAAAATGATTTAAAATATGGAAATTACACAGATAACTTTTCTTATTTACAATTTAGTCCAAATATTTGTAGTTTAGTCCTAAATGGCTCAGAAAGATGTCAGCAAATTTTAAATAATATAAAAAAATAAAATAAAAACAATTTATCTTTCAAACCGTTTGTCCAAAATTCGCAAACCTTATATATTCAGAAAGCTCTTTTCGATAGCTACAAAAAGAGTACCTATATGACTATATAATTCTCATTTTTATAAAAATTTAGTTTACATTGGTGTACAAACATGTACACATCTACAAAAACCCAGAAAATGCAAAGACAGGAAAATGAGAGCATCTCCAACAAAGGGTGAAGTTATTTATTTTTCATGACACGTAGGATTTTACACCCTCATTTTCCATAAATCCATCTCCAATAGTAGGTCCTATGAAAAAGGAAGGGTGTGAAAATAAATAAGAAGGTCTTATAGAAAGTCTTATTTAGACCTTGAGAATGACCTCCATGTCATCAATTTATCAATTTTTTTTAATTATTATTTCCAAATAAATTTTTTTCTAAACCAATAGGAAAAAAGAAATCACTCTCTTTATTCTTTACCCAAAAAACTAATCATAAAAATAAGACCCTGCACCATTGGAGATGGTACATGAGCAGAACATTGTTATTTTTCCCATATATATAAAACCCCATAAATAAGGATCTAAATAAAAACTCCACGTTGGATTTTTAGCACACACTGCTGGAGATGCTCTGAGATAAAATGTAGGTGCAGGTATAACTTTTGCCGCAGGCATAGATGCACCAGATGGATTTGCACGATAGAATTTACTTGCTAAACCAAACTCGCATAGTTTATCCTCATAAGATATAACAAATTTCATAAAATACACCCCAAGCAAACTGGTATAACCCCTATTGGCAGCCTTCCTAGCACAATTCAAAAGATGGGTACTAGTATTGCTAGAGAGGGTACTAATTCAGATAAAACAAAATAATTTTGACCATTGAATCTGTGGATTTGTACATGCGTACTACACCTCTTTTAGAGCAAGTCTTATGGTGGAATCCATCCATCTTCCATCTTGCACGCCACCTTAGCACTTGGAACTGTGGATGGAAGCTCAAGTGTAATGGTGGAATAGTAGAAACGTTATTCTTAATGGAGCTAAATCTACAGTAGAAACGCTATTCTTAATGGAGGTTTTTTCTCAGCTGTTAGATTCTCAACAACTCGGTTTAAATCTACGGATAAAAAAAAAAAGCTATTCTTAATGGAGCTAAATCTACAAAGAGAAACGCTATTCTTATTGGAGCTTTTTCTCAAATGCCGATTCTCAACAACTCGGTTTAAATCTACGGATAAAAAAAAACGCTATTCTTAATAGAGCTAAATCTACAGTAGAAACAGTTTTCTTAATAGCGTTTTACGCTATTCTTATTTGCGTTTCCATGGATTCCACGGACCATTCCACCAAATCATGGAACCCTGCTTGGAATTTCTGTGGAAAACCCCAACTTGGAAACCATTAGACTTGACATTCCATGGATTTTCCACACTTGGAATAGGTTGGATTCCACCATAAGACTTGTTGTTACCCATCCATGTGATTTCACTTTCAATAACATCACTGTTAGCCTTTAAATCCCGAGGCAGACGCCTTGGCTAACGCCAATTATGTTATTAAAATCGTGGTCTTGCTCGTGTCATCCTTTCCAGATGCATTATGGTATATTGGTATGTGATGCAAAGGTTATAGCATATTCCGCTCCCGCAGGTGATAACTTACCATGTGAAATGTAAAGGTTGGCATAGTACATTCAGAGGAGGTGATAACTTATTATGTGAAGCAATGGGCTAACCTATACGAGTATACGACTCTGTCGACCATAGACTAGAGCTTGCTCATACCCACAAGGTATGTACCAAATTCGATTTACAGGCTCACTTTAATTACTAGCTAAGAAAGACAGTGATGTTACACACTTCAGACACGTCACAGTGTCAACAAGGGACAGAAAATTCATAAATCGTTAATAAAAACAGTAAGAATTCAGAATAAAAGAAATGTGATATCAACCATTTCTGGAATTCTAATCAATTTGTTATGTTCGTCAAAAAAGAATTGATTTTTTTTTTTCTTTTATTTTTTCCTTCGAAAATCGCTACAAAAGGAAGAAAAATAGTAGTGGTCAATCATTACAGAGAGGAAAAAATTGTGTGTATGGATCCCAACTCGCAACACAATAAACAAAATAAGACAAGGGACATACAACCATAGATATAGATGGGAAAACGATAGACGGAGAAAGCATATGACATGTAATATAGTATGCTGTATGCCCACAATTTGCAGTTCACCTCGGCATGTTCCTGTTCATATAGAGAGGCAAATTTGTGTCTGCACTATACTGGCTTGACTGATCTGTGTAACTGAATGGTACACTATAGAGATCAGTTGGCTCTGCTAGTAACTTCGATGTTGTATTGTGGTGGCTTGGGCGATTATTTGAACTGGATGCCTCTGACTTCCGCAAAACTTCTAGATCTGCCGCTATCTGTTTCATTGTAGGTCGGTCCTCACTGTTTAGGTTAAGACATTTCCTTGTAATCTCCGCCACTGCAAAAACCTCCTCTAAGTTTCCATCACTTGCAACTTTAGCATCCAAGTGACTGAAAACATTATTCTCTTCCACTACAGAAATGAAATATGTAGCTAGACAACTGTGCTCTTTTGGTCTCTCAAGGCAAAGTGGTTTTCCGCCCGTTAAAAGTTCTGCAAGAACTACACCAAAACTATACACATCACTTTTATCTGTGAGTTTGCTTGTGTTGAAGTATTCAGGATCCAAATATCCTAAAGTCCCATGAACTAGTGTATTTATATGAGTATGATCCAATGGAACTAACCTTGACAACCCAAAGTCTGAAACTTTAGCTGTGAAATTTTCATCTAGTAATATGTTGGTAGACTTTATATCCCGGTGAATGATGGGTGGAGAAGCAGCCGAATGTAAATATGCAATTGCACTAGCTGTTTCTGTTGCAATCCTCAGACGACTTTCCCAACTCATAGAGGACATTTCATTAGAGTCCTGCCTGTAATGGATGTGCTGGAAAAGAGTACCACTAGGTATATATTCGTACACAAGCAAAGGAACTTCAGTTTCTAAGCAACAACCCAAAAGCTTCACCACGTTTCTGTGGTTAATCTGAGTTAAGATAACTACCTCATTCACGAACTGCTCGACTTGACTCTGGTCGAATACTTTAGACCTTTTTATGGCGACTACACGATTGTCAGATAAAGTCCCCTTGTAAACTATACCACACCCTCCTTGACCAAGAATTCCAGTCTCATTGTAATTATTGGTTGCCAATTCTAACTCTTCTGATGTAAATATTTTTGTTAACTCCGTGCCGCTTTCATTTGAAGACAGATGCTGCGTTAACAATAATCCACCATTTTGCCTAAAGAACTTCTCTTTAAGTTTATATAGCTCTCGTTTCCGCATGAATACGTATAAAAGAAATCCTCCAATACTCAAAAGTAAGAAACCAAATCCAACACCTATGGCACGGTAACAATTACAAAACAACAAAGTTAGGAGAAATGAGCATAAAAAACTTTCAACACTAATTTGTCTTTGACGAGCAAGATTAATTACCGAGTGCAACCCTCGTCAACATGCTAATAGTAGTAGTGCAACCACGCCCGTCTTTCCTCCCATCGCCCTTTTTGCCTTTTGGACATGAACACGTATAACTTCCAATTGTATTTGTACAAATTCCTTCACAGGGATTTTTGCTCTTATCTTCGCACTCATTTACATCTATTGATCAAAAGTCAGTGATTAAGATCCATAAAATTTATTCAGATATAGTTTTTTACATTAGCTTCCTTGTTTATTTTTCTCAAGGGTTTCATCAGTAACTTCAGAAAAACTATAGTATGTTTCAAGGACTACCCCCACTCTTCAAACTTTGCCACAACCTTATCATTTTATGTTTTAATGGTGAAAGAGGGCAACTAATGTATAGGAGACTTTGATATATTCACTTGCATTTACTAGTTCATTTGTGAAATTATGACCATCTATTGATTTCATGTTAGACCTCCAAACGAAGAGAAGTGAGACAAATCTTGCAAATCCAACTGTGAATTTGTGGAATGCATCTTCTGTTTATATAGTACTAGTAAGGCCACATGTGCGATGCACATGCTTGAATTGGATTCTTTTAACAACACCAAATTTGATAATAATGGAAAAAAAATCTTAAAATAAAAATTTAATATCCTTGTTTGTACTCATTACGTAGATAATTTAAAGAGCTTTCCAAATATATTAATTTTGCAAAAATCCGATGTGTATTTTTAAAGATATCTAAGTTTTAATTTTTTTTGATTTATTTTTAAAACAATGGCATTCCTGTAAATATACAAATATTAACTAAAAGATTAATTAATGCGGGTATTATTGTCATGTGAAAAGGCTTCACCAAACAATTACCTCTTTTCTTTATATTAGTAAGATATGCATTTTATTATCATATAGCACCGGTACCTATGGTGTAGATGACATTACAAAATGAGGAATTTTAATGTAAAATGCACATCCGCTTAGTTAACCAACACAACACCTTAGATTTTTTTTAGTTTGCTGCATATTTACATAATAATTTGTTAATTAAATAACATTTTTTCAACCACCGAGAAATTATTCTTCAAAAAAAAAAAAAAAAAAACGAGAAACCTTTTAGAAAACATAAGCTAAAATGTTATTGAAGTTTTATCTTACTAGTATTAGGTTTTGGAAAGTAAGACATGTAATAAGAGAATGCAACCATGTAGCTGACATTCTAGCTAAGCATTCTAGAAAGCATAAGCTGATAAACTTATGGGAGGATATACCTCCAGATTTTATTTGTAAGCAGTTAGAGGAAGATGTGAAGGAGTTACCTCCAATCTTACCTCCTTAACCAATAAATTTCTTTTGAATCAAAAAAAAAAAAAAAAAGCTAAAATTTTATTGAAGAAACTTATGAAAAGCATACATATGTGTGCATCAAATTCATACCTTTGCATCCAGGTTCAAGATAAGGGTTTCCTTCGAATCCTTTGTTGCAAATGCATCGATATGCCATCTGCAGGTTACTTACTGTACCTCCATTTCTAGTTGTTGTCTTGGAACAAAAACTGTTTACCTGGCACGCATAAGTTTTATTATTTTGTTGCGCCTCTTCACAAGAAGTAGTGTTAGATTCTATAGCCCAATCAAGGATCACCGGTATGACATTGTCTTTATATGTGCTACGGAATCCGTCCATAGTAAGATCCAATGGATTGAACGAGTACTTCCCTAGCTCAGCCAGTAACACAAAGGTGCACGAATTAGGAGGATTCGTATCTACTTGAATTTGATCATGTTGCTCAACCTCTCCATCAAAGATCTTCAAACCAATTGGGATGGCTGTTTCGCAGCATATGTACCCAGTGGTGTTGCAAAATGTTTTTATGGTGGGTTCCTTCATCTCACATCTTGATTGACACTCTCTGTGTACCTCTTGTTTGCTAGCATCAGACTTTCCATTCGACCAGATATGCACATCGGCAATGTCGCATCCAACTGCAAATAAATTGTTTTTGGTATAGGATACAGCAAATGGAGTATTATTCAAGTTGAGAGCAGAATGAAGATCCACATCTGTGATAGCTACGTCCAGACCCGGAGCAGGAGCAGGAGCAGAAATATCTGAAATATCGTGACACTCGAACTTTGTGAAGGAGTTCTTCACGCGAAGTTCTGTATCTGATATACTTAAAACTTCTAACGGATCACCATTTGCATTAATATACGGTTTAGGAGGATCGAATGAAGTATTACATGTGATGCTGTAATGAATACTACCACTGTTACCAAACCCATTTTTACCACTCATGTAGCAGCCATTACCTATACCAAATGGGTATGGAATGGTAACGTTCCCACATTTCGGTTGGCAGCCGCGTTTTGCTAGAACAATATCCGACGATTCAGCTGCTAACAATGAAAGTGATATCATTGTAACATACACGAAAACATAATATGCCGAAACATTTCAACAATTAATCAAAATTTATTTCTGTTTATGGTTTACTTTTGGTGATGTATGAAGTTTCTTGATATATAGGGTTTTTATCGGGGTTGTATTTCGTGTGTTGCACTAGTATTAGATTATTAATCAAGTGGTAGTTAATTGAGTTCCATTGGAAAATCAATTAGTGAATTTGACTTAGTTGATTCCTGCTCATTGACATTACACGATGTGCGCACACGACACGACTAATTTTCTAAGATTTCCATTTCCTAAAGCAGATGAGTGTGATGCAGCACTTAATTATCCATATAACTATATTAGGCCATAATAATCCAAAATACAACTGAAGTAGGTGAGGATTCAAAGTACAACTGAAGTCGGTAATGATTTAAAGTACAATTGAAGTAGGTGATGCAATTGGTAATCAAATACTGTACTACATTAATTCTTTCATAATCAAATTATCAATATTACTATTAAACTATTAAGACACCGATAATTCAAACATGAAGTAGTAGGTGATGCAACTGGAAATAAAGTACGAGTTTCAACAATTATAACAAAATCAAAGTGTTTTATGATTTAAATTAGAAACCGATGATAACGAAGAAAAGTGATTTGAAGAGACGTGTGCGACTAATACCTTGTTTTTTTTTTTTCTAACTCATCTGAGTCGTCTAAATATGATTCATTTGGATCTGACTGATATAATTTTACTCATCTGGATTTGAATTAATATATTTGTTTTTTGAGTCAGAGCTGACTCAAAAATATGTGAGTCAGTGACTTAGTCCCATGAGTCGGGGATTATTTTATTCCCTAACTCAAATGGGTCCGAGTAAAAGGTTTTGTCTGAGTCTACACGCGAATCAGATCTGACTCAAAATAAAAGATAAACGGTCTGACATTTGACTCGAGCCGAGTCAGTGGCCAAATCAGAATCAGACACTGAG
Organism: Papaver armeniacum; assembly: GCA_023531295.1. Lineage (NCBI taxonomy): Eukaryota > Viridiplantae > Streptophyta > Magnoliopsida > Ranunculales > Papaveraceae > Papaver > Papaver armeniacum. The sequence continues at coordinate 1,280,137 of JAJJWW010018609.1, read as the reverse complement.
TCAGCAAAAAAACAAAACAAACATCATTTGAGTATTTTGTTTGTAGTTCTATGATTGTGCGTGATTTGATTTCTTTACTCTTCTGTGAATATATTTGTGTGAGACCTACTCATCAAATTAGGGTTTGGTGGAATGTTTTCTTTATTCATTTTCTCTTTGATTTGAATTTTGAGATCTTCACATTCGATTTCTCATATTTCAAAACCCAAGAATGAAAGTGTGAGGAGAGATGGAGAAACCATAGGATCCTTATTTTGTGTGCATTTTTGTTAATAGAAAAATGTTTAAACTTGGTATTAAGAGCATCAACATCTCCAACGGCACATCCATATCCTTCGATGCGTAAAGTAAATATCCCCCGCTGATTTGTATTGAAACTCTCCTTAGATACATAATAGAATACTAATAGATCCCGGTAGTTCGGTGGATATCTTATTTTACCATACATATAAAACTATGGGTGGCAGAGATGAAGAGCTTATTCCCTCTACTTATAAAATATATTGTTTTAATGGCACAAGTAATAAACCGAAGGGGGAGATAACCATGCGAATTCCATTGAAGAATGTATCATCTGAAATAGTATTCTGTGTTGTTGATGTAGAATCCCCTTACAATGCTCTAATTGGAAGACCGTGGTTACATGGTATTCTAGGGGTGGCTTCAACTTACCACCAATGCATCGAGTTTCCACTTCCTCAAGGCGTAGAAGTAATAAGAGGAGATCCAAATGAAGGAAAAGCATGCCATGCGATTGACGTTGACTAATCTGAAGAGCGCTCAAATAAGCGAAGAAATTGGATGCAGTAGATAAAAGACAGTCAGCGAGGTGAAAGATTGATGGTAGATGTTGTAAACAAAGAGGATGCGATAACACATATTTCTGCACAAGAGATAATTACCGCTAGGGCTGCACATGGGCGGTGGTGCGGGTTTTCGCTAATTCCGGTCCTGTACGCACCGCTAGTTACCGGTTCTATATTCCTACTTGTACCTGTACTCGTTCCCAGATTGTACATGTCCCTGTGGTACCGGTCCGGTTCAAGGCCATTACGGGTTTTTACCTGCAATATTTCATACAATAACTCTGAACTCATACAAATCATAACCAACAAAAGTTTGAAAATACTTGTTCTTAATACATTTACCACTTATGTTCTTAAGACAATTTTAAAATGAGTTTAAGTACTTAAAGAAGTTAAGATGGAAGTTCAACATTAAAAGTTAAAAAAGTAAAGTTCAACCCAAAATAAACAGTAAAGTACTAAAGTGTTCAACACTTCCAAAGTTCAACTAAAAAAACAGTAAAATTCAACACTTCCAAAGTTCCACTTCTATAATTCTACTCCACTGATTCAGGGGCTGCTACAAGGAATGAACTTCGAGCATCATTCGAGAGGGTCTTTCATAGGTCCCAATATGGCTGCAACAGGCATGAAAGAAGGAACTTTATTAGCAAGAATGCAAGTACCAGTACTACTAAATAAAACCAAAAAGAAAAGAACTAGTATATTACCGTATTCATCATCAGCGTTATCATCAGGCACATAATCATCTAGAAGATCAAGAGCAATAGGTTTTAGTAGCCAACTTTTTGTGTACAAAGCAAAGCCTCAATTGTCCTAGTAGATAAAGAAGCTCTCCATTTAGTAAGCACGCGCTTCCCGGTGCTAAATGTTGATTCAGAGGCAACTGAAGACACATGCATGGCTAGTATGTCTCTTTCCATCATTGACAGTATCTTGTACTTGCTAGCATTAGCCTTCCACCAATCCAATATGTCAAATAGGTCATCATCGTGTCCATCTACCATATCCATCAAGTACCTATCCAGCTCTGTCGTTCTTGATTCCTCAACACAACTTGGGCTTTGCCAATGCCTTCTCTTCCTTGACTGAATTCTATCCAGCAAACCTTGTCCTGGCAAATCACGAACTGGCTCAGCAGCTACCTGAGCAAAACTAGATGAACCCTCCTCATGAAAAGAATACACCAATTTATACTCTTCAAAGAGTTCCTTAAATTCTCGTTTCACCTTTCTCATAACTCTTTCAACCTCATACTGATTGTTCTCAAATAAACAGTTGAGAGTAAATTCCAGACCCTTCTCTTTCACTTTTGGATCCAACAAATGCGCAAAAAACATGGCAGAATTCATGGTTTCATAAACACCCCAGTACTTATGGTATTTAGCAAACATAAGACGAGACATACGTGTTATAAAAGGATCTGATGCTACATTATTTCTAAAGTCAACTAATTGTTCATGGATGAGTAACAATTCCCATAAAAAGTATGAGTAGTGACTTGTTCCGAAGCATAAAATCTGACAGTAGCATCGAAGAATACCTTTAAGCATTTCACAAGACCTCTAGCATATTTCCATTCTTCCTCATAAGGAGCATGTAGACGAGGCAGCTTCGTCTTCTTCGTCTCTGCCTTGTTCTTTCCTTTTGGATCTTCAACCTCTTCCTCTTCTTCAGTCTCTTCAAACTCTTTTTCTTATTCAATATCCTCAACCACTTCTTCACTAATATCCTCGTCTATAGCTCTATCAACATCTCCATACGTAGGTAAAACATAATCCTTTACTTCTTCAAAGATAAACTTCTTTTGGAATTCCTTATCATACTTTTCTAACCTTTTAAAAACCTTCGCATATCTTTCAGCAATATCTAACATCAAGTAAGTGCTATTCCATCTGGTATATACATCTAATATCAAACCTTTCTTACAATCTATCTTTTCTAGGGAAGCACACTGTCTAAATTTACTAAGCCTAGCAGGAGAACCAAGAACATACTTAACAACTGAACTTATCCTTCTAACCGACTGATTAAAGAGACAAACTGCATCCTTTATAACAAAAGCAAGAACATGGGCTGCACACCTCACCTGAAAAAAGAAGCATAAATAAGAAATCAAAATCAATTTGAGATTTTATAAGCAAAACAATCACCTATGCTATGATGCAGAAGTAGTACTAATGAAAATAATACAAAGGCAAATTGAAGTCCAAAAGATAACCATATTCAACTGTTTAAAACAACAGAAATGAATTCAAAACAAGAAAGAAACCTACATATAAATATTTGGCTCTAATCACAGAATTTGTCCAACCAATAACACTTTGTTTCAGATAATCAATTGCAACTTTGTTGGCACTCACATTATCTAGAGTAACACCAAATACTTCTTCTAACCCCCAATATAACAAGCACTTCTCAAGCATCTCACCAATTGCAACACCTGTGTGCCCATCAACTTGTCTAAACATTATTATTCTCTTTGTAATTTCCAGTTATCATCAATAAAATTAACTTGCTTACACATAAATTTAAAGTTGTTTGGGAAGTCCAAGTGTCTGTTGTCAAGGATACCCTCTGCCCGACTTGAGAAGTAAGTTTTCGATTATCCTTCTCTACTAAATACGGTTCCAACATGTCCCTGTAAATTGTCATACGGCTCGGCACCTTAAATCTTGGTTCTGCCACTTGCGTTAGTGCCACCAACCCTGAACTTTCTACAGATCTGAAAGCTTTTTCATCCTTGATTATCCACTCAACAAGAGCCCTTCTCAACTTAGCATAACTATAAGTGTAACCAACTAGTTTAACATCCACACCAGGTTTCTGAGGAGGCATCAACAGAGTTTGTTGTCCCTTTTATTTCTTTAAATGTCAGATTCCTAGGGCATCTATTCAAGTGTTTCCATAAACCGTAAGTACCATGTGTATTATGTTGTGCAAAGATACTTGTTCTTGCAATGCTTACATCTAGCAAATTTCTCATCAATCCTAGTAAAAGAATTCCATACTGCAGATCTCACTTTGCCTTTTTGTTTGTCTTCACCATCTTCAGCTATACTAGTTGGTGTGGATTCAGTTTGCGGTGTCTGAGAGGAAGGTTGATTGGATGATGATCCTACTTCAGTTTGTTGAGTTGTAGCTGGTGTGCCTTGAGATGAGTTACTAGCATCCATCTACAAAATCAAAATAATTTAACATTCAGTTAGAACTAAGAATTCCAAAGACTGCAACATACATTTAAGTGAACAAAAATATCTAGCAACGCACATGCTAATTAGTCTGCATATGCACAGTGCACCTTATCATCACTGAGCACACTTAATTAATCAAACAAATTTAATCATCATTGGCTTATCAGATTCATAAAAAATCTTATTATCACAAGATTCATCCATCACAAACACATCACAGTTACAAATGGCTTTGAACTAGCATCATCCATTATAAACACACCCAAAAGTATCACTCTACAATAAGTAATAACTATCATTGGATTCATCCAGCATAAAGCCATAAACACATCAACAATTATCACTTATTCCCTAATCAGACTTGGATATAATTATAAGACCGCAGAACCTAGCACAGATTAACCAACAGTTATCACTTATGTTGTTATGCACTATATCAATCAACCAAACACATATTAGTATCATACTTCTAAACCTAACACAAAAATCAAATTTAAACGATAACCCATGTCTCAAAAACCCTATCGAGTGTGCACTATATTCTCAAAAACACATATTGGTATCATACTTCTAAATCGAGTGTTGTAGTTTCATTGTATTATTAGTTTTCTTTAATAAAAACACCATTTGAGCTATGAATTATATTTTTGAGTGTGTTTTTATCATGATAAACTAGACCCCTACACTGGGTCGACTTTTAGGAAGCCAATTTCATACATGGGTGAATTTATTTTATTTTCTATTTGACTTGCACTAATTAAAATAGAATTATGATTTGAATTAATTGGTTGTCATTTAATTTGATGAAGTATGTTTAGCTTAATATTTTGATACATCATGCTTAGGATTTACAACCAATCTTTTGAGAATCTACTTTGGCAAAATAAGAGTCGATGTTATTTTATTTATTGAGCGATAATTGTTGAAAATAAATAATTGAGCTTATGTTATGAATTCGGTGGAATCCTAGACCCAGTAACTCTCCCTTTAAATCTTTAAATTTAATCTTCACAAGTCTTAGAGTTCGAATCTTAATTACTACAACAAAGACAACAACAAAAAATCTCATCAATAAGCATCACCCACTCCTTAGAATTGCTTCAAATTTTCTCTCTCCTCTAATTTTTCTCCAAAAACCAATCCCTAAAATGAGAGAAAAACCAATTTTTTCTCTCAAAATTTTAAACTTTTCATCCATTATATGATCCGTAAAAAAGTCAAGGTGCAAAATTCTCAGACATTTTCTGATTATTCTATATTTTTCTTTTGACACTTTTGCAGCCAAGGGACAAGTTTTTAGCTCATGAAATAGTTACATCAATTAATATACATGTAACAACCAAATAAAAATATCAGATTAACACTTGAACAGGAGTTCTATGAGCCTCATACCCTGGCCTGGCCTGGCCCTAAAAGAAAACCAAAAGCACGAGATTCTCAACATAATAAAGCGGGTGCCTTAAGGCCTCTTCCTATGGGTATGCCAAACACTGATATTTGGCATATATGCACCCACTTATGGGTATGCCAAATCGCCAAACTCATATGCCAATATGTTATTCCCAAGATATGTGCATAGGAGACAAAGTCTCTATCGAGCGATAGAGATTCTATCGCCGAGTGAATAACAGAGACTCTATCGTGGCGATATTCTCTTTATCTCCGATATTCACTTTATCTCCGAGTAATTAAAGCGATATTCACTTTATCTCCGAGTAATTTTATATATATATAAATTATCCTTCTCTCCTACTTTTTCATTATTCTAATATATTTTTATATTTAAAGTAATCCACTAAATATATTATAACACTAAAACTTTTATAAATACCCCACCACATAAACACAAATATATTTTTTATTCATTAGGGGCCCCACCAACACAATTAAATATATGTTTTTAATCAAGTTTAAGATATCTACCATAATTTAAACTCATTTGCCATGCCACCTGGCATGCCAAACTACATTTTTTCGCCATACCCATAGGAAGAGGCCTAATAAAAAACTCTCTAAGACAAAAACCCCAACCTCCATTCCTCTCTTTTCTAGGGTTTATCAGAATCGCTCTGCACCTTGGCGCCATTCCCAATCGAGAAACCAATTTCAAACCCTAATTGTGATTTCAACAACAAAATCACACCAATTCTGTATTCAACAAACAAGAGCACCACCACCGCCATCCTTATAAGCAATGTCATCACAACACTCCCAACAGCAACCAGTAGAGGTGGCGGAGGATATGAATAACAACAGCATCACAGCCGTCACTTGTTCCTTAACATCTAGTTTCGGTTTAGTTCCTTCAGAAGCAATTCCAGCTATTATTGATTGTATTTTAACTTCATCATCAACTTCGATTTCTACTTTGTCTCTCTTCAATTCACTTCTCAATTCGTTCTCTCTTTTCACTAAGGTAAACTCACTCAATATCAGATCTGTTTGTCTTCATTGATTGAAATTGATATCGGAATTGCGTAAAATTAACATTTGATTCATACTTAGAATGTTGGAAATTTGTGTTTTAAGTTTGAAATTAGTTGCAAATTTTTGATTTATGTATCACATTGTAGGTCAGGGCTGGTATTTGGTTGGTTCATACCCAAATTGTATAAGGAAATGCTAGAAAATACACTAGATTAGGCATCGATGTAGGTGAAATCGAGGTAGGGAGGCACTTATTGAGTTTATGTATTGGCTTTCACATCATGCACCTTTTGTTTTTTCTTGTAGGGCATTGCGGAGGAAGATGAAGGGGTGGATTCGAGTCGGTACAGTTATATCACATCCTTTGTAGCTGCACTTTGCCACCTTGTCAAGAAGTCTGGTGAGTTAGTTACGTGGTTTTGAGAGGAAGAGTAATGATTGTGTAGGTTAACTGCGTGTCTTATTTTATGAGTAAACACGCTAGAAAAGTGCTCGTTTTAGAATTTTCAAGCATAGTTTTGGTTGACTTTATAATGGTGTATCCTTGCAGGCAATGCCAATGTGTTGCAAACATTTATCTGGAGAGGCTTTCTTCCAGTGCTTAAAATCATAAAGGAAACTGACCATGAATTACTCAACTCGGTAAAGATAGTTTTTTTTTTTTAAGCTGATGTATTTTGTTTATGGATTATATGTATTATGTGGCATCTACATGTTTTTTATCACTCACATGCTCCTTATTTTAGATTACAGAACTACTGTGCGGCGTTGTGATTGAGAGTAATTCATGGACAGTCATAGAAATGACATTGGTACCTTCCTGTTTTATGTCAATCCGCCTCTCTACAACCATGCTTGAAAACGACGAATCAGTAATGAATGAAAGAAACAGTCACTCATCTTTTAAAGGGTCAAACGGCAAGCTAAGTCATTCTGACGTACTTACTGAGCATATGCCAGCTCAGCCTGTATCTTTGTCCAAGGCTATCGCATGTCATATTTTGACTTCATTGCTCACTGCTTCCCTGAGATTTAATCAACCAAAAACGGAGAGTGCAGTGGAACCAGTGGGGGAGAATGGTTGTTATGCAGTAGATTTTGCGATAAAGTTGCATTCAGATCTCTGTGATATGACAGTGCGAATGCTTTCTCAAGCTCCCGAACACCGATCCTGTGCTATTCGGTTTCTCCTTCCGGTCATTTTTATGGCATTTCCTTCGACTTGTTCTGTTAAAATCTCTGAACATGGGCATAAACCTGCGGATTCCAGGTACGGTATTGCATTTATTTTCTGTTAGATGTATACTTCTATTTTTTATAGTTATTTATACATAATGCAATACACATTGGTCACTTGGATTTTCAACTTCTTGTAATTTGTTTTCTAGGAAGCATTTCTTCTCAAAAATATGGAAATGCTGCCAAAAAATGTTCTCTCATGGACCTCTTGGGAGGAAAGACGCATATAGTGTACTCTCTTTGTACTTGTCTCATGCCAAAGGATTTGAAGTTGATGTTGTAGATAACGGGATTGATGAATTCGATATAAGAGCTGAAAAGGAATTTTGGGATGAAATAAAGCAAGGCTTGGTAAACATCCAAACTTAATTGTTCCAATCAGCATTCTTTTGCTCTGTTTGGGAAATACTTCTGACTGAGTTTTCCTGATAAGTTAACTTTTCATTTGCCTACTTAGGTTGATAAGGAGGGCTTTGTGAGAAAACAGTCCTTGCATATACTGAAAACAGCAGTTTGGCGAAGTGAAGGGAGCCAATGCTGCACTAGTGTTTCTGAGGCAACTTTGGATGAAAGTAGTGCAAATGCTACCACAAAGAGGGGTCAGTGGGCAGAAAAGGAGGCCAAGTCAATGGGAGTGGGGCAAATATGCAAGCCAGATGATACGTGTTTGAGTGGTCAGCAGCGATGGGAAGCATTCATACTGCTGTATGAGATGCTTGAAGAGTACGGTACTCACTTAGTTGAAGCTGCATGGAATCACCAGGTAGCTCAATCTTTTCCTGAATTTAAAACTTATGATCATTTCCTGATGTACTATCGACAACCAAATATACTGTTATCAAATATTGCTCAGTAAAAGTGTAATAATTACTCCTTTCAGATTTCACTATTGCTTACGTTTGCTTCGGAAATCGATTCTTCTACAAATCCTGCTATTGAAGTGCATCAAATGCAGTTGGAAACTGTTCAAGGAACTTTTCGCTGGTTGTCGGTTCTATGGGAGCGAGGCCTCTGTCACGAAAATCCCCAGGGTATAGTTATTGTATCGTAACTGAATGATGTTCAAACCAAGCATTTTTTTTTTTTTTTTGATTAAGCAGGTGGTGATCCTCAATTTAACGTAAATCCATTGTGTTTATATTTACAGTTAGATGCTTAATTATGCAGTCTATTTTGGGGATTGACTGGAAGAATCTGGGAAATTGTGCAAAAGTAGTGGCTCAAAGTTTTGTACTTGGTTCTTTCATACAAGGGTTGAATGATCCTTTTCATCACAGAGATTTTGGTTAGTTTTGCAATCAAGCTGATAATTCTTACAATCTAATGCAAATATTCTGAAATATACGAATCTATGTGGATCATCCTAAGACATAAATATCCTCAGTTTCCTGTTATAGTGTTATCTATTGATTCTACATTTCTGACCACTTTATTCAAAATGTATTATTAGGTTCCAAAGGAGTGTACACTTCACAAACAATTGAAGGTGCAACAAATTTCCTGCACCACTTTTGTAGTTACTTCACCGAGAGGTATAATAATACAGAAGTAGACACTATGTACAAAAACTGTACAAAAACAAAACTGTCAGCATGTTGATATTAAATGACGATGTTTATAAACTGTTCGATTGCAGAGAGCGGATAGCATTTCTGAGCAGTTTGGCGTCCCTTGTTAAGCGAGATTCATTTGGGCGATCTGGATTGATGGCTCTTTCTTTCTGCATTGCTTCGTCTGCTCGTGGATCTGGAACACATGATATGGATTCATCACTATCTGCTGACCGAAGTTCCTTAGACAATGAAAAATCATTACTGTTGGATATTCTGAGACTTGTCATTGAGAGCAGCAAACAACACTTCAATCCAAATTATCGTCTTCAAGGTCTCTAACTTGTGAATATTTTACATTTTAGTAATCTATCATCAATATGTATCACTGTTCAGTAATTAACTACCCAGATCTTAATCAAGTTTTCGTTTTTTGGTTTGTGGTATATCAGTTTGTGAGAAAATCTTAGAAGCTGCCTCTTCTGTGATGTGTACCTCGGACGTGCCTGTTGAAACTCTTATGCACTTCATTGCTAAAGTGCCAAGGGAATTTACTGATTTTGGTGGTAGGTAGAATGAAGTGCAATATTGATTTGCTTCCTTGATTTTAGTAAATCTGTCTACCATTCTGTTTTGAGTGCTAATAAAAAATTTCTGTTCCTTAATTAGACAGATAGCTGTACACTGAGTTTTAACATGTCATTTTTGTACTTTGAAATCTAGGTTCCTTGAGAGAAAACGTGAAAAACTGGTTGTCTAAATGCGAGAAGAGAAACTGGCAATCTGACTCCAAAAGTAAACTGCGCGTTTTAGAGAGTCTTTATGATTTCCCCCAAAAGTTTGTACTGAATCACAATGTGCCTGAGGCATCTGTTGATTACGATGATGAAGATTTGGAGGCATGGGGACTTGAAGCCCAAAGATGGGGAAGGCTGCTTTTCCTCCATATTACAGAGGAACTGCAATTGGAACCTTTGGTCAAGGTTCGCTTTTTCTCGGAGCTATATTTTTTTTGTCAATTTAATGCATGCCTATTCATGTTTGAAAACAAGAGTTCCTTACCTTCCTATCTATTGGCTCTTCTTTTCAGTATGCAGATGCATTTTCTGGAAAAATTAAGTTTTTAATTTTTGATTTTAAACCTCAATTTACAGTTTCTCCAGGACTATGGAGTTCGTATCTTAAGACAGAGCAACCATATGGAACGGGTTTCAGCGAAGTTTCTTATCCTTCTTCTAAGTTTGATCCAAGAGCTCTCAATCATACAAGGGAAATATACTAATTCAATAGCTAGTCACGTGAAGGTTGCCATGGTAGAAAACTCAGATCTATCAAGTGAAAGAGAAGCTTCCATCCCATTTGAGAAGTTTTACAGTCATTTTACACATATATTGGTAAGAAGCCATGATTCTACGCTATTAATTCTTTCTCCTTTGTACTTGGTCATGGAATCCTTGAATGTAACGTGCAGGAGGAGCTTGTGCTGTTCGCCAAATCATCTTGTTCCATATTCTGGGCCAAGCCTATGGCAGGTGATGAGATTTTATCTTGTGCTGTTACAGGAAAGCTTGGTGGCCCAAGTCGACGGCGGTTGTCTTCTTCTATGGCAACAGCCATATTGAACGCTGTATGTTTCTTGTTTATACAGTATTACTTGTGTTTAGTTGTTCATAATATCCCGATTCTCTTCTCAAACATTTGTGTTCACGGTGTATTACATCGTGTGCAAATTCATATATGTATTATTCCATCCATACCCTCGAATACCATTTGGGTGAATTTTCCCCTGTATTATTTTTTCTGTCCATTGATACAAACTCATATAAGCTGTACCGAAGCTTATTTTGTTAGTAGCTCTCAAATGTTGATATTTTTCTCATATGATGGAACAGATACTATCGATGAGAACAATAGCATCTATCTCATCATGGTGTGCACATTTAAGAGATGATAACATGCTTGATTCAGCATTTGCTTTCTTGTGGAGTTTCTCTTGGAAGGTTATCTTATCTCCCACTTTTGACACAGAGGTAATTGGAATTGACCATAAAAATTTGAAATACTTTACTGTTCATCACAAGTGTTTATGATTGACTTACTTAGAGTGCCATAGAGCAGGCTGGAGCAGAAGTTCGCCTAGCAACGTATGAAGCACTGGCTCCTGTCTTGAAAGCAATGAATTCTGCTAGATCTCCGCTGGTTTTGGACTTGATATTGGCCGAAGACCAAGTGCTACCAAAAGTAGGAGGCAAACCTCTGTTAGATTCTTTTGTTCTTAGTTTTCTTCAGAACATCAATGATGTTATCTCAGTTGGGGCTCTAACGCGAAGTCGGCGTGCAGTTTTAATGAATTGGAAGGTAATTATTATGTTCAAAAATCCAAAACTATTCCTGGTTGGCATTCTGTAAATGCCATTTTAGATGTTTGCAGCTGGTTGCAATTGTCAAATTTGTGTGTGCTTGGTATCCCATCACAAATGGTTGGCCAGTTACAAATGTTTCTTAATGGAAAAAGATATTCTTTTGGGGGAGGTTCTCAATGTGTAGGTTTTGCTGTGGTACCAAGTGCAGCCTCGCCCTGAGTACTGTTTCAACTGGTGTACCAATCCCAAAAAAAGTTTCAGCTGGTGTAAAATTTATTGTTTGTTTAGCTTTATTAACAAATTTATTTTTCTTGATTTAGTGGCTTTGTTTGGTCTCACTGTTGTCAATTCCATTTTCTGTCCCTGAAAATGGAGTTCATACAGAAGGAACTACAACATTCTTTTCCGGTTCGGCTATAAAGAGTATTTTCGTTGATCTTGTTGAGAAGTAAGTAAGAGTATAAGCCAATGTTGGATTATCTTGTTGTCAGTTAACTTTATTTAAGTCCCACCATTTTTGGGCAAACATGCTTTTAAATGCTCCACTTTTCTTATCTGATTTCTTTCTGGCTAAATAATATTTTCAGCCTTGAAAATGCCGGGGAAAGTTCTGTTTTGCCCATCTTAAGATCCGTCCGATTGGTTTTGGGGCTGTTCACTTCAGGAACGATGGTCTCAGATGTTTCCGCTAACAATATCTTAGATGCTGAGGTTTGCTCCACCACTTAATATTGCTATGAGTGTAAAGTAATAGTAATATCTATATTGTTGTACTAGAACTTTTCTGTGTTCACAATTGTATAACTTGTTAGGCTGCACGACTCACCCCAGTTATGCATGAAAAGTCCTCATTTATTTTTGGCTTATTTATGAAGCCTGAAGAGAAGGTTGCTATTGTCAACCATATTATACTGGACTGTGGAAGGAACTGATTTTGAAAAGATTAAGAGCTGATTCTGAAAAGATATATTGAAATATTTGAGATTAAGTACAATATTTTCTGTAGAACGTCTATAGCTTATACGGTGAGAGCTCAGTTCGGCCCTTCAGAACTTCAGCTAAATGAGCGTTAATATTTACCATCTAATTTGACCTCTTCTGTTTATTAAGTTTTGAGTTATATGTACTTTTCTAATGTTTAATTATCTTTAATTTAAAATCTGAAATTGTTGATATCATGACCTTGCATTACCTGCAGATGATGTCAAAATTGATGCGTTCATCTTGGATATTTCATGTCAGCTGCAAGAAACGTAGGGTTGCACATATTGCTGCCCTTCTGTCTTCTGTAGTGCACCCTGCTATATTTAATGATGAGGCCATGCATGAAACTGCTGACGGCATTCAAGGTCCGTTGAAATTGGTAAGTTGCAGACTTGCAGTATCTTTTTTTCTTTTGAGAATGTATCATGTAACTGTTTCATGCTTCTTTAATTTAAACCCACAAAAGACTAAGTAGTGCCATGAATTGTTTCCACTGGCCAACCATTGTGGAAATTGTAATCGTAGTTCAATATTTTTTCTTGCAGTTTGTTGAAAAAATTCTCGAAGAAGGGACAAAAAGTCCCCGCACTATTCGTCTTGCAGCTTTGCACTTAACGGGGTTGTGGCTATCGAATCCAAAAATAATCAAGTATTACATCCAAGAGCTGAAGCTTCTATCTCTATATGGATCTGGTATTTACTCATATCCTTACTCGTTAAGTTTTAACTTGTATGTGCTTTTAATTTCCTGATATGCAAGGATGCTTCACACTCTATACCGCATAATCCTATTCTACATTCCTTTCACAGTGGCTTTTGATGAGGATTTTGAGGCGGAATTAGCTGAAAGTCATGATGCTAGAATGGAAGTCTTGCTGCTGGCTAAAAGCCCAGATCCAGAACTGACTGAAGTACGCCAAGTGTCTTACATCTTATTATAATTGTTTGGAATTGTGTGCTAGAAAGGAAGTCTTGCTGAAAGTCAGCCTTGTCCATCTCTTTAATCCTGTGCCATAACCATTAATAACTTTCCCGAGATGTGGATTGTTAAGTAAAACTTGGATCCCCATTCACTCCAAGCGTGTATTTGGTCCAATTATTACTAACAAGTTTCTGGCATTGCGTTGCTAATTTCCCAGGCATTTATCAACACAGAGCTCTATGCACGTGTGTCTGTTGCGGTTCTCTTCCACAAGCTGGCAGACATGGCCGATAAATTGGGTACAAGAGAAGAGAATGAAAATTGCCATGCTGCACTCCAGTCTGGAAAGTTGTTTCTGTTAGACCTCCTTGACACCGCGGTATGGATTCTTGGAACTTCTGGAAGTAGTATTGCGTGTTTCTGTTAATTATCCTTATATATATTATCTGTGCAAAATCACATTAATATATGTTTTAGATGATTCATTTTACTCAAACAACCAAATCAACACATTTCATTTAAAATAATAAAAACCCAATATAGACTATTTTTAGGATATCGCGCTTAGTAAATTCATGTTGCTTCAGAAACATTAAGCTTAAAATCTTGTACCCGGTTATGCAGAAGTAAGAGAATTTAGTCTTCTCTGCTCAAGATATTAAAGCTGCAGCATAATATGAGAGGAAGAAAACCTTTATTACCAACTGAACTAGCTCACTTATGTGTTATATGAGTGTTCTTATTGCTGTTTTCAAATAACCTTTTGTTATTAGAGAATTTAGTGTTCTTATTGCTGTTTTGATTCGATTATATTAACAGGTTAATGACAAAGATCTTTCAAAAGAACTTTATAAGAAGTATAGTGCCGTGAGTTTATTCTAACTCTATCTAGGGTGCTTCCTTTGTTTGTTTAATATGTATCCATTTCCACTCTCTCACTCTGTAGAGCTGTTATCTCATAAGTGGTTGTGATATTTTCAGATCCATAGGAGAAAAGTCCGTTGTTGGCAAATGATATGTATATTATCACGATTTGTTCGCGAAGATGTGGTTAAACAAGTTACATCTAACTTGCACTTGTGCCTATATGTAAGGAATCCAAAATTTCATAAGTAGTAGCTCCAGTGTCCACTCCACTGGAGCTAATAGTTTTACCTAATAATTTTAGAAACAAACTTATCGATTGCCCACTCCACTTGCATGTTTTTACTTGTAGAGGAGCAACCTGCCAGCTGTTCGGCAGTACTTGGAGACATTTGCAATTCAAGTTTACTTGAAATTTCCATCACTAGTAAGTTCTTATAGAAGAAATTGGGGGCACAACTTTATGTGTTCCATGTCTACCTTAAATTATTAATTTGCAATACGTAGTGCACTTATCATCATGAACACGTACATACTTGCCTTAAAAGATATTCAATCTTTCTTCTTTGTTGGAATCTTAGGATGGCTTACTAAACTGTTTTGCATCATTACTTCAGTGTTGTTTGTTTCCAATATCCTCGTTCACGTTCTTTTATGCTTTTCATTCGGCAGGTTGCAGATGAATTAGGTCCTATTTTTCGAGACACCAACATGAGGCCTCAGGTAATAAATATATCTAAAATATTTTTGTCATTCCAGCTCTTTGGGGTTTCACCCTTTCAGTAACTTTTACTCATCAAATGTAGGCACTCTCTTCATATGTATTCATTGCAACCAATGTTATCCTACACACAACTGAGGAGCATCTGCGCTTCCAACATTTAAATCAGTTACTTCCACCAATGATTCCGTTATTAACTTCACACCACCACAGTTTACGTGGTTTTACTCAGGTAAGATTTGTATTTATTTTTAAAGCCGAAGTTACTACTCAATCCGTTAATGAATTTTGTACTTATTATCTATTAATACTCCTGATGCAGTTGCTAGTTTACCAAGTTCTATTCAAGATGGTTACACCTCTAGATGCTGACACTTCAGAACCTATGCCATTAGAGAGACAGTGTTTTGAGAGCTTGAAATTGTACTTGGCGGAAAATACCGACTGTGTTAGGTAGAACCTCTTTTTGCATATGAATAGCTATCTTGTTTTCAATAGTTATCACAGATTCCTGATAATTGGATTATTTTGTTGCAGGTTGAGGGAATCAATGGAAGGATTTCTTGATGCATTTCATCCCATAACATCTTCTGCTCCCGCAGGAATTTTCTCGATCAGGAGCAAGGTTAGGACCTGAAAGAATTCAGATTGCATGTGTTTTGCACTCTGAACGGGCATGCTGTTTTTATTTATTTACTTATGCGTTCATTGTTTGTTCGTTTCTGAGACTTGTCTTTTAATTGATGAAGGAACTTGAGTTCGAATGCGTGCCACCATCGCTCTTGGAGAAAGTGATCACATTTTTAAACGTGAGTACACTAGGACTTCCATGTTCTTTTTTACTCTGTGGTCCTTATCTCATTGTTCACTGTCACAGGATGTAAGGGAAGACTTACGGAGTTCTATGGCAAAAGATGCAGCTACGATCAAGAATGAAAGCTTGGTAACTGCGGAAAATGTTAACGACACTCAGGTTACTAGAGACATGTCACTGGATTTCCAAAAGAAAATTATTCTCTCTGAAAATGAGAGACGGGATTCTCATCTTAATTCATTTTTAGGTATTAACTAAATCACAATTTCATTCTCACGACATATGTATCCTAGAACTGTTTAATTTCTGCAGCATTGTTTTCATTTGTTTTATGCATATAAAGGTGAACATTTGAAGTTTTGTTGGTTGCCTAAGTTTGAGTCTAGATTCGTATCTTAAAAGCTTCCCTGGGAGAACAGAATAAAAATCACTTACAGATTTTGTAACAATTAATTTAAGTAAGCTTATTTCCCGCAGCGATGGAGAAGGAAGATGAGCTTCTCAATGAAGTTCTACAGTCAAGAATTGCAGCTGCGGAAAGGATAAAAGCAAGTCGACAGGAGTGTATCATTGTTGCATCACTAATTGATCGCATACCTAATCTTGCTGGGTTGGCCCGTACCTGTGAGGTATCCAAATAAAGTGCATCAAATCTTTATCATTTATTTTTTGCTTCTATTGTCCTTTCTATGGATGCTTTTTTTAACATCCTTCACATTACAGGTATTTAAAGCAGCTGGTTTAGCAGTTGCTGATGTTAGTGTTGTAAATGATAAACAGTTCCAACTCATCAGGTCAGTCATAGTCGCGTAATTGTAAAAATCAGTTGTCTCCTTAATGCCACTGGGACTTGCTTCTTTGTGCCCTTTAATATGCCTGATATTTAGCTGGCTATTAATAGTCTGTTTTGGTTGTTAGTGTGACTGCTGAGAAGTGGGTACCAATCATTGAGGTTCCAGTCACTAGCCTTAAAGTGTACTTAGAGAAGAAGAAGAAAGAAGGTTTCTCCATCCTGGGTTTGGAACAAACTGCGAATAGCTTGCCCCTTGATCAGTACACATTCCCCAAGAAGATGGTAAGTAATTGTAAAATTTGTATCTTTATAATTCCAAAACCTTTAACTGCACTTGTTTACTACAGTCTAAAGGATTTTAAGCCACTCCAATTCACAATTAACTTTGTGTGAACATCTATGGTTCGAAAAGAGTCGAGTCAAGCCAAGTTGATGTTTCTTTCATTAACTGAAAATCCCCTACAACTTTTTACAGGTTCTGGTCCTTGGTCGTGAAAAGGAAGGTATACCAGTGGATATAATTCATGTTTTGGATGGTTGTGTTGAGATTCCACAGCTGGGAGTTGTAAGGTCTCTCAATGTTCATGTGAGTGGTGCAATTGCTTTATGGGAGTATACGAGACAACAGCGATCTCAAAAGTCCTCCACCTCGTCCTCCTGACCCGCATAACAAATTAGTATCCTAGACGTTACCTCCATACGTAACACAAGTGTTTCAATGTAACGAGATCAATGAAGAGAAGCTTTGTTTAACGACGTTAAAATTCGTGTGTAACCTCTGCATTCAAAATTCATATGTATGTGTGCCAATTGAGAAAATCCATAATATACACCTGTTATGTAGAATACCTATATGCAAATTTTGAGAAAATATTATTTAAGATTGGGCTTATATATTTATTAATACAATCGTAATCTCCAAAAGATACAGGCATCTTACAAAACAGAAGACTGGAAAAACAGAAAAAATCACGCCCATTGATCGATCGAGAACTAGGCTGTGGCTTCGCTTGACCATTATAGCATATCAATGACCGGCAGGAGAATCGGTGAACTGCAATTCATAATCCCAGCCAGGTACACCCCAGATCATGTCAGGTTAGAGGCATTTAAATCCATTGGAGGAACTCATGCAAATCTCAGAACAACAGTCGCCTGGGGAGCCGATTTCACAAGGTTCGTCCACAGCCTTGCAAGGTTTTGCTGCGATCTCAACCATAGAAGATTTTGCTGCGCCCTCAACCAAAGAGGGTTTTGCTGCGCCGTCAACCATAGAAGGTTTTGCATTAGCATAATTTGCATCGACACAATTCACAAAGACTAAAACAGCCAAAACCAATAGAAGCAAAAAACTTGTAACATTCATCTTCACCATGACTACAGTTTCAGGTATTGAACGAAGCTTAGTATTATCTGTCTTGCAAGTTTTGTTTGTTGTACATTGCTTTCTACGATACCTGTGTCAATTTATATAGTTGCACCATTAGAGAATCAGCCAACATTTTTCATCGTCCTTAATAGTCGTGCCTGCCATGTTCACTTGTGAAAGTTTGAGTCGCAAATAATATCTGCCAATTTAGTTTTCAGTTTAAACAACACATATCATCGGTTGTGTATCATGGGAATCACGTATTCACGTTGAGCCTTACAAAAATATACTATAAAACTAAATTGATCATTTGGTCAACTGCAAGTTCGGCCTGGTTGTTGGAAATCATCTTCTCCTGGGTTGCACGGACGCGGACGCGTAGACGCGGACACGACACGACGCTGACACGGACACTACAAAATTTTCAAAAAATTAGGACGCGGACACGTATATACATATTTTATTTATATATTATTTATATATATAATCACGTATTTATACAAAGAAAGTCAAGATTTTGACCCTAAAAATTAGAAACGACGTTACATATGTATAAATTTCAAAAGAAAAAAGATATCGCTTGTTTATACACGCCGAATGTCAAATAATCACCACTATTAAACACATAAAGACAATCAAAACGCATTCTTAGATCAACACATGTCCAACTAAGGGTATACATGATGTCATTTTCAATTACAAAATCCTAATGAAGACCTAAATTATTGATCTAAATGTTTGCCTTTCTTCATTTAGCGAATAATAGTAAAAATAAAGGAAAAGTTTATATGAAAATGAAAAAAAAAATGCGTCGGACACGCGTCATCGGTGCGTCCAAACCAGACGCAAGCAGGACGCACAAATTGGTGCGTCAGACATGCGTCGTGTCAGCGTCCCACGCGCGTCCCGTGTTCGCCGTGAGTCGGACGCGGACACGGCTCAAGAAATGGAGCGTCCGTGGAAATCATCTTCTCCGAAGGCCGTTTGCCAGAATATGAGCCCCTGTCAGATCCATCACCATCACAGCTGAAGTTTGTTTAACAACACAAATTATCGGTTCTTCGTAATCATGTATGCACGTTGAGTTTTATAAAATTGCATAAACCAGGTTATTTAATCTAACAGCAGATAGAAAGGTACGTAGTCAGATTCAAAATGGGCAAATGAGAGTACAGACTCGAGAATGAGCCAACATGTACATACACCTGATCAAGAACTTGACCACTATTACCCCGCTAAAGCTGAGCCGTTTGAGATGATGTTGTCACAAGATGGTGAGGTGGTAGAGGCAGAAATTTTTTCAAATCTTGTAAAAACTGACAAATCCAAACAATCTCTCAGCAGCCTGAGCAAGAGCCAACTGACCCAGCAACTCTTGCTTGCTTCTTTGAAGACCAAGAAGCAAATATACACTAATTTACACAATCAAACATCTTGTCTAACCAAAAAAAAAACAAACTAAATTATCTTTTTTGGATTTGATATCATAATAAATCACGAATGCACAAGATAATCAATATGGTCTCTCGCCTATAATATTACCCGGCGGACCGTAATTACAGTTCATAAACACATCACCATCATCACACTCAACTCGAGCACATCCAATCCTTCTCGTATTTCTCCACACAATTTGTGTATAATGCCCGCACTCTTTACCGGCTTGACATGTATTAGTAGCGTATGAATAAAACTTCTCCTCACCAGCCCATGCATTTACGGCGTCCGTTGGTTCCCAACTTGTACCACTTCCCCAATAAATATTTTCACCTAATTTGAAATTTCCATCGGGGAATGAATGTTGTAAACTACAGTCACTTTTCCTTTGATTTGCCCAAGATCTTGCATAGTTTTCAAGTTGTGAATCCCATATCAATGGCATCTCCAACTTTTGTGCCCTTACCCAATTATGAGCAAACAGATACTGTAAAGACTCTCCTATACAACCCCAGCACAAATCCTTCGACGCATTATATACTTCCCTCTTTATCAGGCTTTGGCCGCCGATCAGTTTCGATTCCCTGTATGTTCTGTCAATTTGAGGCTGCTGGATCTGTGGCTGCTGTAGTAGAATTTGTATTGATTATGAGTGAGATTAGACACAAAAGAGATAATGGAGAAGCATGAGTGATTTTCATGGTTTTATCTTTTTAAGATGATTTGAGTGACAGAGAAGGATATGAAATATAGCTAGAGACATTATTGAAGTTTAATCTACCCGTGAAGAGGGTACGTCATTTGTTGTGTGGCAACGTCCCGTGAACCATGAAAGTTATGTTTAGTTTTGTCTGGTTTGTTTCTGGTGGGGACATTAGAGTATCTTCCATGGAACATCTAGAAACTCCATTTTTTTTTTGTTTTTTATAGAAAAAGCTTAGGCCTAGAAAGGCACTTAAGACCGGTACAAAGAGTTTGTGATGGCATTGGCATTGGATGTACCACTCATCCTGCCAACATTGTATTTACACAAAAGAGCTAAATTGAAAGCATCCATATTTTGAAGACGATGGATGATGTTAAGATTCAGTAAAACAAAAGATATTGGATTTATACCAATATTTCTATTACTTTCTTCTTGACAGCTACTTGCTCATGATAACTAAGGTGAAATCTTCCTCTAATGTACCTTCATGGTAGAGCGCCTTGAAACGAACCAAGATTCCATGGACTCAACAGATATTACTATGTTTCGTGTCGTAATTTTTAGCCCACTAGAAGCTAGGTCTCTTTCCTCCCGTTGTCTCGCATTCTCCGTGAGTATACCGGATGTCCTCTCGGGTTCCAATGATGTTTCCTGCAAAATCTGTCATAGTTAGAGCAGTATAGTATAATAAGTTCTCAGGGTCTTGTAGAGTACATATGTTGATATTATTCCCAAACTCTGATGTTGCGTTCAGGTTATAAGGAGTAATATTTTGTTGCATTATGATATCAGTTTACTCAGGTAAGAGTGGGAAGTTGTTCATCATATGATATTGCATGTAATGTATTCTATTATGATTGCACAAATGTCGCTTAATACGAAAGATGTTACTCCCGCATTAGGGTCAATTTGTCCAATATCAGTCACATCTGGCTTTCCAGATATACCTACAAGTAGTGGCATAAATGTTGCAGTCAGTGCTGGTGATTCCAGGTTGAAACCAGGAATTCAACCAGTCTATGAAAATGGTAATGTTGTCAAACTGAGTATTGTGAGAGCCAAGAATTTCCTTCCAAACCAGAGTAGCAGCAGGACAATTTAGGAACATGTGAGACATGGTTTCTTCTTCCTCACTATTGCAAACAGTGCATATAGGAATGATGTAGTGTAGTATGCTAGTTGTTTTGGCATTAGTGGGAAGAATTCCATGAGCACATTTATGAATGAAAGTTCTGATAATGGAGCCACCTCCATGTTCCAGATGGCTTCCCAGTTCCCTGTTGTAGTATCATTTCAGTAACTTTCCAATTTTTGCCTTCTACAGTCTCCTGACAGAAAAACACTCATGTGTCATTAAAATTCCATATTATCTTGTCTTCTTCATTAGATGGGTCTTCAGCCGATGATCAAAGTAGCAAATTTTAACATTGCCGAAATAGTTATAAACTTGAGTTTCATCCCAATTTCTATCCGGAAGGAGTAAGGGACTCGACAGCTTTCAATGTGTTGTGGACAATTCTAAGGTTTTGGCTGTCTTGATGTGGTGTTGGGGATCCAGATATCTTCCCAAATCTTTATCTTTCTCCCATTTCCAATTCTCCATGATCAGTGATGTTGGATGTTTCTTATGCCTTCTAGGATCCCTTTCCATATCCAGGAGTCACCATCCTTTGATTTTATATCCATGATGAGTGCATTTCTTCCCAAGTCTCCATCCAATTTTTGTTATCATAGAACTATTGAAGAGTTCCATAATCATTAAAATCTCTAAATCAACATCAACAATAACAACAAAAACAAGCTAATTATCTAATTAAATTGGTGTATGATATTTGATATAATTAATGTTTATGAAGAGTAATCAATCCACTCAATCGATTTTAGTGTAATCATGATTGAGAAGAAATCATCATCTTAGAGATTTTTTTTATAGATCATGTTTATGGTGTTCTTGGAGATTGGTTAAAGGAAAAGAATAAAATCTTAGTTAATTCCATTTCGATTGATGTTGTTGTCGAATTTTTTTAAGAAAACAATTAGGATATACACCCCGATCAATTTTAATATAATCATGGTTAAGAAAAATTATGTTTGAGAAAATTAGGATTAAATTTATTTTGTTGTGGGGGAAAATAAGAATTAGGGTTGATGTACAATTGTTCAATTTGTGAAAATACTAAGAACAATGATAATTAAATTTAAGTATGATTAAGAAAAAAAATTAGGGTTTATGTTGATTTTGAGTAGGAGGAAAATTTAAGTTTTATTATTAATAAAAAATTATTATTATTAATTTTTTTTTAATTTCAATTATATCATTACAATAATACTAAAAGCAACACTCTAAATCAGGCTCTTTCAGAAAATTAGTTGGCACACGAGAAACAAGTTGTGTACCAACCCTCTCTGAAGGGCCACCCCTATCCTATGGAAAAGAAAATTTCCAACTCTAACATTAGCATCATGACTAGCCGAATAATTACGTAGTCTCTTAAGAAAGTCGATAGTCTCGTCACCAAGACCACCAAGATTGGTAAAAGCCAAGGTGCCAAAACCAAAACCCCGAGCATTACACTTTTCCAGATATTTCTTACGTTTGAGAGAGACAACTTTTTCAATGGATTGACCGGGTATAAAGGAGCGAACACCATTCCCAGTGAAAGGGGAAACAACCGTAACATCTAGAAAACATCACGGCCTCTATCCCAGTTGAAAACCAAGATGTCTGCAGGCTTTAGTCCTAAGGCCATTATTAGCTAGAAAACCAAGGTCCACTTCTTTCTAGCCGAACCCCACTCGATAACATATATCCGCAAAAGTATCACGTATGAGGTCAGTGTCCAACTTCAAACCAAGATCATTTTTGCAAAGGCACCGCATGATCCCCAAATTTGTCCATCTCAAAGAAACAACTAGGACAAATCCCATCTTCCTCAAAGAGAGGAATCCCCAACCCGTACTTCTGAGAATTGCACCGAAATGTCTCGACCAATTGTCCGACCGAGACCTTCAATGGGATTGCCATCGTTATCTTGAGCATGTTGGACATGATTACACCGCCATAATACTTTATCGCGTCCAAAATAACGAAGTCGGTAGGCGAGGAATTAACCACAGATTGGGGTAAATAGTTGCGAGGGAACTCATGAGTGGACCGGTGCAACATCTTCTAAACCGGTAATGGCAAAGCAAGACTACAAGCTAAGTTAAAGTCATGTAAAGCGTATAAAGCAAGGACCAACGGGATCAATACCCGAGTGTTCAAAATGGATCTCTTCAAGGCGAAGGTCTCAAGTCGTGAGGCAAGGTAGCAATAAATGCGGCAGGTCGACATAGAATAAGTACCTGCACTCACCATACTTAAAAGGGAGGGTAACAATTTATGTTGAAGCGGCCCATAACTGTGGCCATCACCAAGGATTAAGCTGCCGCAAAAAACTGAAGAGATGAGTATCAAAGGCTTCAAGCCAAGTTCATAAAACCTGGACTAGTAGTTCTCAAAGTGAAGTACAATCTTGAGAGTCCCGTGCGCTTCGAGTAACAACAACTCGCATTGAGGGTCCTCTAATTTGCCGATCGCCTCCATCAAACCGACCGTTTTCAACTCTTTGGTGAACCAAGCTCATGCAAAAATCTAAATTAGTGCTCACTAGTTTAACACCAAAAGCAGATGGTCTACTAATGTGTGAAGGAAACAACTCCAAGCTCCTACCGTCGAGAAGGCCAAAATAGCTCGCTTTGTCGATATTCATGTGAAGTCCAAGTCCCACTCCTTCCTCTCGAATGATCTTGAAAGCTTTAGCTACCTGCAATGTATCACTAATGATGGTTCCATCATCCAAGTACCAAGCTTGCATCTCCAAAGAACAATTCTCAGCAATTCTCATTAAACTTTTTTGGTTTTTTGTTTTAATTTTTGACTTTTCTCTTTAACTTAAACTTTTTGGGTTATGGTTAATAAATTTGTGGGCTATATTTAAGAGAAACCTTTTTAAATCCTTGCACTTTTAGGGGCGACCCCGAAAGAATTAGGGGCGACTTTTTTATTCCCAACCCATATACACCGTTAAGGGATGTCCAAAAACGCGGAGAATACGTTAATGCCCTTACACAATCGGAAGCTATTTTGTTCCCGATTATAATAACGCAATCTAAGCTTAGTAACTATGTTATACTACCGATTATTATCGATTTTGTGCCAAACTCGCATCCGCTTCTATGACAATCTAAGGAAATAACCTCACGAGACTACCGATTATAGTAGCTCATAAATTCCCAAAATTGGTGATTTCGCCAAGAAAGAAATTTGGGGCAACCGTATAATCGGAGCCTTATTAACTACCGATTATTCTAGTTCCCAAATTCGAAAAATGACATTTCGCAAAACAAAATTTGGGGCAACCGTATAACCTGTAGGTTATTAGCTACCGGTTATACTCCAACTACCCGCAAAAAATGTAGGTGATATTGTTATGAATTTCAAAATATTTATGAAAATCGGAAGTTTTAATTGTTGATCTAACTACCGATTATACTCCAACGGCTAGTTTGTTCAAAATAAACTAGCCGTGCTCGAAAACCAAACACACCCAGATAATACATATTGACAAACCTCCGATTATGTTGAAGTAACCGTTTTTTTTTTTTTTAAAAACTAGCCGTTGGGTACTTTTTTGCTATAAATAGAGACCTATCTCTACCAAACTTATTCACCCATCACATTCAATCTTCCTAAATCACCACCCATCACTTTGAATCACCAAAATGGCTACAACTCCGTTCAATATTATAGAAGATGTTGCTATTGTCGAGCACACACCACTCTCACAAAGCACTCCGTCGAGGAAGCGCAATGGGTGACCAAAGAACGAAGACCCAACAAGAGGACTTTACTTTGGGATGATCAAAAACCAATGCTTGGTGGAAACGGGTGTTTAAGGTTTTTAAAGCACTAAGCGGAAATCGTTATAGAGGACGCTCCCGCAATAAGGGAAAGGTACGATATTTATACAATGAATGCGTATCACGAGAAACGAATTGAAAGCTCGTAAGGACGCTATGCCAAACGAAGACCGAATGAGTAGAGTAAGTTTGTGAATCAATAGGCCTCTTATCAAAAATTATTTATTTGGTTATGATTATTCAACAACGCTAACTTATTTAAAAAATTGTTTTCCCAAAGATACTTTGGGTCGGAGCCAATACGAATTAAGGTACTGGCCATGAGTTTCGCACGAGGACTCGCTACACTCTCTGGGAGGAAGT
The DNA here is from genome assembly GCA_023531295.1 of Papaver armeniacum. NCBI lineage: Eukaryota > Viridiplantae > Streptophyta > Magnoliopsida > Ranunculales > Papaveraceae > Papaver > Papaver armeniacum. Next base: position 1,254,683 of record JAJJWW010018609.1, on the reverse strand, counting down.
TGAATAGCAATTCGCCCAATATAATTAAACTCGTAGAGAATCCCTAGAGCGATGTATTGAACAATTTTATGTGTTTTACTTCTATTTTATTTCAACTACATGTATGTTTTTTCGATTCAATAAAATGAGTGACTTCAAATACTGGTTCAATTTTAGTCATGTGTGGAAATAAGGATTTTAGAAAACTCATTTAGGGGCAACCTATAATCGGTAGGTTTTGGAACCTATCTTCCGTACGATTATGGCTACATCCAAATCACGAACCACATGGTTAGGCCCGGCTTTGTACCCTCTAACCTATGGATTCTGGTAAGGGTTCGATCTGGGGATCCTTACACCCAGATTATTGTTGAGTAGACTACCGATTATGGTAGATTTCAAATTTCCTACAATGAAGGATTTTAGAAAAAACTCATTTTGGGGCAACCTATAATCGGAGGTTGGGTAACCTATTTGGCTTCCGATTATGGCTAAATCCAAATCACGAACCACATGGTTATGGTCGGCTCGCACCCCTCAAAACCTAGGGAATTTGGCCAATGCTCAATTTGGGGTTTCCAATAATCGAGGTTATAAGTAACCATTTCTACCGATTTTGGGCTACCCAACAATTCCAGATAATGAGGTGGTATTACCTACCGATTAATAACCGTTTGACGATAAAACCAAAGTCGACCTAAATTCAAATTCATTTCATTTTCTTTTCAACTTCAACTTCAACTCCTCTTCTCCTCTTCCTTCCGATTGCAGAGACGAAACTCTCCCCATCTCCTCGCTATACATCGTTCATCGTCGAATCGAATCATCGTCGATTATTCTCTATAAAGATGAAAGAAACGAACGTAAGAAAGCTCGAACCAAAACGAGCGCGGTGAGGATCCGAATATTGGATTGCATGCCCGTAATAAAGAGGTTTTAACTCACGAACCCGAAGAACACGGAGACGATGAAGTAGGCGATACTGATAGCCAAACTCTCAGGCAACTTCAAATGGCGCCGATTAGGTAAGATTCTACCATTAATTTGGTTTATATTGCTTAAAGCAAAGCCAAATGGCTCCCAACTACATGGATTGGTACCGAATGTTTCTCATGTTCGTGTAATCCGTGATCTTAAAGCAAAGCCGCCTTCGTACAAGAGTATCCTCAAAGAGAAGCCTCATGGGTTTTGATAGATTGGTACGTATTGTTTTGTTAATTTAGTTTAATATTATGGGTCAAAATAGAGTAATAACCGTTTGATGGTATGCTATGTTTTAAAACATGAACAAAGTTCAAGCGCTTGTCGAAATGGTGCACTGATTGTATAAAGGCCTGAGAGCCTCGTTTCAATTGAGAAGATAAAAGACCACAAACAGCTGATTGACAACGTTGACAATGAGTAGTATGCATCTCGGCCGGGAAAAATTGCAAAAGAAACCTACAACCAAGGTGAACAAAGAACTCGGGCTTCATCAAGCACTCAAGTTGATGAAACCCATGATGATGTCGGTCCAAGTCGTAGAGCTAATAAAAATCGCAAGGTCAAAGCAAATAGGAACAAGTAAACTCGTTGTTGTAAACTCTCGATGTTTTTCGTTAACTTTATGGATAACTTTGTTTATGTTGGTTATGTCGGATTATGTCGTTTTCGAAGATTGTGTCGGAATATTAGTTGTTTCGTTATGTTTATGGATTAAGAACACTATTTTACACATTTTATGCATTTAACGATGACTCGCAAGCGAATCACATGAAGAGACATGAAAGTGTTGAATTTGGAACACACCCTAAGATAGGTTTATATATTAACCTACCGATTCGGGGATGTTCCACTTTTAGTCGAATCTGTAGGGTTATACGTTATTAACCTACCGATTCTGGGATTGTGCAAAATATTTTGTCGAATCTGAGGATTGCTAATATACTTTTCTCCGATTATCATGTGTAAAGAAAACCCGTCTTCCGTATCCAAACAACACCACAATCGAAAGGTAAATGTGCACCTTAACTTCCGAATAACAATAATCGGTTGGTTTATTTGTAATGTTCCTTCCGATCGTTATAAGTAAAAAAATTTGTTCTCTCGTAACCAACCAACACCATAATCTACAAGAATTGAGCGCATTTACTACCGAATATTCGTAATCTGATGTTTGTGGTTTCGTTAATTTCCGATTATTATACTAAAAACAACTATGGTTTCAGAATTCAAACAACACCATAATCGGAGGGTCTGGTAATATATTGAACTCCCGATTATGGCTGCATCCAAATCACGAACCACATGGTTATGCCTGGCTCTGTAGGTTGTGGAACCTATTTGGCTTACGATTATGGCTATATCCAAATCACGAACCACATGGTTATTTCTGGTTCGTACACTCAAAACCTATGGAATTTGGCAAGGGTTCGATCTGGGCTTTTATAACTGTAGGTCGTTAAGTTGTTAACTCTACCGATTATGGTAGATTTCAAAATTCATCACATGAATGATTTTAGAAAAACTCATTTTGGGGCAACCCATAACTGGATGGGTTGGTAATATATTTAACTCCCGATTATGACCGCATCCAAAAAGCAAACCAAGTGGTTAAGGCCGGGTCGTGTGCACTCAAAACTCATGAAATATGGCAAAGGTTGATCCTGGGCTTCAGATAAATCTGGACTAAAGAAGTAATAAACTCTACCGATTATGGTAGTTTCAAAATTCATCACATTAAGGATTTTAGAAAAAACTCATTTTGGGGCAACCCATAATCTGGATGGGTTGGTAATATATTTAACTCCCGATTATGACTGCATCCAAAACGCAAACCAAGTGGTTAAGGTCGGCCGTGTGCACTCAAAACCCATGAAATATGGCAAAGGTTGATCCGGCTCGTTATAATCGTGGGCTATATAATTATATACCCTACCGATTATGGTATATTTCAAAATTCATCACGTGAAGGATTTTAGAAAAAACTAAATTTGGGGCAACTTATAATCTAGTAGTTTATGTAACCTATTAGGCTTCCGATTATGGCTACATCCACAGCTCAAGCAAAGTGGTTATGGTTGGCTCCGCACCTCTCAAAACCAATGGAATTTGGCCAAGGTTGAATATGGGGCTTTATAACCTGTAGTCTTACAAGTTGGATAAGCTACCGATTATAAAAGGGATTATTGGTCAAGTATCTACACAACAATCTGAGGTATATTTTAATTTAACCTACCGATTTCATGTTTACCTACCGATTATGGTGTTGGCTACCGATTATATAAGGGCATATTGGCCATTTCAAAAATCGAAGATAAGGGGTAGCTTAGATTTACGTTTGGGTGACCTTTTTTGTCTTTTAGTGTCGCCCCTAATTCTTTCGGGGTCGCCCCTAAAAGTGCCAGGTTTTAAATGGGTTCTTAATTTGACAACGATTTCACAAGGCAAAAATGCAGAATTTATATATTGGAATCAAATTACAGTCACCGAGAAATACAATGATTTCACAAAAAAGAAAAAAAACAAACGTACAGATAATAAACATGAAATACAGAAAGAAAATTACAAAACGAAAGTGATTATGAGCAATGACATATATATCGATCGAGTACCAAAGTGGTAACGCACTTGGCCATCTAATAGTACTCTAATCAAGAACATACATCTCACAATAATCTTATTAATGAAGCAATAGACGACAAACACAAATTAACATGCTCCAACGTTACGAATAACCTTAATATAGGCTATAACACGTCCCCCAGTCCCACCACGTAGTGCAACGGAAATCAAGACAACATGGTTTTAGAAACCAGCATGATTCACCAGCGTGGCTGCCACAAACTTCTATAGCATCCACATAAACGAAAAGGATCGAAAAGATCATAACCAACACAAGGAATAGTAAACTCGTGATCTTGTTGATTGCCATCTTTTGCTATTGATGATATATATTCTGTACTTGTTTTTTTGTTGGAGGAGTAAATCGTTGGTGAAGGATATTCTTATATATAGTGCTTGGAGCATCAGAAAAATTTCCTAAGTCAACGAAATTATATCAGTATACATCAAGTAATTATAAGGACATCATGAATAACAGAACAATATTAAAACCCTTCGATCCAGTTAATACTCGGTGTTAATGTCATTATCGCCCCATAATTTTGTAATCTATGATGAGCTTATTATGTGCCCTACAAAACATTCAATATACCGGGTCTTGATCAAGTTATTAAATTAATATTATTATGACATAATAAAGATAAGTGACGAATTATGCATCACTCAAATTTGAATATATATATTTATTTATTTTGATCGAGAAAAAGAGAATATACTAAGAAGAAGAAAAATTAGAAATGATGGTATGGGGTATAGATTCTTATCTCAAGACGCAGTACAAAGTAATGTACAAGAAACATATATCATTACAGGTTATGATTATAGGTTTGGTGTTCGATCACGTCCAGCCGGAATCGATGTATTCAGTTCTCTTAGTTCAGTTTAATCTGAACTTTTGCAGCTGTACAACCAACATATATCAATCAGGATTAATTAATTACGAAGTTGTAACCAAAACCGGCCTTGGCTACAAGCACATGATTCACCGGCCTTGGCTACAAGCTTCTACAACATCTACATAAATAGAAAGGATCGAAAAGCTAGTTCATAACCAAAACCGACACAAGGAATAATAAGTTCGTGACCTTGTTGCTTGTCATCTTTTGCTATTAATGAATTCTTTTTCCGGAAAATGGATCATTTGTCCAAATTTTTTTAAAACATGGTTCAAATGGACGAGTAAAAATTATTATTGGTGAAATGAACGAGTAAAAATTATTATTGGTGAAATGGGCACAAAAAAAATAGCAGCGATGAAACTGGACTAATCCTGGCTTAAACTTAAAAAATAGCAAGGATGAAACTGGATGCATCCTGATGTAAATTAAAAATAAGAAAAAGAATTTAAAAATGGGTAGGATGAAACTGGTTATATCCTGGCTATTTTTACATTTTTGTCCATTCAAACAGTATCAATGTAGGATCATTATATCGTAACGTACAAAACTCGCGAAGATAATACATGACAGTACTGCGAGGAAGTCGCAGGGGACTAAAATAAATGACGCAACGGATGACGATAGAAAGATATGAAACTTGGCGAAGGTTAAGAAGTGTCGCGAGTATGAATATTTGTACGCTTGCGACACTTCGCGAGGCATTCCCGAAAATAAAGGACAACCTAGCTGTCATCCACTGTGTATTACCCTATATAAAGGGATGAACGAGTCTGTTGTAGAGGGGGATTCTTTTGAATTGAAAAGCAAGTCAGTAAGAGAGAGAAACTTTGAGAGTGTTTGTAATTTCTTAAGTGTAATTCTATTTTCCTTTGTAGACATTTCAAGAAAATAATTAATAAACATTCATAGTTGTTCATCTTCCAATGGATTAGTTAAGTGAATTATAGTGAGGGGTGTATTGTGAGATTTCCTGCAACTACATTCAAAATCTAAAGGTCTTTTTCACTCAGGAATTATTGATTTTGGTCTTTTTAACCAATTTTGTGTTCTCTTTATTTGTTGTCTGTTGAATGAGTAAATTGTTGTGAAGGGACACTCTTGTATGTAGTACTCGGCGCATCTCAACCATTTAGAAAGTCGATCACCACCACCTATATATATATATATAACTACCCCCTCTCATCACCACCGCCGCTCACCACCACCTACCACCACCGACCATCACCACCACATCGACCTCTATATATAACTTAATTTAAATCATTAACAAAACAAAATCAAAATCAAAATTATAACAAACCCATTAATCGTCATCAAAATGAGTTGAAAATACACATTTGCAGAGAGAAGTTCGGCTAGGAATTATCTGAAAAACTTTGTCGAACTAGAGGAACTCAACTTTAATGGAGGTTTTTCTTTCAGAGAAAATTTCGGTTACCTCGCAAAATTTTTTTTTCCAGACGAACTTTTAGATCGATTACGTCGCAACTTTTTTTCCTTTTTCTCCTAGACAAATTTTTAGTTCGATTACGTAGCAATTTTTTTTCCTAACCGAACTTTTCTCTGAAAACCTATATATTGAATTCGGTTTCGTCGATATTTTTTTCCCAAACAACATGTGGTTCTTACGTGCCGCAAATTTTTTTTCCTAGCCGAATTTGTTTCGGAAGCAAAACTCCATTAAAGCCGAGTTCGCCACTCCGTGTTTTCGTAACCATTAGCCGAACTACATTTGCAGATGAGTTCGACTACCCGTTTCTTCGATGTCCTAGCCGAACTATATTTCCATGGTCGAAATCAGTTTATAAATTTGCATTTTTTCGAAAGATTTTATCAATTCAAGCAACATTAACTAAATTTGAAGTATACCTAAGTACCCAAAACCCTCATTTTGAAATCAACCATCTTACATTTTTTTTCTTTTTAGGATTTCGATATCAACCCTCATTTGAACAAACGATATTAGGATTAATACATAAAAAAAAAAAAAACTTCTCAAGAATTATTTTTTCAAAACACCCAATTAATTAATCTAGCCTCACTAATTAATCATTATACTAACACTAATTAATCATTACACTAACTAATTTAATTACCAAGGACAAGTTTGGTATTAAAAAAGAACTTAGATAAGGGTGACTCATTATTACTTCTAATATCCTCCCAAAAAATGAGGAGTAGTCTCCCACCATTTTTGAGTAGTCCCCAAAAATCCGTTCTTATTTTAGACTTTGGGCTGGCTCAAGTCTATATGTGGTTCCGCCAGTTGATGTGCGGCACACCACAAGAAGAAACCGATTGTGGGAGGGGATCATATGGAATTCCGAACAAATTTAAAAGGGAAATTAGCTACACCTGCTTCTTCCGTGAGTTTTGAATAAAGACTATTGACATGGAATATACCAGTGGCCCATCTAGCAGTGGGTCGATAAATGGCAATGCTATGAATTAACTATAAATTTTTCAAAATTATTTTAGAGCCTTCTTTCTTGCGGTCGGCGACAAAGAATCAGATATTTTTCAAAATTTCATCTAACCAGTTCCAAATATTATTAACAAAAAGAATCGGATTCCTTTTCAAAGATTATGAAAGTCATTGTGCCAGTATACTTAATAATAATGTGATGTCATGCATGATTACTCCATAACAGTGCAAGTGCGTAACCATGAGCCATGCACTTGGCGAGTTGTATATATATGTATTATTGGAACATTCAATATACCGAGTCAACATGATGCAAGCTGAATTAAAAATAGAACGTGACAAGGATAGGTGCATGATGCATCACCAAAATTTGAATAGGCTCTATCAAGAAGCCAAGGTCATTACGCCCGAGAGTAATTGGCTTGTACTAAAGACAAAAAAGACAATAAGAATCAAGGTAATATTATGTAGTAACTAAATTTGAATGTTCACCTCATTTGATTGTTTTCCGTTAGTTCTGATACAAGAATTAACGCTGCAACTTTACCGTATGCTGGGGATAAGTTCACCCTTTGAGAATATTAAATATCGCCACTGCCCTGCCGACGATGCTGATAGTGACTATAATTAATTATCGCACTAGAATTAGCATATTCGATATAATTATAAAAATGAAATTAAACATCGGATTATTTATTAATAATATGACGCATTGATTTTAAATTCAGATGGTGGTATATGCATTAAGGTGAAAAAGAAGATCCCTCGAACGGTTCAGCTTTATATATAAAGCATCATTGCAATTCATATAATTTATCAATTAACAAAAGTTATAACACAAAAAACTGAAGATGAAGAATGTTATGAATTTGTTCTTTGGGTTGTTTACGATTTATTTGTTGTTTTTAACTTCTACTAATGCATGTTCCAGTGACGGTGGAAGTTGTGGGATACTGTGGGCCGAAGTTTGTTGTTCTGGTTTCAGCTGTGATTATTTTCCATTTGTTGGGAAATGTCATGATAACAGCTTTGTATTGCCGCCACTCCAACCTTAATTCCATTAATGCGTATTGATGCGTATTGATGATATTGATGTGTATGTTATGGGGTCTTCATTTGTTTGTTTTATGTATTTCATTTTTGTGTGTGCATCTTTTCTTGATATGTTATAATTATCAGCAATTATTAGCTAGATGGCCAAGGTGAACTCGTTGTGACCAAGTTTAAGTAGTTTCTAGTACTTGATTCATCAATGCTCGTGATCAGTTATATTTCTTTGTAAGATTGTTGTACTCTTGAAGTTTACAGTTCTAGTTATAAGTGCAACCCCAATTATTATCTGTTTCTATATTTTGTCACTGGTCACTGCGATTCAATCCTTCGTGACTAGTGATTACCATGTATTGCTAACATTTAATTTCTTTCAATCAATTAATCAATAGTTGCACAAGAATAAGATCTCTTCTTCAATAAATAAATTAATTAATTCCTTTCGATCAATTAATCAAATGGTAAATGTCAAGGACGACCTGATATTTGTTTCTAGAACCTGTGATCTTAATACGTATCTTTAGACAAAATCTTTGTGTTAGATTCGTGGTTTTGAAAGTAGCAACTATCTAATGAGGGGTACAAATAATAAGAACTTGCGGAAATCAGCAGTTGGTTTGAGAATTAAATTTCAGAATGACTTTTAAAACACTAAAAAGAAAATTGTTTTCGACTCCTGAAAACTGCTCTGAGTATCTATTATCAGAAACACACATTGTAAACGGAAAATGGGAAAGAATTGTACAGATTAAAATTTGCATGCCCAAACTAACGAGAATGTCGATTACAATTTGCATCAATACACCCATATGAGAAAGTTGATTACAATCATCTCCTCAATATGAAAACCATGAAAAATTAAAGATCTAGCTTCGCAATGCTGATCAATATAACTTCTCAATATTGTGAAAGCAAAAGCAACATAAATACGCAAGGAAAAGGAAAAACAAATTAAACAGCCGTAATCAATCACGTAGAACAATTTAGCTAGGAACACGTACCACCCCAGATCAAATCAGAGCACCGAGACTCACCACAACAAAGAAAGGGGAACCTACACGGTTGACCTGGGTGTCTACAACTCAAGTCCACCTGAGCATTCCCAGAAGACAAAAATAATGAAAGGATCATAAGCACCAGGACGAGGAATAAGCTTATGATTTTGTGGCTTTCCATGTCTTGATGCTGAATTGTATTTCTTGATGGATGGATGAGTAACGGTGTTGTAAGAAACTTCTTATATATACTGTTTGTGTATGATCGCACCAGTGGGGCTGCCGTTATATCCGGCGGCAAAAGAGATCTCGTAGGGTCTTATATTCTAGTGCAATGTGCTGTTGATTCAATGGTGTGATTTATTGTTGATTAGCTTAGAAAATAAAGAGTATGGTATCTTTTAAGGGTCTAATTCTTGGGTTTGAGTAAAATTGGATTTCCATACAACTATTTGAACTGATTGGGTGTGGTACTTTTGGTTCTGGTAATTCAACCCTATGCAAATTATTTTGAGATATTTATTGACTTTTTTTTTTTTTTTTTTTTTGATCGGTGGTTTATATGTATTGATGAAATGGTAATCCAAGAAATACAACCATAATAAATATGAGATTTGATTAGCTAATGTATTTACTAGTTCATCAATAGGACATATAGATGATCTTATTAATTATTAGTGGAGATAGAGGTTGAGATACATATATAACACAAGAAATACATAAAACAAATTAACGAACTTAATTATGCCATATCTTCACTCAAAAAGGAAAAGCAGAAGCATCAAGAAAGTGATTATGAGCAATTAATCGAGTACTAGATTGGTTTAATTCCCTCAACCATCTAATACTCTAATCAATATAACATCTGATCGACAATCTTATTTGTAAAACAAAGACGCAACAACTACAGCAATAGAAAACACAAACTTATAACAAGCTCACAGTCTTATTAATCATGCAGTACTCTAGAACAAATTAGCTAGCAGCTAGCTAAGGACATTCCCCAACCGCAACATGGGCACTGCATGGTCCATGACAACAAAAGGTGCTGAAGCGAAAGCATACGTTGCCAGTTTCGCCACATTACTGAGCATCCACATAAACAGAAAGGATTGACAGGATCATAAGTGCTACAAGGAATAAACTCAAGGAATACTGCTTACCATTTTTGCTAACGATTTTTTAGTTTCTCTATCAATTTCTTTTTCGTTGGATAAGATTTTTTTTTTGGGAAGGGTGTTCTTATCGTATATATATAGCATTTGGTACCTGTTGGAATCTTGCAATAATGAACAACACGTTAGATGTATCAAAAATAATATGTAAAGAACTAATGCGAAACAACTCTACCGAAATAACTTGACGAGGGCAGAATCACAGGTTCAACAAGTTGTCCTTAACACATTAGTTCGCGGGTATACTCGAGTTGAGTAATGCTAAACCCCTCACAGCAAGATGTGTCCGTGGATAAGATCTGCCCGATATAACTTGAGTTAGCACAACGCAAGTTACCCTTTCTTCGAACTCAGCAACAGGGATGGAGGTAAAAACGTATGGAGAAACCCTAGAATAAAAAGAAGAATTTTTCTGTGTGTAAAAACAGATTTTTCGAGTTGTATTTATAGGATTAAAAACTTGCAAATCACGTTAGGTCTTGGTTTTCTTCAAAAACAAGTAAAACACCTAAAAGGAATTTACCCAAAATAAAACTCTTAAGAAGTAATTTTGGAATTAATTTCCTAAAGAAAAAATTCGTCCAAAAATAAATCCTTGTAGAAAAAGGGACTGGGTGCATGGCATAGCATATCGCATGGGTAAAAATATATATTTTTTCCCACCCGCTACACCCACATTTTACAATTCATACATAAGTGTATGATTATATAGTGGAGCTCCTTTTTAGTTTTCCACAATGTGGGACTAAAGGTTCCACTTCATTCACCCAAAAATGAGTGAGTATCCTTAGACCCTTAGGTCATTAGATCAAACCACATCAAGACCATAAAACCTTTTAATTAAAACTCATTTTCTCCAACAGTACCTATTAACTAAATACATTTAAATTTTCATAATAAAATGTCCAATATACGGAATCTTGATCAAGTTGAATTAATATCAGAACACGACAAGTAATAATGCATATGATTTAAGTATTGTTCTGCTGATAACACCCAATTAATATGATAATCAAGTCAAGTGGTATTCACCATACACAACTGACTGTGATTGCTGCTATTATTTTGTTAACCAAGTTAGGTGGTGCCAGGACTATATGTATCGGTAGTCAAATAGAAGAAATTTTTCATATGGTTGGCCTGCCAGACAAAGGTACGAATGTTTGCCGACGGGAAAATAACAAAGTCTCATAACAGTTGCATATCTTGTGGTCTTGATCGCTTATATGTTAGCTAAATATACAACGAAGTACTGATCATTTCATGTCTTTGAATTACGTGCTCCTTTGGTAGAAAATAATAGCTTGGATTAAGATGCTGTGCTAATTATAGACACGAGATAAGAAAATTAAAATGAAGTTTCCTTTTGTTGTTAATTACTCTAGTTAAACATGACGGCCGGGTTGGATGATACTTGATAGCTGATAATTCAATTAATAACAATTTTTCATGATCAACAGGATTATTCTGATTTTTTTTTTTTTTTTTTTTTTATTAATCAATACAACAATTTCTTTTACAGATGAATGGAAGAATATACAGAAATAGCCAAGGGGATTCCAAAGGGAATCAACACCCTAGCAAAAGGAGAACAAACCCACCATATTGCACAAAGGTGAGAACAAACAACAGCAAAGGCAACCTAAAACAAAAGTTAGTGGAACTTATTCACTACAAAAGCCCAATTGTAATGAAGATTTTGGTAGGTGATCCCTCTGAAAGACACATTGGTAGAATTCCAGTAAAACACCATTGACTTGATCTTCCTTATAAGATTATCTTACGAGTATTCCTTATCTTGAAAGATGTAATAGTCAGATGCTTTCGATAATTTAATCTAGTATCTGTTACAAATATTAGTAAGAACAAAAAGAATCGGATTCCTTTCTACGTATGGAAACACCAGGACTCAGTTGAAAGTCGTTGTGCCGGTATACTTAATTATATAGTGCAATGTCATGCATGATGTAAGTTGTAACCATGAGCCATGTCGAGCTGTATATATGCACTATTGGAACATTCAATATGCCAAGCTGAATTAAAAATAGGATTCAGGATAATGATGCTGCATCACCTTAATTTGAATAAGCTCTATGAAGATTGTTGTTGTTCATAACATCTACTACTAATGCATATTCCAGTCGGTAGAAATTGTGGAATGCTGTGGGGTGAATATTGTTGTTCTGGTCACAAGTTGATTAATTACAATCATCTCAAAATGAAAACCATGAGAAATCAAGATATACCAGCGCTTAGTAGTGCTGATCAACATAACATCTTAATGGTGTGTGAAAGCAAAAGCTGCATAAATGCGCAAGAAATCCAGAAAACAAAATAAGTTGCTGTAGCTAGACACACTTACTGCAGGCGCATATTTTAAAAAAATGCAACACCCAATTGTAAGAAAAAAATTTGACTTACTTTGCACGTAAATAGCTGATGATTCGGTGACCAGTTTTCCGCTGTATGACTTTTAGGAGTTTTCTAAAGAGCTTAGATGCATTGTACAGGTGAAATAAGAACATATCATCTGGGTCGTCTTACATGTTTGCGAACTCAAAAATCAAGGGTCTTTTTACGGGTTAACAAATCAGGGTGAGAGCTAAGATTTTAGATTTTAGCGCGGTAACTTGTATTATGCTATGCGGGCGAAGGCCGAAAATAAAATTTCAGCAACTTTGGTTAGATTTTGGGTTTTAAACTGGTAGTTTGTCATGAAGTACCCCCAAAAGGTTTCAAAAACTAAAAATTCAGTCACGTTTATAGTTGTTACATAATATTTATCAATAATCTAACCAAAGTTTCAGCAACTTTGGTTAGATTTTTACAGTTTTTTTGAAGCACTTTATATATTTTAACTCAAAATCTACCTTGAATTGATCATTTTCTGATAACCGTACTGCAATTCATGAGAACAGGATTAAGGGTCACCAAAATGAAATTATTAAGAAAAAGAAACCATATGGAAAACAGTCCTCTCATACATGCCGGATCCGAAACCAATACCTTCTAATCCCCGGGGGAGAGGCCCACGCATGTGTGAAAGGGAAGCTTTTCTGGACAGTTTTTCTCATGGTCGGTCTCAGAATCCTAGTTAGTAAGCTCGCGAATGATTCGCGAATTTTTCCATATCACGAATTTTACCGCCTTATTCACGTATGTTTGCAACTCCGAACCCAAGAGGCGTATTATATGGCATTCCCGGATTATTCGCGAATCGTTCACGAACTTTACGTATCCCGAATAATATGTCCGCTTAATTCGCCATAAATTCTTTAGCTTTTATGTTTTTAAAGGCCCCACTTTTTGGGCTTTACTGCCTCCCGAGCATACACATCCCAATATTAGACATTGTTGTAACTTTTATGAAACAAAAATGACTGAAGAGATTTGAAGGTGCATCTAAACTACTATACCACGTCCTCTTGGATGACTAATATTGTATATATTATTAATATCATCCTATTAAGTTTATTTTTTCTTTAAATAAATCTCAAATATGCATAAAAATTAGTCTATGTCCTTATAAATAATAATTATTTATTATAATAGATACCGAATTTTCATAGCCGAACTCACATTTATAAATCGAATTATACACGTACGTATGTCGTTCCGAATTACTGACGAATCACGTCCCGTTGACCGAATTTGGGTTTTACAAAACCGTATAATACTCGTACGTTTGTCGTTCCGTACGTTTGCCGAATCCCGAATTGCTAACTAGGCTCAGAATTACTCTTACCAAAATTACATGACATGAACTCAGATACTTGCAACCCATACGATTTGATTTGGTGTACAATTACGCCTATATATGAAACGTACGAGAACTTAATTTTATTACTCCCTCCGTTCTTTTATTATAGGCTGGTTTTCTAAAATAGATGTTACAAAAAAAATAGGCTGGTTTCCTAATTGGGAGGGTACTAGGTTTCACTTTTACGGTTTTAACCTTCATAAAAACAAAAATTTACGGTTTTGTTTATTTTAGAAAAAACTGATGAAAAAACCGATGAAACCAATCTCATCTTCATGTTGATGTAGTTGCTGTCGAGGAAAATTTGTTTCCAGCTGCTGCTGGTGTTTAAATTAGAGGTATTTGTTCAATCTTAGTAAAAATCAGTTCTTTTTACTAGGTTTAGCACCAGGAATTGAGCTGAAATTACAAACATCTCTGGCCAGAAACACCAATCTCAGGGTACCAAAAACAACAATTTCAGGGTACCAGAAACACCAATCTCAAGGTGGAATTATGTTACTTTGAATGCGTAAAATGCCTGTTGCCTGGTTATTTCCACATGGGTTTTGTTTTAATGTTTTGATTTGATTTCCAATAATGTGTTTCGGCTCAGTTTTCGAATCTAGCTAAGTTTTTTCTTGATCAATTACATTGTTCAGGTGGTTTCTTATAGAGTATGTCGATCTAATATTTGAAGAGGTTAAAAATGGGTTGTTGTTAAATTTGTAACTCGAATGAGAATTTTACGGCCACAAGTTGTTTGAAGAAAGTCCCGAATGAGAATTTCATGTTAGATTGTTCCATTTTAGCTAAGACGATATTGGTGAACATGAACCAGAATGAGTTTCCAGGTTTGCTAACTGTAATGCTTTAGTGTCTCACATGATGATTTTGAAACCATATGCCATGTCTTGTTTAACGTATGCTTGATCCAATTTGACTTATGGGAATTGCTTAATTGATTGAGAACCATGTTACTTTTGCAAACTTTGCTATGTTTGTTTGGTTATTTTACCGAGACTATCTATTATTCGCCTATTTTTGTTTCCAGGTTATATGAGCTGACTACCTCAGCGGTAGGACATCTCTTTATTTTGCAGCTGTAAATGGACATGTTAGATGTATAAGACTAGTGGTAGAGGATTTTGTCCCAAGTGCTCCACATGAAGTCAAATTGGAGTTGAATGGTTTTGAGTTGCTGATATTTTCCTCCAAACAATTGCCTACCAATTCTCAGAATGAGTTCTTTGATTATTTCTGATTACATGACAGTGCACATCTACTTAAATAGTTCCATTTAGATGTTTGAATATGAAAAACATTCCGCCTTAAAAATGATGACTTGGGATGTATTGATAGTGCACGTGGGTGTTCATTGCGCATATGCTCATCTGCAGTATATGTCTCTGTTAATGAACTCTAAACAAAGTCGACTTAATCAACCTCTAGTGTCATTTTTTAATATACTTGAAGTAATAACATGTCGAGTTTGTCTTTTGTATCTGCGATTTCACAATGTGATTTTTTCTCTCGAAATGAGGTTTTAAATGTTACTACTCCTGTAAACAGGTACGGCAAGTATTGGAAGCTTTACTGTCGGAAAGTGCCTTACAGGTTATACCAGGAATCCACTAAGAATTGCTCCATTTGAATGTACTGTACAATGACTAGAGTTAAAACAGTTAGATTTGAGATGAGAATGTTATAAGTGTTGTGTAAAATATGTGATGGGTCAGGGATGAATCCCATAAATGCCACCAGGTCTGTATGAAACTAAGTTCAAGGAATATTATGCAATACAATGATAGATAAGTGTTGTGTTGCCGCCAAGACCGAGCGGCTACATGTCGCAGATTTACATTTCGTTGTCCAAGTCTGGTTTAAGCTGATAAAGATAGTTGTGGGAATTTGGAAGATTGATTTCATATGCAATTTGTGTATTTACATAGTCTTATGAACTGAAAGTATGTGTCTGAAGAACCCTCTAACAGAAGTGATTCAACATCAGATGAATGCAAGATATTTACTCATAAAAGAAACATACAGATTCTTTCAAACTATACTCAATTAGATTTCAATAGACAACATGAGATGGATAAAAATGGTTGGCGAACTGTTAACGCTTAACTTCTTTTCCTTTTCCTGTACAGACGAATTGTAAAAACACTTGAGTCCTGATTGAAGTTCTGGATCTGACATGTTTACTTGGAAAGTTTTTCCACAGATTCCGTAGCTTTTTCCATAGCATACATCATCTTCTTCTCCAAATTCTTTATCGTTTACTCGATATCTAACCCATAACTTCTAATCGCTTCCACAAATTCTTTATCGTTCTCGTGGATATGTGGTTTTGCGTTATCTTGTTGTATAAAGATTTTCTTACAATTATTACACGGCCATTTCTTCTTGATAGCAGGCAGCAATTTTTCAATCAGAAAACACCTCATAACATCTTTGTCAACAGATTTCATTGCCTTGGTTTCCATTGTCCCAGCTTTGTGGTTTTTGCTGCTCCTTTTTGCGGCTTCTTTAACCACAAAAGGCCATATTCCGATCTTACCATCAAAACCCAAGCGAGGACGAGCCACGGCTGTTAAAAACATGATTTTGGTGATAAAATTTTTACTTTTGCACGTGCATAAAGGCTCTTCTTCTTCGTCATGAAGATAATACTTTTGTGCTCTTCTTGTAATGTAAAACCATTTTTCATTTATATGAATCCTATCCAACATGTCAATGAATGAATTTGAAGATTGGGTCATATCTTTGTCTATCATTTTTAAGCAAAAATTCACCATTGCTATCTTGTTTTCATCCGTAAGTCCCGACCTCAATGCATTTGAATGTGGTCGAAGATTTCCATCCTTGATTAGTCGATGTACGATTGATGTAACAAGTTTAGTTCGTGTGCTATTCCTCTTATTGTTGTTCATTTGCGAAGAGGTATCAACTTAATTCTATCTAAATCTAATTCAAT
Organism: Papaver armeniacum; assembly: GCA_023531295.1. Classification (NCBI taxonomy): domain Eukaryota; kingdom Viridiplantae; phylum Streptophyta; class Magnoliopsida; order Ranunculales; family Papaveraceae; genus Papaver; species Papaver armeniacum. Next base: position 1,237,838 of record JAJJWW010018609.1, on the reverse strand, counting down.
TCTCTTTCTACCAACTCTATTGACCATCTTAGAAGAGATATCAACCACATCTCCATTTGCATTAGCCAGTTTAGCATCATGCCATAATATCGAAACCGTTCTAAAACCAACTCCAAACCGAGCTGCAGTATCAGTGATAACTCCCCTGTAAAGTCTCCCATTTGTGCTTCCTTGCATCAATTTTTCAAGAATCCTTCTCTTCATATAAGAAGTTAAATTCTTCTTCTTATTTCCATGGCGAATAGCATATGGTTCTACAATGGTGTCAATGGGACAGTGTATCTCCTCCTCCTCCTCCTCCTCTTCTTCTTCTTCTTCTTCTTCTTCTTCTTCTTCTTCTTCTTCTTCTTCTTCTTCTTCTTCACTCCTCCTCCTCCTCCTCCTTCTTCTTCTTCTTCTTCTTCTTCTTCTTCTTCTTCTTCTTCTTCTTCACTATCACCATCATCATTTTCTTCCATGTAACATTCGTTTAAATCGATGAGACAATATTGATTTAATCTCTAATAGTTGGAGATGGAATTATAAGTGGAGATGGAATTGTAGCAATTGGAGATGGAATTGTAATTAGAGTAGTTGATGGAAAATTACCTTGAGATTGAGTATCCTCAGGAGTTTGATTCAAGTCGAAACCCATTTCACTTGGTAATTTTATCAAACATGTAAAGGGTGAATTCCCATTGACACACACTGAGATAATAGCCACTTGTTGTTACTGCCTAAAAGAATTCATTTGACACTAAGTTCTTCTTCATCAATACACGAAATTCATCAGAAGCACCCTCTGTAGCAGAAACTACTTGAAACCCATCACAAACTTCTCTTCACAATCCGCAGCAGAAGAACCCTCTATAGCAGAAACTACTTGAAACCCATCTTATAACCTAGCAGACCTACAAACTAAACACAGTATCTCTTTAATACCAACCCAATCTCTTGATAAACCTCAATCTAACCAATCAATTGAGATTTGAATTGGGTGAAAACCAGCAGGAGGAAGTAAAACGACCAAAAGAAGGAGATGAAGAAGATTAAGATAACAAATTTGAATTGGGTGAAAACCCTAAATTAAAAACAGGAGCAGATTAAAATCCATGGAAAATTATTGATTGGGTGTTTAAATTTCGAATTTGGAATTTGGAATTTGGTTTCTCAGTTTCGTTTGTTTTCGGGGAGATGAATTTATTTGGTGAGAGGGCAAAAAAAAAAAAAAAAAAAAAAAAAAAAAAAAATAAATAACGGTTGAAATGGTTGGTTTTATTAAAAACCTTAATCTCCCCGCTATCCCAAACCGGCCTATAATAAAAGAACGGAGGGAGTAATTCAAAAGGCATTAAGCAAAACACACACATTTAGATATAGAAATGATCAATCATGTACTACTACCTAGAATAGGTTACAGTACTTGACCATCTATGATCTAGTACATTGAATGATCAATATAACATTTTAATGCTCTGAATTGTAAGTGACACACGATCACGATCCAATTAAAGAGATCAGCATGAAAGAAATAATACCAGGAAAATATTAAACCCCTGTATCATGATCAATCACTCTAGAAAGAACATTTTGGTTGGCTTTATTGATACACACCTCCAGAAAGGGACCAATAATTAGAGCACGTTAACTCACCACAACAGCGTGTGGGGAATCCACATCCATTGTAGGAACATTGGAAAGCCTGAGGCTGAGCATCTACATAAGCAAAAAAGATCGGAAGGATCATAACCACAACCACCGCAAGAAATAAACTCCTGAATGTTTTGCTTTCCATAACTTAGTAATGTGTTTTTCGTCTTATTTATCTTGATATATGAGTGAGTAGTTCTCCTCATCCATACATATATATAGCTCGTGTTTGTGCATCAAAAACCATTCATCTAACGTAGGCCGGTGGGAATACAAAACTCATCCGAAAGTCTTTGGAGATTTAATTGCTAAAAGTCCAAAATGTTATTTTTGGAATTTCCGATTAGGAACAGTAAGTTCAAGAATTTCACCCTTTATTAAGTCATGTTCCGGTAAACAGCTCAAATCGTTGTGCCAGTATACTTAATAATTATGTAATGTCAGGTTGTATGTGCATTATTGGAACATTCAATAAACCAATCATTCAACATACCAGAGTCATCATCAGTGGTGGAGCCAGAACTTCGTTGTTGGGAGGACAAATACTAACGTTGGCGAATCACAACTTTGTATACTATGACGGCCGAAGGTCGCACAAATTTTTTTACTGTCTTTTTCAAGTTTTTGCTATATAACGTACACTCCAGATGCTACAAAAGTTGCAAAATGCTTAGATTTGTGGTAATTTATCAAAAAAAAAAATTGTTTTTTTGGGGGGACAATTATGCAAAATCTATAATTTCCAAGCCTAATTTGGCGACTTCAAAAATTCTAGCGAGGACAACTGTCCTCCCTTGTCTCCATTAAGCTCCGCCACTGGTCATCATGAAAGCTGAACTAAAAATAGAACGTGATAATGATAGCTGAATCAAAAATAAAACGTGATAAAGCTAGATAAAGGAGAAAAGGTTATGGCATTATTGACAGTGGTGGCGGAAGTTGTTTCGGTGTAGAAAGAGCGGTGGTGATTTTACTATTGGAGAATACCGGTGGCCGGTGAAAAATAAAATGCACTCATGTACGTCCTTCAACGGTGGCCGGTGAAAAATCCAATATTCTTGTGTTTAGTTTTTTCATTCGACTATGTATAATTTAGATGCTTTAATATTTCAGTTTTATACTCACTTGCTAAGTTATCGCATAGAACAACATCATATAGAAGATTGATACGAACCACCAGGCGAAGGAAATCGCGCTTACGACGATGGGGAACAAAATGTGGAAGAAGCAAGAAGAATATTGCAAAGGCTAATCCAAATGCCTCATCGAAATCAACATCATCAACGAGTTGAGGATCTTGAGGGCGATATTGAAGCACAGTTTAACATCAGAAATGAAAGGCGTAGATGCAGAAGGAAAGAAGCAGAAGAGCGGGAATATCAACAGGAAGTGCGTCAAAATATAAAAGATAATAGATAAAGGCAAGTGCGACTTAAAATACCAATGCAATAAGATCAGGGAATTAATCAAACTATACTAAGAGAGCTAGATGAGATGAGGGCCATGATGATAGCTCGAAAAGATTGAGGAAGAAGACAGCTAGAAGAGGCAATAGAAGAAACAAGAAAATCATCTTTTGTGAGAAGAATACAATATGCATGGATTCCAAACATATGTACTCTGGAAACATTTACTAGCATTTTCGATGGGACTTCATGTGCAATCCAACACATTAAGGCGTACAACTTATCTCTTTTGGAGTGGGCGCACAAAGATGCGGTATTATGTAAATACTTTCCTGCTAGCCTAGCAGAAGAAGCTCAAAAGTGGTTCGATGGGTTTCCAATGAGAACTATTAGATTATTTGATCACCTACAGAGCATATTCTTGGGAGCATACAAGCAACAACATGTTACGCCCTGGAATGGAAAAGGTATTCAGCTTAAGGCGAAGAACTAATGAAAGCTTACGCAACTTAACAACGCGCTGGAGGACAATGTGTAGCGAAATGACAGGAAGAGTAGAAGAAAGAAACTTGATATTGGCTTTCATTAACGCCCTTTTTCCAACTGATCTATTGTACACACATATATTTAGGCTAAAAGATACCCTGATAATGACGGAATTGCGTGAGTATCAAGAGGAATACATGTCTCTTGAGGAAAAACAAAAAGATATGGAGTAATATCCTATTGCTGTTGCAAATAATAAAGAAGGGAATGCACGACTCCTACCAAAACAACAAACGCAGTTGCAAGCACATCTTCAGAAAGTCAAGAGAAAACAACAACAGCGGAGCAGCAAGTGGCAATGAATAGTAGAGATCAAGAAATGTTCGATAGAGAATATAGAGAAAGGCAATATAACAACCTTTCTAGAAATAACAAAAATGCAAGGATTGATAATCAAGTAGAAGGATATGGAGTTCAGAAAACATATTATAATCAAGGACCAGGTGGAGGCAACTATAGGGTATATGAAGAAGTAAAAATGCCATACTTAAACACTACAATAGATAAGATATGGGATGCGGTGATCTTAATGGAAGAAATACTGACACCACCAAATTTTGGAGCAGAACCACCATTAGGGAAAAGGAGTCGAGAATTTTGTGCTTATCATCGTTTTCACGGCCACATCACCAATAATTGCTGAAATATGCGAAGAATTATACTGAGGATGATTGATCAAGGATAATTAAAGCACTTCTTAGCCGTAACACAACAAAATTTACCTCCACCACCAGAAGGACCAACACCAGGAATGGAGAATGGAAAGAATACCTATCTGATTGAAGTAGGCACAAGCGCGAAGAATTTGTATTGCAATTAGATTATTCTCTCATTCAGAAGTATAGAGGATTTCCATGATAATGTGCTAAGCCGAGTTTATGCGAGCGATAATGACGGAACAGAGATATGCAACTTAGCAAAAATACCACCACTTCAAGATTGGCAGAAACAACCTATATCATTCAGTGCAGAAGAAGTCCCAGTAGGCGGAGAATTGCATGTCATCCCATTGGTTGTTAAGCTAGAAATTATACCGAAGTTGAAGAATGGAAAAGAGGAAGATGATGATGTAGACGCGTGGGCGATAAACAAAATTCTAATAGATTCTAGCAGCTCTGTAGATATTTTATTCTACCACGCGTACAAAACCATGGGCGGTAAAGATTCAAACCTGATTCCTTCAACTTACAAATTTATGGGTTCCATGGATCGACAAACAAACCTAAAGGAGAAATCACCATGCGAATCCCGCTTAAAAATATAACTACAGAGGTGGTTTTGTGTGTAGTCGATGTCGAATCACCATATAATGCTTTGATAAGTTAACCTTGGCTACACGGAATATTAGGAGTTGCATCAACCTTCCATCAATGCATCAAATTTGCGTTACCGCAAGGGATAGGAATGATAAGAGGAGACACTACAGAGGTGAAAAATTGTAATGAAATAAATATCGAGAAAAGTGAAGAGCATGCGAGTAAGAGAAGAAACTGGAAAGAAGAGATCAAGGAAAGCAAAAGAAAGGAAAGATTGATGGTTGATGTTCTCAGTAAGGGCGGAGAAATGAAGCAAAGTTGCATAAAGGTGAAAACATCAGCATCAGATCCTGACTATGTAAAGTGTGTCAAAGAAGGGGAGTTCCAACCAGGAGAATTAGTAATGCGGGAAATACCGCCTTATCAGAAAGGAAAAGACAGAAGTATTACTATTGCGTGGGATGGACCATACATCATAAAGAAGGTTATGGGAAACGGAATGTATGAATTGATGTAAATGGAATGAGAAAATGTGGAACAAAAAATGGATCAGCCTTGGAACCAAGCGTATTTGAAGAAGTATTACCCTTAGGCGGCGCGACAATCATAACATCCTTAAAAAGCGCATTTTCTGAGCAGGAGAATTATCATGAAGAATGATGTATTTCAAATAAGTAATTGCTATGAAGAAGAATTCTAAAGGAAGAAGACATCTGCATTGTATGGATCAAATTTATGAATGAAAATGAAAAGTTTCTTCTTCAACATAATCAAATACTTTATACATAGTACAAGTATAAGAAAAAGGAAATAATAAGCCCTTAAAATAAGACCTTAATAGGAGGAAATAAAAGTTAAAACCTCTTATTAGATAGGCTAGGCATCCGATTGTGGCGTGCACCCTAGTTCGTATACATGCAAGAGGCAATAATAAGACCTTACGCGTGTCACAATCGGGGAAAATCAAGTAATGCATGTCTCATGGGAAGGCAATACCACCCTGTAACCTGGGTCATGAAAATAGGGGCGAAACAAAAGACTATCCAGTAGAGACTCTTGTGTCTCTCATAAGGAGTGTAGAAACTCGATCAGGGCGCGGCGGACCGGCGGTACACGGTTGAGTCAAGGTACCTGGGGCGTCAAGAGCGTTCCCAGCCATTCTTGGAAAGTATTGACTATGATACAGTCGGTCCTCAAGAAACCCCACTTAGGGTGTGACCTCGAAAGGGGTCACGAAAACAACTGATTGTCGGCATAATCGGAGGGGAAGAGCCCAACCTAACCCGTTAAGGGTAAGCTCCCTTGAAGGGGCAGTCAGGGGAATATAAGGACGGCACCCTCCATTAGGGAGCTGAATTGTGTCAAAGACGTCAATATCATGGGGCTATGACTCAAGGGAGAGTATAGGCCTATCGTATTGATGCGTCAATATATCCTGAAGAGGCAATAATACTTGAAAGGGTAATAACTGCTTGCGATTTCTCCGCCCTACCGCAAATAATACCCTTGGGGCAATCATAAGACCTATCAACAAGGGTGGGCTAAATAAGACCTCTACATAGGGAGGCATAATAAGACCCCATAAGAAACACAAAATACCTAAAAAATTGTAACTAACATTATTTTGCAGGACACATACAAATGAGATAATGCCTAACAAGGAAAGACAAGAGGATATATACGAATAAAAGACAAAGACAAATAGTCGCACATAAAAAGAAAAGAAAAGAAAAAAACTGAGGAAAAACAAAGGCGAAATTACAAATCAAAGGAATGCAAAAAAAAAATATGAGAAAGGAAAAGAAAAGTAAACATGCGATGAAGGTATGAGTAAAATCAACTGATATTATTAAGGAGATATTTACGCCTATGCAATGTTTCACGCGTTCAAAATAGTTAAAAGTATGTTAATTATTAATACACGACTGCATAACCCATAGCTATAAAGACTAAGAACAGAGGCAAGTATGAGAATACAAAGGCAAAAGAAGAGTGTTATTTGCCTTTATAGGATATAATTATGCAGATCTTATTACTAGTCATAGTCAATTTATTATGATATTAGAAGAAACGGTGTTTTGTTTTATTAATAGTTAAGTGCATGAAAGAACGCAGAAATTATAAAAAAAAAACATCCATAAACAAAGGGGAGCTTATACACATAGAAAAGGGGTATGTACATGCGGTCATTTTTGCGACAAATAAAGAAAAAGACGAAGGGTGGCAAAGATCATTAATACATGTGGTTATTTTCGCCTACATACATCTTCAACATTCTTAACAGTCTTCACCCCGAATCTTCTTCAACCTCTGAGTCGCTTTCATCGTAATCCTCTTCACTCTCAGAAAGTTCTATTTCTTTTTCATTAGGAGGGAACGGTAGGAAAGTCAAACTCTACGAGGGGAAGATCATACTCAATACAGATGTCATCAGCCTGCAACTTAACTTGTTAATTTTGAAGACGAAGCGCGTTCTTCTTGGTGTTAGAGACATCAACCACCGGCTTTTCTTGCAGCCTACGATACTTGGAATCTCTAGCAGAAAGTTTCAGTTTTAGATCATTGATTTGTTGAAGATGCTCTTGCTCAAAAACTACAGAAGAAGGAAGAAAAAATTAGTGTCGTGCAAGAAAAAAAGATAGAAAAAGGGGGGCACAAAATTAAAAAGCAGGTTATATTTAAAGAAGAATTTTAAGCAACCTTCTCTTTCAGAAATAATAGCATTGACCACTTCAGCATAATCATTCTATAAACTAACATTGGTAGCCAAACCTGTCCTAGCATTATAAATAACCCTTGCATCCCATTCAAACTCATCATTACTTTCTATAAGAAGATGAGAGCGAATCATATATTCGCGAGCAGTCAAGGAATCAATTTTCCTTTAAAGCGCAAGCACCCTTAAGTATCACATTATCTTTTTCAGTTATAATAGTGCTCCTGCTTTTTGACTCCAAATCCTTAATTGTTTCCTTGGCTTTATGAAGCTGGGATATAAGTTTGTTATTAACAAATAACATTAACCTATGCTCGATTTTAAGGGTTTCATATGTTGATCTGAGCTTCTCCAAACTAAGAACGTCTAATTCATCAATCGAAGGGTTATTTAAAGCGGCATTAAGATGCTCTAAGAGGATAAAATCTTCCACAGGATAATTGATGGCTTGATCGGATAAGTTATAAATTTATGCAAATACATGACATTAAAGAGGGCGAAAAATGTCGCATCAATGTTTAGATGGGAAAAAAAGTGAAATACATACCGATAAATTGTTTATTTCTTTTACGGAGCTCCAATACATCGTGCTCATAAGAGGAAAGATCTCCTTTGACTTAGAGATTATCATTTTCAAGATTGCAAACTTTTTCGCGTAGGTCGTTGATAACAACATGGGACATGCGCGAATTCTTCATCGATATAATGAAAAAAGAAATTATGAGCTATGGGAATAAAATTAGAGTTCAATGAATGGATTAACACAAGAAAAATAAACTCACCAAAGATTCAATGGCAAGCCCAAAATTAGAAGGAAAAACAGAGGCAATTCCATGAAGAGATTCGTGATTTGATGAGGGAGCTTCACAGAGTTTAACCACCGCATCACATGCACGAGTTAGTAAGGGGTTATTGATAGTCGACAAAGAGTTGATAAAAAGATCATAAAGAATCGCCGTGGAAGAAACAGAGGCAGAATTATCAGGAGAAAGTACAGTGTCATCGTGAGAGCAAATGTTCGCCGGAGTGGGAGAAGATCTCTTTCTCTTCTTCAAAGTATTCCTATAAGCATATTTTGGAGCTACCTGTTTATTTTTACCTTTTGCCTTTGAAGGAAGGTAATCAATATTCTCAGATTCATTAGCGGATCCGGTAGCATCCTCAAGCTCGACCTGCACGCTCCATGTTAGATAAGAAACAGAGGCAACAATATCGTTAAAATGGATCAAGTTATTTCTTACTTCCTTGGAGCGCGAAGGTAACGCCTCCAAGAAATTCTTCTCCATATTCTTCTTCTTCAGCTGCTGGAGATGAGAGCGGAAATAAGTAGACTAAGGGGATAAAAGGAAAAGAGAAATAAAGGGGAGATATTAAAATAAGTATACCCTTTTTTGTTCCTCAGTCCAATGAAAGACCCAAGGTTTGTAAGTAGCAAGATTATCAGGAATAGGGAGGATAGATCCATCAACACCCTTTCCAGTAATATATGGACCTTCCATAATAAGAGGAAACTTCACCCAGCGAGTATCCTTTGATAAGCGAGCAAAATCATTAGCTTTGTTGTGAAAATCAACATCGTGCATAATCCTTTCATGATCTGCGAAGCCGTCCGCCCTCATCAAGCGAATACCCCATCGATGACGCTCGTTAGAAACAAGGGCGACATCATAATGATTAAAAAAGTTCTCTACCGTATAGTCTTCTCTCTTAGGTAGAACTTTTACATATTGAGGATAGAGGGATTCCAAGCCAGCAGCGCGCCGAGAATACTCCACCATGATTCTAATGCTATCGCCACTAAGTTGAAATATTCCACGGGATAATTGATTTTTTTCCAGTAGCTCATAAAAATGAGGAATTTCAGGGTTGTAAAGAGGAATGAGAAGCCTAACAGAAAGTTTCCCAAGTGAAATAATGACTCTCTGTTCATTCTATTGCTCAGACGCGAACCAATCAAGTCCAAGCACGGTATTATGACTTGAACCCTTAGGGACTGTCAGAGTAATTCCTTTGGGTTTAAGCTCATCCTTTATCCTCACGAGTTCTTTAAGAAATTTATGTCCAGCTCGAGGACCCATTTAAATTATGGGAATAATTAAATAAAGTTTGAAATCAGAAGAAGATCAAATCAATCGAGATTAAGATAATCAAGATTGAATCAAGATTTCAAAAGGATAAAATATAAATTGAAAGAGAATGATAAATTTGAAAAGGAAAGATGAAAAGGGGGATGAGGTAAGCTGTAGCAGAAGAGTAGCAACAAAAGATGGAGATTATAGAGGAAAAAAGGAAAGAAGGTTAAAGAGGAGAATAAAGACGTATTAGGGTAGATAAAAGATTTATCCCTTTTTCATCTCACAGGCACATTAATTAGGAAAGAGATAAAGAGAGTCGGTTACCAGTAAAAAGGAGATTCAATAGAAGACGTGTCAATCAATGGGTGGTAAAGATAACACGTGTAGATGGTCATGCAGAAATTTTGGAAAAATATCGGTCGGTTAGAGGAATACGAAAAGGTGGGTCAATGCGGCAAAATAAGACTTCTCTTATCCCTTTTTCCTTCGAAAAGAACGATATGAGAAGAGGAAAAATGTGGGTGCAAAATATCGCACACTTCATAGTAAGGCGAATAAATCATTTAATAGCAGGAGAATATAACGCATTCACTATTTTTCTGCTGACGGATTGGATGACGTCACCAAATCACACCAAAAGTGTGAAGATCAGCGCGGCAATTAAAAGCAGAGCGCGACAACTATAATTAAAGGCGGTTATAACGCCCTCCCAGATCTGAAAATATGGGCTTATTAGCTGTCCTCCACTATGTAACCCCTATAAAAGAGACCAGAAGCCATTATAACGGGAGAGATCTTTTTTGAGAGCTGAGATAAGAATTTTAGGAGAGAGAAAGTTGTTTGGATCCCAAGTTAGGATTTTCATACATCCATATTGTATTTGTTCTATCTTTTAAATGAAATGATTTAGTGTTTTTCTCATGATGTCTTAGATTCTACTTGTATCTTTACTTGGGTGTTAGTTGTAGGATTTACTGCAACTACATCTATCATGGACTGATAGGTATCAATGACTGAATTTTTGTACAATCATCATGTATGTAGTAAACCGCACACCACGTGTATGCAACATTGGAGACTTTTAATGCATACAGTTGATCGAACATGATACGCAACATTGGAGACTTTTAATGCATACGGTCGATGACGAAACACGTACAATAATAATCTCATATATGTAATATACATTGAAAGGCGTGCTGTTGATTTAGAACTAACTCAATCATGCACTCTCATTACCGAGGATGCATGGGGTAGAATACAAGCTCTGTGAATTCAACTGATTGGTTATCTATAGTAAGTAATGAATCAAGGGATGCAATCATCTATCTTGAAACTGATCCTTTCAACCGTTTTTCACGAAGAATTCATTCAAAGATTGTGCCTAGTATCTCATGAGAATACTGGTGGTTAAAGGTCAATTTGTAACTACAATCTCATCACAAAATCTTTTATTGTCTCTAAATTTCTTATTCTTTCAGGATAGTTCTAGTTGAATGATCGTTGCCCTAAATACAGCTCATTATCCTTTATCGATTCATTCCTGTAGTTTCTGGTTGTCTTTATATAAACACAAAATTGGTCAATTAACCCAATAAATATAATTCCTGGGTGAAAAAGACATGTAAAATTTGATATTGTTTAAATGGACGAAAATGTAAAAATAACAAGGATGTAAACAGTTTCATCCTACCCATTTTCAAATATTTTTTTTTATTTTTAATTTACATCAGGATGCATCCAATTTCATCCTCGCTTTTTCTTAAGTTTAAGCCAAGATGAATCCATTTTAATTCTTGCAATTTTTTTGGTGTCCATTTCACCCATACTAATTTTTACTCGTCCATTAGAACCATGTTTTAAAATATTTGGCCAAATGACCCATTTTCCGTTATATAAACTCGTTCGGCTAACACTAATTTTCAATACAATCACAATCATCCTAATATTCAGCTAAGGAAACAATAGGTATCAATTATTATAGCAATGGCTCATACTCATGGTATTTCAGGTCTAGTTGGGAAACTTGTTATTGAATCGGAGGTTAACTGCAACGCTGACAAGTATTACGAAATATATAAGCACCATGAAGATCTTCCAAGCGCAATTCCTCATATTTTCACTAGCGTCAAAGCTGTCGAGGGACATGGAACTACTTCTGGTTGTGTTAAGGAGTGGCACTATAATATTGATGAGGGCGTACATGGCCAATAAGTACATCAGTATTGTCTAATTCATTTTCTTACTTTTTATTTATTATCGATCGGCACTTCGAATTGTTTTACGGTTATACTAATGTGTTTGTGTACGCAGAGAGTAAATCAATTACATGCAAGGAGAGAACTACGTATATAACGATGAAACAAAGACGATATGTCATAGCGTATTCAAAGGAGACTTGATGAATGATTACAAGAAGTGGGACGCAATACTTGTTATTGATCCCAACAAAACTAGTCATAAAAACCCAAGGTGACCAAACTTGTGGTACAAAAACCCCACTCAAATGTTGGGATTCATTAAAACTTTATCTTAAACGAAATTGATATAAAAACCCAAACTTTAAAAAATTGATACAAAAAATCCTAATTTCAAAATTGGTTTCATCAAATTTTATGATGAAACCAAAAATTGGTTTCGTCAAATTCTATGAGGTTTCATCAAATTTTGTGATGAACTAAATTTTGGTTTCATCAAAATTTCGTTTTTTTGGGGTTTTGTGTTACTTTTGTTTTGGCAGGTTTTTTGTGAATGGATAGTGACACCTTTGGGGTTATAACTCGTGGACCGCCAACATTGATTATGAGAAGATAAATGAGGATTCTCCTTCCTATCCTTTATTTGTATTTCTTTCAACAGATCACCGAAGACTTGAACACTCACCTCTGTGCTTCTGATTAAATTATCAATGGGTCCGTCGGATACGTCTGCAAGTATGAATACCACTGATAAATGCGTCCGTACCTGTTGTTTTCTTCATTTCTTTTTGTTATGGAGTGTTTTTCGTCCACTATCTGAAATTTTTATTGAAAATCAAGGCGTAATAATAATGTGTTACTCCCTCCGTCCTTAAATAGATGAGCTATTTCACTAACCAATAGGATATTTCTAAAACTACCCTTTTAATTGATTATTTTTTCTATAAGAAATATGTATAATTTGATAATCATGTTTATATTCGTTGCGTAGGTGTTTTAAAATGCTTTTCAACGGTATAAAGTTTATAAAAAACCGTGGTATAGTTTAAGAGATAAATTGTTTCTAAATTTTACTAATTATTGCCCATTAGAGTATAATTATAAAAAATACTTAAATATACTCGACTTTTCTCATCTAATTATGGACGGAGGGAGTATTTAAGTAATTGGATTCTTACTACTATCCATGATTTGGCAATGCATGCCTTCCTTGTGCATAAAGAAAGTGTACTGTATGCATTGATGTGAAGAAGTGATAAATCTATTCATTTTAACAACAACAATGGCAGCAACAACATCACAAATATTCTCCTTCAACTTCAGATATATGAAAATCCCAAAGAATGGTAACCACAAATTAGAGTTAGTAGCTAAGCAAATTAATGTAAGAGGTGCCTCTATTCTTAGCCCCTAGGAAATACAAGCCTTCCAACTCTTGGCATTGAAAATCGTGTATTAGATACTCCCTCCGCCCATATTATATAGGCGGAATTTTGGTTTTTGTTTGTCCCACTAAATAGGCGACTTTACTTTCCAAGATGAATTTTTCCATATATACCCATATTTATTGTACATAGGTAATTGTGTTGGAAATAAGACGAAGGGTAAAACAAGAAAAAACATATAAAATTATGAATCTCATGCAATTTTCTTAATCTAAGAGAATTTTCTCTCTCTGCCTATCTATGTGGGACGGAGGGAGTAACTCATTGCGTGGTAGGTGCAGAATTTGCTTTGAAACATGTGTAAATACTAACCGGAAATTCCTAAATGTACTCCATAGAAAATTTCATAATTAAGGGACATTATTGATGTCATAATAAGATGTGATTACAAGGAACGATATGAACATAATGAAAGAAGAAGAGTAGTCTTCGTTCCCCTGTGAGATTTGAAGAGAAAATTTGGTAATGCTCATCCTCCTTCCTTGTAGGTGCATGATAAAAAAGATACTCCAGCGTTGGCCTTCGGGTGTTAGTAATAAAATTCTAACGAAAGTGTATGTATGCATTCGAATGAACTGTTATATATTCCATAAGGAAAAGAATTCCTTAAAATTATGTTTAAGTACGCAACCAGAAACTGCTACCTTCAGCTACTGATTTCAAAGAAAATACATGACCACTTGGCAAACAGAAGATCAAGTTACTGCTCGCCGCTGCAGAACTGACTAATGCTGGTTATGGTGTGCCTTGAGTTGAAAAAGATTGCCTAATGACAACTGAAAACTCATTTTGCAAAGGTTAAGTACCTGGGACAATTCTCTCTCTCTTTTTTCTTTTTTTTTCCCCTTGCAAAGGTTAACCATCACTTGACATTGCGTACGTGGAACACTTTTAATACTGACTACGGGCCTATGTTTATTCCCTGTTATTCCCCGCACAATATTGGTTAAAAAGACCAAAATCAATAATTCATGGGTGAAAAAGATATTTAAATTTTGATACTGTTTAAATGGACAAAAATATAAAAATAGCCAGGGATGTAACCGGTTTCATCCTACCTATTTTCAAATATTTTTTCTTATTTATAATTCTGACGAGGATGTATCCAGATTTCATCCTTGCTATTTTTTAAGTTTAAGCCAGGATGAATCCAATTTCATCCTTGCTATTTTTTTTTTGTGTCCATTTCACTCATAATAATGTTTACTCGTCCATTTGAACCATGTTTTAAAATTTTTTGGACAAATGACCCATTTTCCGTATTCCCCGTAAGTCACTATACAGAAAGTTTTGAGTCTAGGATGGAGTGGAGCTAATAAAAATGAACGTGCCTTTGTGCTTCATTTTGACTGTTAGATGTGTGACCTTTAATCACATGCATCCTCCATCCTTTGCAAGTGTGATATAGACTACTCAGCTGGTAGTAGTAGGACTGTACCCCCCAGTGTTACTGTCTAGGTCCCAAATTTGTGCTCGTTCAATATAGAAAGCTAGAAACATGCTACACTTATATAGGTGTAAAACGTGTCCGCCCAGCGCAGTTACAACTCAGTTTATAAAGATTTTTTTGAAGAAGTCAATTATTTTGGATGAAAGTTATACACAATATTAGTTGGGAGCGAGGCCTAAGCGTTAAGTCCAGTTTTTTATACATAATATTATTCATATTCTCATTCTCGATTTTATAATGTTGGGTTATTACTTATTAATCCAAATAACAAAAATGGGAGCCAGATTATCCAATGCATAGCTTTGGGTGTAGTAATTTGAGATCCTTATAATTCTAAAATTTGAACTTGATCGAAAGATTAGACATCAAAAACTCATACGTCCATTTAACCAAACTATTGTAGGAAAACTCCCCAAAGGAACATTGATAAAATGGTTTTCATACTTTTTATATAATTTTTCTCCCATAAAGCTGCAACCAATTTGTAAGAATCGTCTTACATTGGTTCAGTCTTAACCAATGCCGTCACGGCACGGGTTATATCTAGTATTTTTCAAAAATACGTAGTAGAGCTTAGCCCACTCCAATGCAAGCCCAGCTGAATGTAGTTCCGCCCTTGTCGGCAGCCCATCATGGACCGACAGGTTTCCACGATTGAATAGTAATTTGCAAACCCCACACCACATGTGCACAATGGAGAATTGCATTAATGAAGGCAATTCATATTTTTTAATGCATACAGTTGATCGAACATGATGTGCAAAATTTTCATTTTTACGATTTTTTGCTGATTAATCGGCGAAACATGTACAAGCTCAATAACAAACTCAAATATGTAATGTACCCTGAAAGGTGTGCTGTTGATTTTCTCATTACTAGCCATGTCAATTCAACAGGTTGGTTATTTATAATATAAGCGACGAATTACGGTATAATTTCTATAAAGTAATACTTAATAATATAATATTCTCTTTAAAATAAAAATATATATATATATATATATTAATACATTCCCATTAATTAATAGATAACGATTATTACATTAACTAGTTGGAAGCCTAACAAGCTAAGCTCCAACGACATACTACTACATTAATTGAACAGGGTTCTTTGTTGCTATCAACGGGCCTCATGGGGAACCTTGCCAAGGGGAGCCGAAACGGCGGGAGGGGGGGCGAGATTGTGTCACAAGGGGGGCAAACTAACACTACCTTCCATGTTAATTCCTGCAATATCACGCCATTGGGGACTCGAACCTGGGACCTCCTGGAGCGCATTAAACTTTGGGGAACGGGGATGACCAGCTGAGCTAGGGGCCCGTTCTAATAAAATTTCCTAGTCCCGACTCGGGCCCCTATTGCTAAAATAATAAAAAAAATTCAATAAAATCATAAAATAATACATTTCAAAAATTTCTCTTAAGCATTAATAGGTCTAAAATAATATATAAAATAATAACGCTAAAAATAAAAAATAAATTTCATACATGTTAAATTTTCTCCAAATATGATCCAATATTGATTTGATTTTACTGGCACTTTTAGGGGCGACCCCGAAAGAATTAGGGGCGACACTAAAAGACAAAAAAGGTCACCCAAACGTAAATCTAAGCTACCCCTTATCTTCGATTTTTCGAAATGGCCAATATGCCCTTATATAATCGGTAGCCAACACCATAATCGGTAGGTAAACATGCAATCGGTAGGTTAAATTAAAATATACCTACCGATTGTTGTGTAGATACTTGACCAATAATCGATATTATAATCGGTAGCTTATCCAACTTGTAAGATCATAGATTATAAGGAGCCCATATTCACCAGCCAAATTCCATTGGTTTTGAGAGGTGCGGAGCCAACCATAACCACTAGGCTTGAGTCAGGATGTAACCATAATCGGAAGATAAATAGATTACATAAACTACCGATTATAAGTTGCCCCAAATTTAGTTTTTCTAAAATCCTTCACGTAATGAATTTTGAAATCTACCATAATCGGTAGGGTACATAATTATATAACCCACCGATTATAACGAGCCCCTGATCCAACTTTTGCCATATTTCATGGGTTTTGAGTGCACACACCCGACCTTAACCACTTGGTTTGCGTTTTGGATGCGACCATAATCGGGAGTTAAATATATTACCAACCCATCCGATTATGGGTTGCCCCAAAATGAGTTTTTTCTAAAATCATTCATGTGATGAATTTTGAAATCTACCATAATCGGTAGAGTTAACAACTTAAACACCTACCGATTATAAGGAGCCCTGAGATCGAACCCTTGCCAAATTCCATAGGTTTGGAGTGTACAGAGCCGGAGCATAACCATGTGGTTCGTGATTTGGATGCGACCATAATCGGGAGTTCAATATATTAACAGACCCTCCGATTATGGTGTTGTTTGGTTACAGAAACCATAGTTGTTTTTTAGTATAATAATCGGAAATTAACGAAACCACAAACCTCCGATTACAAATATTCGGTAGTAAATGCGCTCAATTTCTTTCCGATTATGGTGTTGTTTGGTTACTGAGAACAAATTTTTTTACATATAACAATCGGAGGGAACATTACAAATAAACCAACCGATTATTGTTATTCGTAAGTGAAGGTGCACATTTACCTTCCGTTGTGGTGTTGTTTGGATACGAAGACGTGGTTTTCTTTACACATGATAATCGGAGAGAAAAGTATATTAGCAATCCTCCGATTCTCGACCAAATATTTTGCACAATCCCCGAATCGGTAGGTTAATAACGTATAAACCTACCGATTCTCGACTAAAAATTGGAACATCCCCGAATCGGTAGGTTAATATATAAACCTATCTTCCCGATTGTGTTCCAAAATTCAACACTTTCATGTCTCTTCGTGTGATTAAACTTGCGAGTCATCGTTAAATGCATAAAATGTGTAAAATAACTGTTCTTAATCCATAAACATAACGAAACAACTAATATTCCGACACAATCTTTGAAAACGACATAATCCGACATAACCAACATAAACAAAGTTATCCATAAAGTTAACGAAAAACATCGAGAGTTTACAACACCGAGAGTTCACTTGTTCCTATTTGCTTTGACTTTGCGATTTTTATTAGCTCTACGACTTGGACCAGCATCATCATGACTTTCGAGGAGGATTTTTCTTTTCGGCTTGTCCTACTTCTTCTGCTTGTTCAATTTCTGGTTGTGATGGTGGAGCACTTGGTTGAACACCTTCTTGGATTGGTTGTGATAGAGAAGCACTTGGTTGAACAACTTCTTGGATTGGTTGTGATTGAGAGGCACTTGGTTGAACACCTTCTTGGATTGGTTGTGATTGAGAGGCACTTGGTTGAACACCTGATTGAACCGCTTCAAGATTGAGGGGCACTAGGTTGAAACTGACTTCTTGGCTTGCTTGTTGAGTTCCAACTTGACCACTTGAAGCGGCGTTAGCGATCCCTAGCTCTCCTTGCACTAGGCATCGGGTTCCGACGCCTATCCTTCCTTGCACTAGCCGAGACAATTGAGTCTTGGATGTTTTTACCTACTTTATCCCTAAACAACAACAAAAAGTACAACGGGTTATGAAACTAAATATTCGGTTGGTTGATTTAACAAATTGCCTCCGATTATTCACAATCGTAAGTATCAGTTAACCTAAAGCTACCGAATACGTATAATCGGAAACAAAATAAACTTTTTTGTGTTCGAATATGTTTATCTACACACAATAATCGGAACCTAAAGTTCAACATAACCCTCCGAATTCCACACAATCGGAAGCCTAACAAAACTAATGTCTACCGAATATGCGTCTCTTTGTATCCAGAACAAATCAAGTTGTTAGCCTAAACAATCGGAAAGATATTACAGAATATTTCACCCGATTATTGCGTCTCTAATACTTGTTCTTCCCTAGTTTATTCGGAAGGATAAATCACAATTAGCTTACGATTATGATTGAATTAGGCCTCAGTAATGAAAAACGTTATATAATCGGTAGGATACCTAAATTTTTAACACCCGAATATGACAAAATTTCTCGTGAAATGAAGAGTTCGACCACAATCGGAAGTTTATAACAATACCTAACCTACCGATTCTGGTAATAACCGAAAACCCTAAAAAAAATAAACATGGATTCGTCCAATTGAAGCAAAATAAACCAAATTAATGGTAGAATCTTACCTAATCGGCGCCATTTGAAGTTGCCCGAGAGTTTGGCTATCAGACGCCTACTTCATCGTCTTCGTGTTCTTCGGGTTCGTGAGTTAAAACCTCTTTATTACGGGCATGCAATCCAATATTCGGATCCTCACCGCGCACAACGTTTTTGGTTCGAGCTTTCTTACGTTCCGTTTCTTTCATCTTTATAGAAAATAATCGACGATGATTCGATTCGACGATGAACGATGTATAGCGAGGAGAGGGGGAGAGTTTTCCTCTCTGCGCAATCGGAAGGAAAGAGGAGAAGAGGAGTTGAAGTTGAAGTTGAAAAGAAAATGAAATGAATTTGAATTTAGGTCGACTTTGGTTTTATCTCAAACGGTTATTAATCGGTAGGTAATACCACCTCATTAGCTACCGATTGTTGAGTAGCCAAAACTCGGTAGAAATGGTTACTTATAACCTACCGATTATTGGAAGCCCCAAATTGAGCATTGGCCAAATTCCCTAGGTTTTGAGGGGTGCAGAGCCGACCATAACCATGTGGTTCGTGATTTGGATTTAGCCATAATCGGAAGCCAAATAGGTTACCCAACCTCCCGATTATAGGTTGCCCCAAAATGAGTTTTTTGTAAAATCATTCATTGTAGGAAATTTGAAATCTACCATAATCGGTAGTCTACTCAACTTAATAAACTACCGATTGTAAGGAGCCCCAGATCGAACCCTTGCCAGAATCCATAGGTTAAGAGGGTACAAGGCCAGGCCTAACCATGTGGTTCGTGATTTGGATGTAGCCATAATCGTACGGAAGATAGGTTCCAAAACCTACCGATTATAGGTTGCCCCTAAATGAGTTTTTTCTAAAATCCTTATTTCCACACCAAATATTTGAAGTCACTCATTTTATTGAATCGAAAAAAACATACATATAGTTGAAATAAAATAGAAGTAAAACACATAAAATTGTTCAATACATCGCCTAGGGATTCTCTACGAGTTTAATTATATTGGGCGAATTGCCATTCAACTTCCTCCAAGAGAGTGTAGCAGTCCTCGTGCGAAACTCATGACCGTACCTTAATTCGTGGCTCCGACCCAAAGTATACTGGGAAAACAATTTTTAAAATAAGTTAGCGTTGTTGAATAATCATAACCAAATAAAGAATTTTTGATAAGAGGCCTATTGATTCACAAACTTACTCTACTCATTCGGTCTTCGTTTGGCATAGCGTCCTTACGAGCTTTCAATTCGTTTCTCAGCAGTACGCATTCATTGTATAAATATGCGTACCTTTCCCTTATTTGCGGGAGCGTCCTCCTATAACGATTTCCGCTTAGTGCTTTAAAAACCTTAAACACCCGTTTCCACCAAGCATTGGTGTTTTGATCATCCCCAAAGTAAGGCCCTCTTGTTGGGTCTTCGTTACTGGTCACCCATTGCGCTTCCTCAACGGAGTGCTTTGTGAGAGTGGTGTGTGCTCTGACAATAGCAACATCTTCTATATTATTGAACGGAGTTGTAGCCATTTTTGGTGATTCAAAGTGATGGGTGACTGATTTAGGAAGATTGAATGTGATGGGTGAATAAGTTTGGTAGAGATAGGTCTCTATTTATAGCAAAAAAGTACCCAACGGCTAGTTTTTAAAAAAAAAACGGTTACTTCAACATAATCGGAGGTTTGTCAATATGTATTATCTACCGATTGTGTTTGGTTTTCGAGGCACGGCTAGTTTATTTTGAACAAACTAGCCGTTGGAGTATAATCGGTAGTCGGATCAACAATTAAAACTTCCGATTTTCATAAAATTTTTGCGAGTAGTTGGAGTATAATCGGTAGCTAATAACCTCACCGATTATACAAATTGCTAAATTTAGTTTTGCGAATTGTCATTTTTTTTTCGAATTTGGGAACTAGAATAATCGGTAGTTAATAAGACTTCCGATTATCTGATTGCCCCAAATTTCTTTCTTGGCGAAATCACCAATTTTGGGAATTTATGAGCTACTATAATCGGTAGTCTCGTGAGGTTATTTCCCTTCCGATTGTCATAGAAGCCAGATGCGCGCTTGGCACAAAATCGATATAATCGGTAGTATAACATAGTTACTAAGCTTCCGATTGCGGTGTTATAATCGGGAACAAAATAGCTTAGATTGTAAGGGCATTAACGTATTCTCGCGTTTTTGGACATCCCTTAACGGTGTATATGGGTTGGGAATAAAAAAGTCGCCCCTAATTCTTTAGAAGTCGCCCCTAAAAGTGCCAGGTTGATTTTCTTAAAAATTCAAATCAAGTTGTATTCTTATTACGATTAGTCAAGTTGTATTCTTAGTATGGGTGAAATGGAAAAAAAAAAATATTAAGGATGAAACTGGATATATCCTGATGTAAATTAAAAAAAGAAAAAGTATTTGAAAATGGGTAGTATGAAACTGCTTATATCCTGGCTATTTTTGTATTTTTGTCCATTTAAACAATATCAAAATCTAGATATCTTTTTCATCCAAGATGACCAAATATATATTTCTCTTTAAATATTGATTTAATGGAACATGGACCAACTACCAAAAGAACAATAGTCTAAAACGCCCCCCATTAAATTTTTTTTCCGTAAAGTAGTATATTTATGTTGAAGCTGATCCTTTCAACCGTTTTTACGAAGAATTCTTTCAAAGTTTGTGCCCAGTATCTCATGGAAATACTAGTGGTTAAAGGTCAATTTATAACTACAACCTCATCAGAAAATCTTTCTTTTTCTAGTTGAATGATCGTTGCCCTAAATACAGCTCATTATCCAGTCATTATCCTTTATCGATTCATTTATGTAGTTTCTGGTTGTTTCTATATAAACTCACTCGGCTAAGATCAATTTTCATCACAACAAACAAAGAAAAAAAATCATCACAATCACAGTCGTCTTAATATTCAGCTAAGCCAACAATTAGGATCGACTACCAAGTACCAACAATGGCTCATCCTCGTGGTATTTCAGGTCTAGTTGGGAAACTTGTTATGGAATTAGACGTTAACTGCAATGCCGACAAGTATTACAACATATATAAGTACCATGAAGACCTTCCAAGCGCAATTCCTCATCTTTTCACTAGCGTCAAAGCTGTCGAGGGACATGGAACTACTTCTGGTTGCATCAAGGAGTGGTACTATAATATTGGTAAAATGACGTACATACTAATCAATACTTCAATGTTGTCTAATTGATTTTCTTATCAACTCTTCATATCTTTCGCTTAAAATTGATCTAATGTTATATAAATGTGCAGAGGGTAAACAACTTTCTTGCAAGGAGAAGACTACGTATAATGATGAAACAAGGACTATATGTCATAGCGTAGTAGAAGGAGACTTGATGAATTATTACAAGAAGTTCGATGCAATACATGTCGTTAATCCAAAGGCTAGTGGACATGGAAGCATTGTAACGAATATTGTAGCCTATGAGAAGATAAACGAGGATTCTCCAGTTCCTATTCCTTATCTAGCTTTCTTCCAACAGGTCACCGAAGGCTTGAACTCTCACCTTTGCACTTCTGATTAAATTATCAATGGATAAGTCCCCCTGCAAGGATGAAGGATGAATATCACTGTCCTGTGTGTGGTGTATGATAATAAAGCCTATATGTGGAGTTTCCACTAGACCTACTATTTATATGTATAATAAAAAAGCCTGCGTACTTGTACGTGCGCGTGGTTTTTCTTCGTTTCTTTTTTGTTATCGAGTGTTTTTCGTCCACTGCCTATAATTTCAAGGCGTAATAATAATGTGTTATTTAAGTAATGTATGGATTGTTATTTAAGTAATTTGAATTCCGGAAAATGGGTCATTTGTCCAAATATTTTTAAAACATTGTTGAGATTATTAGTCCCACATGGTTGGGTTATTTAAGATCCTGCGATTTATAATCTATTAGGGCCTCTCCACTCATTGCCAATTGGTTTTGAGTTGGATGCCCGTATTCTAATATGGTATCAGAGCAGGCTATTTTGTGTCGAGTTAGTTGACCGCACCTTTACTTCCGCGTCACCCGATTTAATTGTCCACGTGTTTGTAAGACCCGCTGAGGCTACACGTGAGGGGGCGTGTTGAGATTATTAGTCCCACATGGTTGGGTTATTTAAGATCCTGCGATTTATAATCTATTAGGGCCTCTCCACTCATTGCCAATTGGTTTTGAGTTGGATGCCCGTATTCTAATAAACATGGTTCTAATGGACAAGTAACAATTAGTATGGGTGAAATGGACACCAAAAAAATAGCAAGAACGAAACTGGATCCATCCTGGGCCTCCTGGCTTAAACTTAAAAAAGAGTCAGGATGAAACTGGATGCATCCTGATGTAAATTTAAAATAAGAAAAAGTATTTGAAAATGGGTAGGATGAAACTGTTTACATTCTGGCTATTTTTACATTCTCGTCCATTTAAACAGTATCAAATTTTACATGTCTTTTTCACCCATAAATTGTTGATTTTGGTCTTTTTAACCAATTTTGTGTTTGGATTCTTACTAGTACCATCTAAGATTTGGTAAGGCTCTCCTTCCCTGTGCAGAACAAAGTGTACCGTACGCATTAGTGTGGAATAGTGATAAAGCTCTTCATTTCAACAACAACAATTACAACAACAACATCACAAGAGGTTGAATTCACGTCTAATGTTCTCCTTGAACTTGGGATACATGTAAGGCCCAATGAATTGTGGCCACAAATTAGAGTTAATGTCAATTCACAGTGAGACCAGTAGTACCTAAGCAACTGTATGAGGTTCCTCTATTCTCAGCCCAAGAGAACACCAGCTTGCCAACTCTTGCCATTGGCAGTATGTTTCACTAACTGATAATGATGTATTAGACTCACAGCGCAGTTGGAGCAGAATTTCCTAACTGATAATCGTGTATTAGATTTGCTTAATACTAACTGGAAATTCCTAAAGGTACTCTCTACAAGAAATTTCATAATTAAAGGACAATATTCACTACACCAAAACAGCCTTTTTGTGGCGTTTATAAACGTTGCGCAAAATTTGTGCAACGGAAATAACTGTTGGTAAAACGGCATTGTGCATTAATGTGCAACGGAAAATATACGTTGCACAAATTAACTTGAGCAACGCTCATAACCGTTGCACAATATGTGGTGCAACGATTTGTTTTTCCTATTTGTGCAACGTATATACCAATTTTTGCAACCCTTATTATTAATAGAATTATACTTTTGTGGGTCCCATTTCGGTTTTTTGTTATTTTGTTTGGTGACATTTGTATCCGTTACAAAATAATCTTCAGATCAAAAAAATATTCCGCAGGCTTATATTCCGGCAGATTTCGAAAATATATTGAACTAGAAGACCCAATTTATCATTTGGATTGGAATCACAATATCATTACAATCGATCAATCAAGAAAAATTACTGATCATTACAATCGATCAAGATCAATTCATATATCTCAGCATGTAATATATGAACTGATCATAAACACATACAATTAATTGGCATGATTCAGAGGTTAAAAACCAATTTATGGAAAACCCTAAAAATTATAAACACTGATTAACCTAAGTTTCCGAATTTTGAAACTAAGAAACATTAGTGCATAGAAAACCTAACCTTCTGTTATGAATGTTATCTTGCTCTTTCTTTGCTAAAATCTTTTCTTCCTCCTCTATAACCCATCTTAATATCCTGCACCAAGAATGAACAAGCAAATTTGAGAAACTTAACGTCCGTAACCATTGTTTCATTGTTATGATGCCATAGAGGCAAAACATTCAAGGAAGAAAATTGCAGGTATGGTTGGGATTTATTAAGAAGTCCGTCCAAGTGTTTGTAAAACTCTGGAAATTATGGACGAAGTCCCAGGTAAATCTAGTGATATACTACTTTTACTTCACATATTGAAAGATTTTGCTGCATAGGTACTTGATCTTATATTAACCTCTCTTGATGATAATCAGAGTTCGCGAAGCAAATGGGAGATTCAATCACTAGTATAAAAAATGAACCCATGTAGCGTGTCACCATAACGACCTACATTTTGGAACATTTGCGTCCCAGGAATATTCCCTAACACCACTGTAGTTGGTCTCGTCACATTCATCAGAATCTTGAATATTGATACCCTGACCTAATGGACAAGAAGATGGTCTGATTACAATCAGAAAGCATAGCGAGCATTTGTAGAGTCAATTTTGTTGAAAGAACTGAATTTGGTGTAGAATTTGCTATACCTATAGAGTCAATATATGATTGACTTGCATTCACGGTAGAATGCTATAATCCAAGAGCAACCCAAGCTGTTGAAGCTCTTCCTTTGGAGCATATGACAACACTTGATTAAATTATAGAACAAAGAAAACTTTTTGACGGTCAAAAGATCCAGATAAAAGCTGATCCTCTTTCAAAGAATTTCATTTGCTCTCACTGAATTATGCCGAGACAATGTTGGCCCATTATTCCCGAACCAAAATCAACTTGTTGGCATACAATCCGGTACTGAATCATTCCATTCTTTGCAAACCGACACCTCATCATCACCACCCAGATTTCAACATGCTTGAACATTATACGCTCAAGTGTCTTCTGCCATACACAATACCTCTTAGTAGGATAAGTATCACCACCCATGTAAGAAGGTACCAAGACACATCATGCTCCATTGCGATATCTTCTTAAGTTGAGCTTCCTCTGCCTTTTCAGCATCTAAAACTAGAGACTTCTGTTTCCAAATCGGCAGCATTAGTATATAAGTTAAAAGCATCATTAAAAACAAAACATAAATTCATTAAAGAAGTAAATTTAGGTACGTACAAGACTCTCTAATTCTTTGTAGATCTCTCCTTCAGCGGGCTGTTGCTTTCTGTCATTCTTCATTTTCTTCTTCCTTTCCACTTCATTGAATTGAATCGGATCCCAAGGGTTCCTTGTTTCCTGCATTTGAAACAAATCAGACAACAAACTATTTGACAAAAAGAAACATATACGTATTGCTGGTTCTATGCATCAGAATCACATATGTACTAGTTTTTATAACATGTTCATACTTCTTGTTGAGGTTGCGGAAGATCATCTTTCATACGAGCTTGGACCAGTGCGGCTAAAATAATTTGAGGCTTCTTTAAGCGTATGAGCAGTATTGATTTGAGGTTCCTCGGTAGGGATCCATTTGAGCCTGATTTGATGCTCCTCTAAAAACCCAGATTCATTGTTCGCGGCGCAGCGCAAGATGGTTTGAGTTGGATCATTTAACCTAGATCAATTGGGGCTCTTTGCACTTCTTCTCCATTTTCAACATTTTGGTCATTTGTTCCTAAACCCAAGTCAAAAGTTGGTCTTGAAGCTTGTGATGGAGGATCCATATCTTTGACGTAATACTTATCAAAGATTTGAGAATATTTCATTTTTTCCAAGCTTGGTAAACTACCCGTCGACGGGTACTTTAGATAAAGAATTCATAAGGATGGATAAGAATCTCCCATAATTTCATCTTCTAGATACTTTGCGAACTCGTCGGTATAAATATCCTTGCCATGGATGGCCATCTCAATCAGTTTCTCCATCGGCACAGTATGCAGTTCTTTGAGACTCGGTAGCTCACAAACCAAGGACACAGAGTGCATATTCGGCAATATTTCTTTAATAGATGCACCTACATATATGAAGTGCCAATTCAAGTCACCTTACAGTACGACAAAGGATAAAATAAACCATAAGAAGTTTAACATTCAATTTGCTCACCTATCTATCTCTAAGAGAACCAATTTCCTCTTCAATATTACCAAGAACTTGTGTTCTGCTTTGTTTGTTGGAGTTGACCTTTTCGATCATTTATTTAACATAAGGTGATATGTTTTTAATCAGTAATGCAGATACGTACTTGTATGTTTTTTCAATATAGCAGATATGTACTGACAAGTTTTTGTTTTTTACAAACAAAACTAATACTAGAAGGAATATAACTTACCTGTGACGGTTCTGGCATGCTCTTTTCCTCTTGCAGCTCTTTCACCTTTCGCTCCAAATCAGTTCGAGCCCAAATTTTAAACTGTGAAACCTCAAAATCAAATTGTGAGGGATTTTCTTCAGAGCTCCCCATAACAGGCATATTTGGAGTAGCATTATGTACATTTGATGTTTCTTCTGCATCAACTTGGATTTCCTTTTCAACCTCTGTTTCTAAGGGAGTTGTTGCTGACGGAATGCTGTCGTCTGTATTACCACTCAGATGAACATGTTCTTCTGAACCACTGCTAAATTCTTCATCTTCAGAGTTCGATTCTGGAGGTGGGTAAGCCCTGTAATATATATCACTCAAAATCTCTTCTAGTTTAATCGCATCAATGGGGAGGCCGCCCTCTTTGCTGCTCTGTAACTCGCCCCATTTTGAAGCAATTGTAAGCCTCAAATCTTCATGCGTTTCTTCCAAATCTCTGAACTTCTCTTTCCAATCTTCTTCCACTAGTACGTCTTCAACAAGAAGTCTTTCAGCAATTTTATTCAACATTTCCTTCTCGTCCAGAGAATATGGTTTCTTAAATTCCTTGGAGAACTGGAAAGAAAATGAAAATTCACAGTTTTGTATCGGTATAACATATATGTACTCAAATCAATAGTACATAACACACACACACACACACACACACACACACACACACACACACACACACACACAATCATTTGGTCTAACATAAAACTGCTTTTATGATACTGTCAAAACAACAAATCATTTCATGTATGAAAACATAAATAATTACTCCCTCTGTCCATTTTTAACTGTTCTAATTTCTACTTTGGTCTATCCATTTTTATCTGTCCGCTCTGTTTATAGACATACTTTTCCCTTAAACTATCAAATATACCCTTCTTTTTTATAATCATATAATCATTTTTAACATAAACTTAATTCAAAATCATAAATATCATCACCATATATAAGGAAAAAAATCCTTTCAATATTTTTTATATTAATTGCCATTTCTTTTTTAAATAAAAATATTTATGGGTAATTACAAAATTCCTAATACTTCTATTTATTCTTAAATGGCAAAGAATCAAAAATATTTATGACAAAATCTCAAATTCATGGTAGAGTATATCTAAAACATATTTATGACAAAATCTCAAATTCATGGTAGAGTATATCTAAAGAGAAAATAATCTACAATTTCAATTTTTTTTCCCTCTCAAATAAAAATTCCAAAGGCTCCAAAGTTTTAGCGAGGGAAACCAAAATCAAATGGAGGAAATAAAAAATTCTTAAATTTTGGATTATAATGCTTTTATTTCTTTACAATATTTCCTAAAACAATAATACTATCCAAATTAGAATTTTTAATGCTAATAATTTTAATTTTGGTATTAACGTAATATTAAATAGGCTAGTCAATGGATAGTCATGACATTTTATAGGATTTCCTTAATATCTTGACTAACTAAAAGCGGACTCTTAAAAATGGAAGGAGGGACTATAATTTAATTCACCAACTTTAATGAGTTTTTGAGATATGTACTGGTGCATCATTATTTCCTAAACCAAAACTACAAGAAGCATAATGAATACAACTCATCCTAGTAATATGTATTCTTTTTCTTAGGGACTTACTGTGTATTGCGAAGCCTCCATATCCTTTACAAACTCAGTAGATATTTCTTTGATGTTCCACCTTGCCTCTCTTGGAAGGTATCGATCATCTGGTAATGCCAGTGGTTGAACCAAGTGAGTATGTGATAGGGTGTAGAATACATCCTATTTACTATCTATTGTTTATGCTTTCTTTGCTATTTTTCTTGTAAATTATGTATTTTACGCTTGTTTTGAGTTTATAGCTACTTTGGAGTCGCACGGAGGAAAAAGAAGAAGAAATCACCCAATTTGAGCAAAAGGTCATTTCTGGCGATTGATATATGGGCCATTGAGTTAAGGGCAATGACCCAATTTGGAGAGTACTAAAGCCAGGCCCAGTCAAGGCTAAGGGGGGTTGTCATCAGGGTACCCCTTATCATTTATCAGAGGGTGTAACTATCCTTGGGGTGCAACCATCCACCCAAATTATTACACAACCCTAAATCGAGAAGAAATTTCTCTTTCTCAATCATTTACTCGTTTTTTTTCCAACACCTGAAAGTGAGAAGCAGCCATGGCTGCTGCTGTTAATCGAGAGAGATTGGAGAGGGATAGATGGGTTTGTTGGTTGATAAATCAAGATAGAAAAGCGAGATCGAAACTCGAGAAGATCGGCAGAGTTGAAATTAGGGTTCGATGTTGCATCGTGAATCGATTGAGATGTTGCTAGTTCCAGAGATAGAAACAGTCGATGAGCGAACAGGAGAGAATTGATGAAGGCTGGCGAGATGGGGTTTGTGTTGATTTACTTGAATCGAGAAGAAGAAAACGACTATTGTCTTGTCATGTGCGAGAATCGAGATGCGAGAAAATGGAAGAAACAGACCAAGATGAAGAACAGATGGGTTGTAGCTGTTGAATTGGGGGTTTTACTTTTCGGTTCTGGAATAATGAAAGAATGGTCAGTCTGGTTCGATTGTTGTTGAGGGCTGTAGCTGAGAAGAACTCAGAGATGAATCGAGAGTTGGGAGCGAGATGGGTTCGATGCTGTTGCAATTTGATGCAGATTAAAGGGGTTTGAGCTGAAATTGGAGTTATGCCCATCAAATTCATTGAATGGAAGATATGAAGCTGATGCCGTTAATGGTGCTGTTTGAGAAGACATTGGTTGTAGCAAGTGAATAAGTTGCAGAATGGGTCTGTAAAGGAAAGAATTAGTAAAGATGATGAAGATTGAAGCAATGGGATTGAGGTCGCATCTGATGAGAATTGGAGACAGAGATGAGAACTGGGTCAATTGCAGGATGGGATGTGAAATGTTGTAGACAAGAGGGATTTACTTGTTTCTGCTGTAAAAATGAATGTGTGAATTGTTAGATGTATGTGCTAGGATTCTTAACAGGTATGAAGGAAAAAATCGGCCTGAAATTGGCCTGAGAAATGCCCAGAAAACAAACGGAACTCGTCGGATTTTATACCCGGCGAGTTAACTCGGCTACTTGCCGTCTGCGCGATTCAACCCAACCCAGTTAGATTATTCAGGTGAGTTATCGGTAGGCCGGAGGTGACTCGGTGTCGACTTCTCTACTCCCTTGACCCGCTGACTAACGGAGACCGTTATCATGACTGTTATCTCTGACGGTATCGTGACGGAATATTCCTCCAGTGACCGGCAGTGATATTCAGGTTGCCGGCGAAGACTTTTCCGGGCGGATTCTGGCCATAATACCAGTTTTCCGGCGACCAAAATTCCAGAATTTTCTGCGGACTTCTCTCATGGGTGTGAAGACTTGGACTAGGAATTGGATGGAGAATTGGGCTCAAACTTGGAAACAGAAGATGGAAGAGTTGAGAAAGGCTTGGATTTGGAAATTGAATTGCTAAAGGAAAAGGATTCTATTCCTTGGAAGATTTGGAGAATATTGAAGCCTATAAATAGAGAAGTTTTCTACATCTTTTACACACCTCTCTACACACACAACACTTGTGTTTTTGCTTTCTTTTCAAATTCTTCTTTTTAATTATTTGTGTGAATTTCAAAAACATGAGTAGCTAATTTTCTTATTGATTGAGGATGAATTCCTAGTTCTTAACATGTTTTGAGTTTTGTTTCAATTTTATCTTGAAGTTTTTCACATGATTATCGATTGTTTTTACTAATAGGAATGTTTATACATTCATGGTTGTTTGATAGGTTATTTAGAGTGCACGCTAAATTGATTTGTTAATTCGACCTAAATCTAGTATAAGTTAGGGAATACGTAATCATTCTCGACACTTTACACAAGTAGAAAACACGAGACCTTGCGGAGGGATTCCGTGGAGCGATTGTGTGTAAAAACAACGCTAGAAAGTGGACCAAGCGAACCGAGTTTAACTACTAGTACTAAACCTAAATTCATAAATCTTAATGCATTCGAGGAATTACATCTTGTAAGCGAACCTCAAGGTGGTTCTTTTGAATAGAATCTGATAACTAAGCGGACTTGTTACTCAGTGAAATAAGGGATTTTGGGGCTAGCTAAACGAACCTGCTATCCTACGGTTGGTGATAATCTGTGACTAATAAATTTTGGCGTCGTTGCCGGGGAGCGTGGATGATTTTTAGTTGTTTCTATTTTTCTTTTGCTTTATTCTTGCTTTGTTAGATTCTATATCGTATCTAACTTAGTTTCGAGAATCTTATTTCAAAATCAGGTTTTCTATGTATGGTGGACAAGAGCAAGCATATTACAACAATCAATACGGTTTTCAACCTCAACATTATGACAACTTCCAACCATCCTTAGGATACAATCAAATCCAATATTTTGGCTATGATCAATTTCCTACAGAACCTTATGGATATTCTCATACATATCAACAACCTTATGACGGGTATGTAAGTGGACAATCACGAGGTATGGAAGGATAGTTATGCATCTAACAATTTGTTTTCTAGTAATGTGCGTGACAGAGAATTTGGAATATACTCCTCTTCATCGTGTTTTTCCTTCACTTTTTCCAAAAGAGGAGATACAATCTAGAAACTCTATCAACGGTGGTAAGCGTGTGAACGTCAGGAAACTTGCACAGAAATTATACAAATTAGAGGATGATGGAGACTCGGAAGAGCTTGTCGCAGAAATTAGTAGGACTATTCATATGGAACTTAAACGACGTCGGGATAAAGGTTATGAAACCGATGAAGATTCTTATTATGGTGAGTCTGAAAATGAAGATGATTGTGTTGAAAAGGACCAACTTTTGGAGACTTTTGAAGACGCTAGTGTAGCTTACTCAAGCCTTGATCTTAATAATGATCAAGCACCTATTCAAAAGGTAGAGCTTGAAGATGATGCATTTAGTGCTTGGAAAAATTCCTTAGGAAAGATATGAGCCAGCGGAAGTGTATGAGCATTGCAACAATGAGGAAGTTATTCCAACTCCGGATCATAATAACGATCCTTCGCCTATTCAAAAGGAGGAGATTGGGTATGACTTACCTATTGTTATAAACGTTGTAACACCCTCACAAGAAGATTTTACAATTTATACCGACGAGAATCATTTTAGTGAATGGACCGATTCCGATGATGAGAATGTTGAAGAGATGATACTAGAGGATGAAACCAAATTGGTTGATTTTGTGGAAGACCCAATTGAACTTGCCAATGATTTTAATGATGCCAAGACTTTGGTTAAGGTAGACAATACGACGAATGGTTTCAAGATTTGATAGAGGACCACGATATACAAGAGGTAAGTAATTCATATGAATTCTCTAAGGATGAAGAGGATTCCGTAAAACAAGAGATTGTGCAAGGTTTGTTTAACCCTTTGCATATTGATTCTTCTCCTTTACCTCTTCTTGGTTTGAATGTATGTGCTTAAAAAGTATTTTTGGATGATTTTGTTTCTAAATATCCACCATTGGAAACACTTGATGCTAACACTATGCAGGTTTGCCACGAGGAATACATGGAAGTTCCCAAATTCTATGTTCTTTATACATTTCAGTGTGGAAAAGAATAAGTGTGGGGGAAACTTCTATCAAGCGATAATTTCACTATTATTTTCTTGTGCTAACATTTGTATGGAGTTATTGTTTGCAAAACAGGTATTATGGGTGGATCCCCAAATTTTCCGATTGTTAGTATATGGGGAGTGAATCATACAAGAGCTAAGTCGGGCCGTCGACTTTAAAACAAGCGCTTAATGGGAGGCAACCCATAGGTTTTGTATTTCTTATCTTTTGCTTTTTGTTATTTCTTTTCTTGTTCCATACCATGTTAAAATTTCCCACATTGACTTTACTAGGAGGATTCAATTACATTGAGGACAATGTAAGGTTTAAGTGTGGGGGAGTGGTTAAGCATGTATTTTTTTTTAAAATAAATTTTTACTTAAAACTCCAACTTTTAGAGATTTTAGAGTCACTAACATATTTCTAGGTATGTTTACATAGAGATTTTGACCGACATAATTGAACTTGGAAATGTTAGAGAACTACATTCGGATTTATTGCTTGTTAGAGTGTTAAATAATGGATTTAATCATGCCGGTGATGCAAATTTGGTGCAGGGAGAAATGCATTATTAGAGTTGCTGATCAATCATTAGTGGAGACTACCCGTATTATATCATGTGAGGCACCGACCAGAAAATTTTCCATCTAACTAAAGAGCTTTCTTTTGAGTGTGTGTCACCGTACGTTAATTCGGGTAGAATGGTGAGCTACCCAACCTCCCACCAATAGAAGCACTACTCTTTGATCTCTTGAGTGCTAATTTTGTCAATCATAAGGGTGACGTCTATAGATGAAAGCCTCCTTCTTGTAGTTCGATTTGCGATTAGCACCATTCTCTCTCTCGACAACAACGGGTCCATAGAAACACCATCATCATCAACAAGGAGCGACATCAAAATCTACAAGGAAAGTTGGAAAAAGTTCAAGGTTTACAAGCAACGGAACGAGAAAAAGAGCAAATTTCAAATACAAGTAAAGCAACATACAAAGAGCATATTTTTACATATATGTTGAGGACTTACACTACAATGAGGTAATTTTATATTCAAGTATGAAGACTTATTCACAAGAGCGAAGAAAATGAAAAGGTGAGAATTGTTGAAGTTTATGATTTCGAGATGATACAAGTTGTGAAGAATCAAGCGGTAAAATAATTCTTCCACGGCCATGGTTTATTTTTTTTTTGTATTTTATTTCTTTTGTTTTAAAAAAAAAAAAAAAAAAAAAAAAAAAAAGAGAAATATTTGTTTTGTTTTTATTTATTTAATAAGTTGTGGGGAAGGAAAATTTATAAGGAAGTTTCAAGCGACAAGGATTTAAGGTAAAAAGGTTACAAATTGTCAAGGAATTACGAAGTTTAAGAGTTTATCATCAATAGTTGAAACCGAAGATGAAGACCAAGAAGATCAAGACGAGGAGCGGAAGACGTTTCTATTGGATGCCGTGAGAGTGGTGTTATCATAATTGGCGATCGGATGTGAAGGTGAGTAAGTAATCTCATCCTCGATAATAGTGGTTGATTTCCTTTCTTAGAGATCGTCAAAAAAATGGTTTTTCAAAATGTTAAAAGATGTGGGTTTTTAAAAATATTTCGGAAGTTGTCCTTCCCACCATTCAACGTGTCGCAGGATTTCTCTCTTCATTCCTACCTGCACACATGTAAGAACCATAAAAAAAAAAGCCGTCTTTTTGAGTGCAATTGTCATAAAAACCTTTTTGGTGAGGCAGAAGTTGAGGCGAAATGCTTATTGATCGTTTCTCAAACACGCGTTCTCTCATTATGGTGTGGTTATTTCTCACTCAACATTTAAGAATAAGAATATGTTCTTTAGTATTTCTAACTTCTTATTACTAGAATGCAGAAACTCTATGTCCTCATAGCTATTTGGATGCTTGGTACGCTTGAACGCTTTGGAGTTGTAAGTTTTAGTTTGATTTGCTCGAGGACTAGCAAAGTCTAAGTGTGGGGGAATTTGATAGGGTGTAGAATACATCCTATTTACTATCTATTGTTTATGCTTTCTTTGCTATTTTTCTTGTAAATTATGTATTTTACGCTTGTTTTGAGTTTTATAGCTACTTTGGAGTCGCATGGAGGAAAAGAAGAAGAAATCACCCAATTTGAGCAAAAAGGTCATTTTACAGGCGATTGATATATGGAGCCCAGTTGAGGTTAAGGGGCAACCCAATTTGGAGGAGTACTAAAGCCAGGCCCAGTTGAGGATGAATTCCTAGTTCTTAACATGTTTTGAGTTTTGTTTCAATTTTATCTTGAAGTTTTTCACATGATTATCGATTTTTTTTTACTAATAGGAATGTTTATACATTCATGGTTGTTTGATAGGTTATTTAGAGTGCACGCTAAATTGATTTGTTAATTCGACCTAAATCTAGTATAAGTTAGGGAATACGTAATCATTCTCGACACTTTACACAAGTAGAAAACACGAGACCTTGCGGAGGGATTCCGTGGAGCGATTGTATGTAAAAACAACGCTAGAAAGTGGACCAAGCGAACCGAGTTTAACTACTAGTACTAAACCTAAATTCATAAATCTTAATGCATTCAGGGAATTACATCTTGTAAGCGAACCTCAAGGTGGTTCTTTTTAATAGAATCTGATAACTAAGCGGACTTGTTACTCAGTGAAATAAGGGATTTTGGGGCTAGCTAAACGAACCTGCTATCCTACGGTTGGTGATAATCTGTGACTAATAACATGTGGATGAAAAACATAACTTGAACATTGTTTTGCAACGAAGAAGGATTCCTTGATCTTGTCTCTCTTATTGATTTCAACTTTATCTTTTAATTTCTTTATTTACTTTCTTTTGCTTTACACCCCCCTTTTCGTGACAATTTTTACAACTAGAATCTCTTGCTCCTCGTGGGAACGAACTTGACTACACTATATTACTTGTTAATTAGGTGGAAAAATATTAATTAATTTGTTGTGGTACGACACGCATCAGTATGATCCGCATACAACAACTGTGACAAAATAACATCAATAGAATCAAATACAGAATCTTAAATGACAGTAGAGTAAATATGTACTTGGTAAAAAACAAAAGCTTGTACTAGATGATCGATACCAGCAAATAGACGACATAACCAGTGATGTCCTCGGGAGTGTTGTAGTTCTGATTGATTTTCTTTTCTAAGAAACTATGTATCAGGTCAGGCCAAGATACATTCTTTGACTTCTCGAGATCATCAACTAAACCAAAGTACTTTTTTTTTTTCCAGTTTATGATCATCTTTTGTTGTAAAAAACAAAGTAATACACATAAACAAGCACAGTAGCTTGACCATATCTTCAATTGTTTGCTCAGTTTCTACTCTTGGTATCCTGTACTCCATATCTTCATCATCTTCACTATCCGGTACTTCTTCATCACTGTCATCATCATTGCCAGATTTAGAATTCTTCTTCTTGATTCCAGTACGCTTGAGCAGCTTCATGATTGCATCTTGTAGCATTGGTCTTGTAACCGTGTTGCCATCACCAAAGTGTCTAATGTAGAATGGTTTCTTTCTCCATCCACCACCTCCCATCAAAAAGGTGTCATCAGTTCTTCTTCCTGCCATTCTTGGCATTCCAAACATTACACCCATTTTTTCTGGTGTCGACGTGATAATGTGTGTTTCACCTCTTCTAACAAACTCAAATGTGAGCTCATTCTTGACTCGACCCCTTTTGTAACACTTCAAGTACTTCTTCACAGCACCTTCCAACTTTTCCCAATGACTTTCTGTGTACTTAGTGTGCCAGAACATCAAGAAAATCTTTCCATAAGAAGATTCGCCTATCTTTTGCAATGTTGCTTCACTCAAAGTATAGTTACTCACCTTCATTTTTCAACCAGGCTATGTAATGCTGTGAAACCAGACCTATACAATTTCCTAACAGATTTTGGTACAACCTTTCACCAAAATATAATTGGTTTTATTTCGAGTATAACAATTACGTTTGCACATTCATCGTTTCAGAAATACAAACAATCAGTATTGGCCTTATGTACTGCATATCAAAAGATCATTATCACCACATAAAGGAAAAATAGACACATAAACAAAGAAACTGATGAATTTAGAGAACATAAACACTACAATGTCTCAGTATTTGCAAATATAGGCATGCCACAAACTGTTTTTCAACAGTTTTTTATTATGTACTGACAATCCAAGATTATTGCCTCAACAGTTTTTGAGTTATCTACTGACAATGATAAATAGACTCATAAACAATGTTACCCATTCACCCACTACACCATATTTTACGTTTTGTGACACATTATTTCAGTCACGAAATGGAGTTGTGACGCACAATGACCGTTACAACGAGGTGTGTAACAAATTTTCGTAACCAACATGTTGCCGTCACTAATTTGGGGTTGTGACACATTTAGTAACACGCATGAGGCCGTCACGAAGTTAAAATTCGTGACAAGCGGCCCGTTTCAAATTTTTTTCTTTGTTACAAATACATTGACTTAGTCTACGTTGACCGATACAATGTTAAGGTAAAATTTTAGTAACCAAGGATTTTCCGTTACTAAATTTTTACAGGAGTGACTAATTTTTTTTGACCAGGGTCGGCGTTGACGATTCCTACTATCCTGGTAAAAAATTAGTGACACTTTTTTTTTAATTACGAATCCTTTTGTTACAAAAAAAAATTCGTCTTTATTGACCTGGTCAATATTAATGTTTCCATCCCTTTCATTTTACCTAAGTACCCTATCCCCAGGAATTGTTCAATACAATCCAATTCCAACATTTCACATTTCAACATTTCACATAAGAAGTCATTCAATATAATTTAACATTCATTCCAACATTCAAAAGAAGTCATTCAACCAATTTATGTTGTGTTCATGAGCCATAACGCCAAGTATACATAAATGCTATGAATAAGCATATTGTGAGCATTACCTTAGCCATTTATTATTAAGCCAACAAGACTTTTTTCTTCTTTTTACGAATCGCGTCGTCTCCCGTCTCCATTGCATAGGCATCATTCCTTTTGAGAACTCAATGCACATTCGATTGCTGAACCACTGTTAAAGTAAACAAACGTGAAATAAGTTATCAAGCTTCAATAGATGGGGGCAAAAGAGGCCGCGGACTATAACATGTTGATTTGAACAAGGTTTAAACAAAGAGTATGAATGCATATCAAGTCGAGTATCGTATAAGGAATTAGGATGTGGAGATGACAAGGAGATAGAAACGTACATTGACTAGCAAAATCCTTGTGCTAGTACTTATTTTGTCTTCCTAGCATTGAGCCAAGGACCTGCACATATATAACATAATGATTACGGATGAGTAGGAATAAGAGAAGAACATTCGATGCTTATA